>CAUDMG010000334.1:225000-580000 GCA_958450375.1 Homarus gammarus
ACACTGTCGAGGACGTAGTGTTCAAGTGTGTGGCCATATGTCTGGCCACACACTTTACATTCAGTCTTGTTCACGTCTGCTTGAGGAACATACTGCCAGAGGTACTTATATCCTCACCTTAGTCTAGCGGCTACAACATCTTGTAATCTAGTGATCTTGTTACTTGCTCCATATACATGTTTTACTTGATACATCTCATCAGTCATCATGGTAAACTAATGCCAGTTTGCACTTGTCTGCTTGTGTCAAATTCATCAACAAAGTCTTTCCTAATTACAGTTTTAAGGGTTCTTTCTTTTTGGCAGAACCAGATTGTATTCAACAATGTTTTTATTAGACGCGAGTTAGGCGAGGGCATCAACTCTGCATCATGTTCTCTGAGTAGGAAGAGTGCATGTGTGTGTGGGTGTATCTGTGTATGTCTAGGTAGAGGTTACGAGACTGGTTAGATGTAGACCTTACGAGAACAGAGAGCGAGTGAGCTGTGGCCACTTACACCTCTGGGCTAATGCTTAGGCTAGGTGGTTATTGTTGTGGCTTACGTAGGGGAGGGGGGTGGTATTGTGGAGTGAGGTGTGCTGGTGTGTGTTTTAGGCTGCCGGTGACCAAATACTGTTGTAGAGAGAGAGAGAGAGAGAGAGAGAGAGAGAGAGAGAGAGTAAATACTTGTGAGTTAATTCTTACGTGTTTGAACGACTGTAAATCCACAAGTGACGTCATTAATCAGCCATCAAGTATTTTAGCGGCTTAATAACCACTCTTGTGTCTCCATTAAGGAGTATTTAATTAGTGTCGTGGATAAGTTAGAACGTTAATTAGGGTGGCGATTAGTGTTAATTTATCCCGTTTTGTGTTTATTGAGTACGGGTATGACTCATTCTCGGCCTCCAGATGAGACTATGACTCTCCCTCGGCCTCCAGATGAGAGTATGACTCATTCTCGGCCTCCAGATGAGACTATGACTCATTCTCGTCCTCCAGATGAGACTATGACTCTCCCTCGGCCTCCAGATGAGACTATGACTCTCCCTCGGCCTCCAGATGAGACTATGACTCATTCTCGGCCTCCAGATGAGACTATGACTCTCCCTCGGCCTCCAGATGAGACTATGACTCTCCCTCGGCCTCCAGATGAGACTATGACTCTTCCTCGGCCTCCAGATGAGACTATGACTCTCCCTCGGCCTCCAGATGAGACTATGACTCATTCTCGTCCTCCAGATGAGACTATGACTCTCCCTCGGCCTCCAGATGAGACTATGACTCATTCTCGGCCTCCAGATGAGACTATGACTCATTCTCGGCCTCCAGATGAGACTATGACTCTCCCTCGGCCTCCAGATGAGACTATGACTCATTCTCGGCCTCCAGATGAGACTATGACTCTCCCTCGGCCTCCAGATGAGACTATGACTCATTCTCGGCCTCCAGATGAGACTATGACTCATTCTCGGCCTCCAGATGAGAGTATGACTCATTCTCGTCCTCCAGATGAGACTATGACTCTCCCTCGGCCTCCAGATGAGAGTATGACTTAATCTCCTCCTCAAGGTGAGAGTCAGGGAATTAAACGTCAACTCTCAAGGCTTTGTCCATGAAGAGATTTTTACGGTCTTTTTGGAAGTAATTTCAAAGATGAAGAAGGAAAAGAATAGGAGGAGAAGAAGGAAGAAGAGGAGGGATTAAAGCAATAGGAAAGGAAGGAGGAGGAGAAGGAGCAATGGGAGAAAGAAGAATTGGAAGAGGAACAATAGAAGGAGGAGGGCGTGAAAGACTCTGTACAACTTGAAACAATGTAGAACAAAATTGAACGACTGTACGGTATTATGAAACAGGTTCTGAGTTATACGAAACTTGTTCTCTATTTGGAACTCTGAACTACAAGAAACATATCTAAAATAGGTGAAAAATATCCGAAATATATGAAACTTACAGGCTGTTATGAGACAAGTTCTGAACTCTGAATCGACCCCAATGATGAAACAACATTGAAATGTGTGAAACATCTCAGCAACCTAATGAAACAACACCGAACGATATGACACAGTTTTGACCGATATGAAACACAGTTCAACTCAACGAAACAAGATTTTTACCTGCATGAAACCATTTGAAACAGTTCGAAACTTAATGAAACTAGCTCATTCTTCTGCCCGTTTCTCTCTTGGTTCATTCTTGTACTTCCTCATGGACGAAAGTAATCGATTACATATATTGTATTAGTGCATGACCTTCACCCTCCCACTGTCGACTAACACACACACACACACACCACACACACACACACAGACACACACACACACACACACACACACACACACACACACACACACACACACACACACAATAAATTACAGTAAATCTCTCGTCTATTACTAACCTTGATACATAAACTGTCAGTGAGACAAATTGTGTCTTGTTCAGTCTCTTTCTGGGTAAATAGCATAAATGATTATGACTGTATCTCTGAGTAACTGTATCTCTTGTGTTGTATCTCTTGAGTAACTGTATCTCTGAGTAACTGTATCTCTGAGTAACTGTATCTTTGAGTAACTGTATCTCTCGAGTAACTGTATCACTTGTGTAACTGTATCTTTGAGTAACTGTATCTCTGAGTAACTGTATCTCTTGTGTTGTATCTCTTGAGTAACTGTATCTTCGAGTAACTGTATCTCTGAGTAACTGTATCTCTGAGTAACTTTATCTCTGAGTAACTCTATCTTCGAGTAACTGTATCTCTGAGTAACTGTATCTCTGAGTAACTGTATCTTTGAGTAACTGTATCTTCGAGTAACTGTATCTCTGAGTAACTGTATCTTTGAGTAACTGTATCTCTGAGTAACTGTATCTCTCGAGTAACTGTATCACTTGTGTAACTGTATCTTCGAGTAACTGTATCTCTGAGTAACTGTATCTCTGAGTAACTGTATCTCTTGAGTAACTGTATCTCTTGTGTTGTATCTCTTGAGTAACTTTATCTCTGAGTAACTGTATCTATGAGTAACTGTATCTCTGAGTAACTGTATCTCTGAGTAACTGTATCTATGAGTAACTGTATCTCTTGTGTTGTATCTCTGAGTAACTGTATCTCTGAGTAACTGTATCTCTGAGTAACTGTATCTATGAGTAACTCTTCAACAACGAGTACAGTAACATACTCTGAACTTCTTCCTCTGAATTACTCCACCTTACACCCTTAAATAACTCCGATTTACTACCTTTAATAACCCCGACTTAGACCTAAAATAAATCCGACCTACAACCTCTTAATAACTCCGCCTTGCAACATCTTAAATAGCTCCAACTAACAACCTTCACAATAACTCTGACACGCAACAACATTAATTAACTCTTGCTTACAACCTTAATAACTCCGACCTTCACCCTTCACTAAGTCCAAATTTAGCTCCCAGATATCCGACGTCATCCTCGAGTAAGTCTGTCCTCGACTTTAAACTCCAATGGTAAAAATTCTTAGCTCCGCCTTGAGACGTGTCGTGTCCGAGATCCACAGTGAGGCATTAGACTTATGTCGTTTGTGTTATTTTCTCTGACTGTCATTTCCCTTCCCCTCATCGCACCTCTTCTTCCTTTATCTATCATTTATCTCCCCTCTCCTTTCTCATCTCCCCTTTCTTTCTCTCCTTTCGTCTTCCCCCTCCTTTCTATCTTCTCATCTCCCCTCCCCAGTCTTTCTACTTTATATTTCCTTCCTCCCTTTTTCTCGATCCCCTTTCCCTCTTTTCCTCTTCTCTCTTCCTTTCATTCATTTCTCTTTTCCCCTACCTCCTCTTCCCCACCCTCTTCTTCTCCATCCTCTTCTTCCCCTCTTTTTGTCTCTGCTTCTCTTCTCTTTTTATTCCTTTCCCACTGATTCAGTTTCCTGTTACTAATGCCCTTTCCTCCTCTTTGTTTTCCTCTTACATTTCTCTTCCTCTGATCTATTCCTCTCCCTTGTTTTTCCACCCATTCTTTCTCTTCTCCTTCTTCTTTCATCTTCCTCATACTGTTTTTTCGCTTCCTTCCTTCTTTCCTTCTTTTTTCCTTCCCTCTCTGTCCTTTCATCCTTTTTTACCTTTCCCATCCTTCCTTCTCACTACGGTACCATTCTCCTTTCCCTACTCTTCCGTCCCTTTTTTTGTTTCTCTTTTCCATCCCTTTCCTTTCGTCCGTCTTTATTCCCTATTTCCTTTCTCCTTTGCCATCTCTTCCGTCTTTCCGTTCCACTCTCCTCGCTCTCCTTTCCGACCTCCTTCTGGGTTTTAACTGCCCTCTGGGGTGGAT
This sequence comes from Homarus gammarus, assembly GCA_958450375.1. Classification (NCBI taxonomy): domain Eukaryota; kingdom Metazoa; phylum Arthropoda; class Malacostraca; order Decapoda; family Nephropidae; genus Homarus; species Homarus gammarus. The sequence goes on from CAUDMG010000334.1 coordinate 229,285, forward strand.
CTTCTGACGAGTATTTTATCTTTATTTCTAACTCAGTTTTCGCGACGGAGAGAGAGAGAGAGAGGGAGAGGGAGGGAGAGAGAGAGGGAGAGAGAGAGAGAGAGAGAGAGAGAGAGAGAGAGAGAGAGAGAGAGAGAGAGAGAGAGAGTAATCCCTTTCACTATAATTAACATATCCCTAAAAATACTCGCGAGAAGAAGTTTTTTTTTACACCCCTCAGAGCCTCTGTGTACGGGGTCCTCTGTGGGCCGAATAAAATCGTCTGGCGTTAACCAAATTTACATTGGCGTTCCCCGTCATGAAGGGGTTAAGGAGACAAAATTACATAGAGGTCGGCTAAAGTTGATTAAGGTGATGAGCGCCAGGCAATGATTATGATGATGATGGTGATGTTGATGATGGTATGGTGATGATGATGATGGTGATGATAAAAGTATCACTGCGTCTCAGCTGTTAATATATCGATCGTGGATAATCCTCCTCCTACCCTTCACCTTCCCACTTCTCCTCTTCCCCTTCCCACTCCTCCCCCTCACCTCCCCACCCCCTTCTCCCCCTCACCTCCCCACTCCTCCCCTTCACCTTCCCACTCCTCCTCCTCCTCCCCTTCACCTTCCCACTCCTCCTCCTCCTCCCCTTCACTTCCCACTCCTCCTCCTCCCCCTCACCTCCCCACTCCTCCCCTTCACCTTCCCACTCCTCCTCCTCCCCTTCACCTTCCCACTCCTCCTCCCCTTCACCTTCCCACTCCTCCTCCTCCCCTTCACCTTCCCACTCCTCCCCCTCACCTCCCCACTCCCCCCTCCCCTCCCCACCCCCTTCTCCCCTTCACCTTCCCACTCCTCCTCCTCCCCTTCACCTTCCCACTCCTCCTCCTCCCCATCACCTCCCCACTCCTCCCCCTCACCTCCCCACCCCCTTCTCCCCCTCACCTCCCCACTCCTCCTCCTCCCCTTCACCTTCCCACTCCTCCTCCTCCCCTTCACCTTCCCACTCCTCCTCCTCCCCCTCACCTCCCCACCCCCTTCTCCCCTTCACATTCCCACCTCCTCCTCCCCTTCACCTTCCCACTCCTCCTCCTCCCCTTCACCTTCCCACTCCTCCTCCTCCCCTCCCCTCCCCACCCCCTTCTCCCCTTCACCTTCCCACTCCTCCTCCTCCCCTTCACCTTCCCACTCCTCCTCCTCCCATTCACCTTCCCACTCCTCCCCCTCACCTCCCCACCCCCTTCTCCCCCTCACCTCCCCACTCCTCCCCCTCACCTCCCCACCCCCTTCTCCCCCTCACCTCCCCACTCCTCTCCTTCACCTCCCCACCCCCTTCTCCCCCTCACCTCCCCACTCCTCCTCCTCACCTTCCCACTCCTCCTCCTCCCCTTCACCTTCCCACTCCTCCTCCCCTTCACCTTCCCACTCCTCCCCCTCACCTCCCCACCCCCTTCTCCCCCTCACCTCCCCACTCCTCCCCCTCACCTCCCCACCCCCTTCTCCCCCTCACCTCTCCACTCCTCCCCCTCACCTTCCCACTCCTCCTCCTCCCCTTCACCTTCCCACTCCTCCCCACTCCTCCCCCTCACCTCCCCACTCCTCCCCCTCACCTCTCCACTCCTCCCCCTCACCTCCCCACTCTTCCCCTTCACCTCCCCACTCCTCCCCCTCACCTTCCCACTCCTCCTCCTCCCCTTCACCTTCCCACTCCTCCTCCCCTTCACCTTCCCACTCCTTCCCCTCACCTCCCTACCCCCTTCTCCCCCTCCCCTCCCCACTCCTCCCCCACACCTCCCCACCCCCTTCTCCCCCTCCCCTCCCCACCCCCTTCTCCCCCTCACCTTCCCACTCCCCCTTTAACTCTTCCTTCACTCTACTGTATGTGTGAGGGTGACATGCAGCAGCCTCGTGTCCTCTCACTCCTGTATTGGGAAGAGGCTAATACGTTAAATTCTCTCCCTTAACGCTTGTGTAACTGGCTGGCTTAGAGACATGGTGTGAGGGTGTGGGAAGGTGGTAGAGCTGTGGGAGGGAGGTGGTGTGGGAGGGAAGTGGGGGTGTGGGAAAGTGGTAGAGCTGTGGGAGGGAGGTGGTGTGGGAGGGAGGTGGGGGTGTGGGAAGGTGATAGAGCTGTGGGAGGGAGGTGGTGTGTCGACGTTAACCAGGAACTTCCGTATTAAACAGGTAATTTTCTTATGGTTCTAAAGTATGTTATTATTATTATTATTATTATTATTATTATTATTATTATTATTATTATTATTATTATGTGGCAAATATGGAAAAAATATCATCGCGATTCTTTGAAAATCCCAAATTCTGGTTCTGTCTGTGTTCACTTCAGGTCAGGTTAAGTTAAGGGTCAGGTCAGGTAAGATTTGTTCCTCGACACTCCCATTATTTCCTCCATCCCCGTTTACCCCTCCCCCCTTCTCTCCCTTTCAGTAATTCTACATTCTTTCTTCACATTTTTGGCGTCTTCCTTCGTTTTGTTTCTCTTCCATCTTCTCTTTATCTCTCCTTCCCTTCACATTCTCTATTTCTCTCTTGTCCTTCGCTTCCTTTTCTCATTATCCTCTCTTCCATTTCTCCCATCCTCTTGATTCCCCATATTTTTACTCTCTCTCTCTCTCTCTCTCTCTCTCTCTCTCTCTCTCTCTCTCTCTCTCTCTCTCTCTCTCTCTCTCTCTCTCTCTCTCTCTCTCTCTCTCTCTCATCCACTTCCTCCACCCCCCTCTTATTATCCTATTATTTTTCTCCCTCCACCTCCTTCTCTCTCTCTTCCACCAACTCCTCCTCCTCCTCCTCCTCCTCCTCCTCCTCCTCCTCCTCCTCGGGGGTGTCCAAAAGAGGTGGACTCCATGAAGTCTCCTTTATGGGCCGTTCCCCTTAAAGCGGTGGTTTGTGTTTATCTTGCCCCGAGGAAGAGGAGGACGATGAGGTAGATGAAGGAGGGGGAAGGGGGTAGAGAAGGAGGAGGGGGGTAGAGGCAGAGAAGAAGAAGGAGGAAAAAGAGGATGGGGGAAAGAGGAGGAGGAAAATGATTAGAAGGAGATGAAAGGCGATGACAGAATGTGGAAGAGGAGTAGGAGGAGGTGGAAAAAGACAAGGAGGGGGAGGAAGAAGAAGAGGAGGACGTGTGGAGGAGGGCGTGTGGAGGAGGGCGTGTGGAGGAGGGCGTGTGGAGGAGGACGTGTGGAGGAGGACGTGTGGAGGAGGACATATGGAAGAGGACGTGTGAAGGAGGGCGTGTGGAGGAGGGCGTGTGGAGGAGGACGTGTGGAGGAGGACGTGTGGAGGAGGAATGGAATGATGCAGCTAACGAGGAGGAGGTGAGGGGAGAGATGTGGAGGTGAGGGGAGATAATGAGAAGGTAAGGGGAGATGAGGTGGTGTGTGGGAGAGGAGTTAGAATGGAGTGGAAGGGAGAAAGGGGCGAATAAGGGAGAGAGAGAGAGAGAGAGAGAGAGAGAGAGAGAGAGAGAGAGAGCACAGTAATTGAATAACTCGAGGTATGTACACAGGAAAATGTTGAATAGTTAACCCGTAAAAGAGAAACTGGAAATAAAAGTAAATAAAAGAAATAACAACGAGAGAAGAGTGGGGATGGGGAGAATTTGTGGGGGGGGGGGGGTTGTGTGTGGGGATTGTGTGTATGTGTGGGGGGTTGTGTGTGTGGGAGGGAGGTTGTGTGTGTGGGGGGGTTGTGTGTGGGGGGTTGTGTGTGTGGGAGGGAGGTTGTGTGTGGGGGGGGTTGTGTGTGGGGGGGTTGTGTGTGTGGGAGGGAGGTTGTGTGTGGGGGGGGTTGTGTGTGTGGGGGGAGGTTTTGTGTGTGGGGGGGGGGGGGGGTTGTGTGTGTGTGGGGGGAGGTTGTGTGTGTGGGGGAGGTTGTGTGTGTGGGGGGGTTGTGTGTATGTTTGGGGGGGTTGTGTGTATGTGTGGGGGGGTTTGTGTGGGGGGGTTGTGTGTGTGGGGGGGAGGTTGTGTGTGTGGGGGTTGTATGTATGTATGTAAGAACGAAAGTAGAAGCAGGAAAACGTAGAAGAATAAAGATAATATTGGATAAATATTGTGGAGGTGAAAAAGAGAAGAGGATGAGCGAAAATGAATAAGAACCCGAGGGTGAGAGAGAGAGAGAGAGAGAGAGAGAGAGAGAGAGAGAGAGAGAGAGTTGAAAGGAGAAACATAATAAAGCACAGAACTGGAAAAGAATATATAAATGAGAGGAGAAAATGGATAGAAAGATAGAAGAATAGAATGAGAGATACAGGAGGAGGAGGAGGAGGAGGAGGAGGACAGCGTGTGTGTGTGGGGGGGGGAGGGGGGGTGAGAGAGGACCGTACTGCTGGGATCTGAGGTTAAAGAGGAACGTTCCAGCCACTCCTGTCCATGCGATCCAGCAGGACCCGAACACACCCAACTCCCTGAGCCCACACGCCCTCCCTCGTCGCCTTACTCCATCTCCCTCCCTCCTTCCTTCCTTCCTTCCTTCCTTCCTTCCTTCCTTCCCTCCCTCACCCCTCCCCCTACCCCTCTCTCTAATACACCTTCTGCTCTTCATGTTCAGGTATATGCTTTTGCGTCAGTATTATAATGCGCTCTCTCTCTCTCTCTCTCTCTCTCTCTCTCTCTCTCTCTCTCTCTCTCTCTCTCTCTCTCTCTCTCTCGCTCTTTCTCTCGCTTATATATTTTTTCTTCTCGTTGTTGTTTTTGTTGTATTAATTTAATTCCGTTCTTATTATTGTTTCTCTTGTACATCTTACTATTCCAACTTCACTACCCACCACCAGCTTAATTACCCCAGCTCCAGCTTGTACGTACACTTACAAGTTAATGCGGGTAGAGATCTGTTGCCACTCTTAAGCTGGGGGGTTCTGGAAGGCTGCCAGTCCTCTCTCTCTCTCTCTCTCTCTCTCTCTCTCTCTCTCTCTCTCTCTCTCTCTCTGTATTTTGCTCACGTCCAATCACATCAGATTCAGATTTTTATTTGCCCTTGAATGGTTGATATAAACGGGTTCTATTGGGTGATTGTTATGACGATTATTATTATGGAGTTTCGTCAGGATTCTGGATGGGAGGAAGAGGGTCACGAATCTACGGACCATATTTAAAGTCAACTCTCAAAGTCACGAATCTACGGACCATATTTAAAGTCAACTCTCAAAGCCACGAATCTACGGACCATATTTAAAGTCAACTCTCAAAGCCACGAATCTACGGACCAGAGTTAAAATCGATTTCCACAACACTGGTCACTGGCTTCTACCTTTTAAAACGCAATAGACTTGAATGATCAGTTTAGTATAAGATTGATAGGGTCTCGGGGAAGTCGTATGTCGTGTCCATTAGTCTTGAACTTGAGGACTCTTACCTTACCATCTGTCTCACCAGCTGTCTCTGCCATATGCCTGCTGTCACCACCTGTCTCATATTAATACCAGCTGTGGCGACCTCTTTACCACCTGTACCACCCGTGTGTCTCTCATCATTTACCACCCCCTCCTCCTCCGCTACCACCCCCTTCGCCCATACCACCCACGCCCCCCATCCCTTCCGCCCCTATCACCCACTCGGCCCATACCACCCCCCCCCCCGTCTGTCCCTGCCACCCCTCCCTTCTTCATTCCCGCCATGACCTCCGCCCCGCCGTGACCTCCGTCCCGCCATGACCTCCGCCCCGCCGTGACCTCCGTCCCGCCATGACCTCCGCCCCGCCGTGACCTCCGCCCCGCCATGACCTCCGCCCCGCCGTGACTCTGGGGTGAGGACGTCAAGGGAGTCACGTGTGGGGAAGTTAGCACTCTGGCAGTCCTAATATTGACGTGGTCCCTGAGGCTGGTGGGGGAGGGTGAGGCACGCCACCACCTGAATACCAACACATGCCCTGCTAACACACGCCCATAAGCCCGCCCACACGCCCATAAGCCCGTTTTTCTTCCTCATTTGGTTGATCAGTCTTTTTCTGTATAGACCAACGAACTGGCTGTGTTATAGACCAATGGTAAAACAAGACACAAAAATTGTCAGAGGAAAACTTAAAATATTTCCTTTACCAGAACACAAAGAGGAAGAAGGAAAAAAGAATAAATGAAATGAGGGAAAAGGAGATAAGGAAAGACGAAGAGGAAAGGCAAAAAGAAAAGAGAGAGAGAGAGGAAAATTGAATGATGCTTTTGAGGAGATTTTTATTTTTATTTTATATATTTTTTTCCTTGTGTGGAATTGGCCCTTTAAAATTTTTGGACACAGGAAGTAACTCGTTTTTCAGTGTGTGTGTGTGTGTGTGTGTGTGTGTGTGTGTGTGTGTGTGCGGGCGTGTCCTGATTTATGTTTGAAGGCGTGGCCCAATGTTGACCGTGACCAATGTCCAATGCTGTAATTAAAAACATTCAAGTCAGAATCATGAACTCTGATCTAGAAGAAGTGAGAAATGCAGAGAGACCTGACGGTTGTAGCATTAGTAAATATGACAAATTTTGTGACAAGAGGTACCGGTATGGCCACCATAAGGACAGAACCAGACAATGTGATGTAGTCGTGGCCAGAATTAGGCTAGGATACAGACACATCTGGCAAGTTAGTAACGCTGTACCCATACCGGAACACTCAGCATGTAAACTTTGTGATAAACCTTTAAAGCATACACTTGAACACTATATTATTGAATGTGACACTGTCAAAGACTTCAGGCCATCTGACTTATTGTATCTTGAACTATGTAATTACTTCATTGAATCAGGTGTGCTTGAGGACATTCTTGCTGTTTATCCCAAATTTGCTGCTAGCCCACACTGATTAGTCTTCAATTAGAATATGACTCCAATGTATGTGATCCACTGACCTATATATACTGCTAATGAATATGATGTATTTCCTTCTTTGTGTACGAACCTCTGTCCTGCATGGCAGTGAACAGTGGCATTACCCATATGAATCTGACCTCTATACATTTATAGCTGTTAATGTATATGATGTATTTCTTTGTGTATGAACCTCTGTCCTGCGTGGCAGTGAGAAGTGATACCACGCTCAGTGTCAAGACCTGACTGAATTACTCAGAATAGGCAAACTGTACTTCAAGCTCTGCCAATAAATTTGTTAAACTAAAAACATGTCCAAGCCTCAGAGGGCGTATAGTGGAGGAAGACACGGCACGTACACATATAAACATGACTGTGGGTAGTGAGCGTGTGATTGTGGACGGGCGTATGGGTGGGAGTGGGCGTGTAGGTGGTAGTGTGTGTGTATGGGTGGGAATGGGCGTGAGGGCGAGGGCGTGGTACACAGGAGGTGGTGGCAGCCAGGCAACACACTGTAGTCAGACCATACAGAGCACCTCCAGCCGTGTTCATTATGGGATATTTATCGCCCGGATACTACCAAATATTGGCAGTTTCATCTGCATGTACCGAGTCCTTCCTCCTGCTGGTGCGTAAGGCCACTACCACCAAAGGTCCTCCTGAGTCCTTCCTGGGTCCTCCTGCACTCATTTTGTATCCTTGAGGTTAAGTCCTTCTTGATCCTCATAGAGTCCTCATCCCCCCCTCCCCACCTCAGGTCCTTTAATACGTAGTGAACCTTACTTGAAAATGTCATAACCGTGTGGGCAAGAGGTTTGAGGTGTCGCCCCGTAATTAATGAACCTCTTGACGTTATATATATCTCAGTGTGACAGAGACTCCTCATCTTCCTTCATGGAGAGTCTTGTGAGAGTGTCGGGAGGTGGTGGCAGTGACACTTGTTGACACCTCTTCCTCGGGGTAACTATCATCATCATCATTGTGGAGGAGTTGGTTATGTACAGAAAATATTTGTTGGGTGAGATTCTGTGGTTTTGGTGCTGTCTGGTGTCATTAAGTTAACCATGGTGCCAGCTGTATGTCTGTCAGTGCCATCTCTTACCTTAGTGCCATGTGTTCACTATTACTCAAGAGTTATCGTTGTCTGAATCCTCTCTTCCATCATCCCACCCTTCCCCTCCCCTCCACCAACTTTCTCTCCCCCCCCCCCCCCTCTTCTTCTCCTGTTGATATTGAAACAGTTTATTTAGCCAGATGGACACAGATACAGAGTGGACAATAATAACAATATTGACATGACCTGAACTCTCTTAGTGGCACCTGATATATACTGTACATAATGTAGCCTTTAGTACCGTCTGTTATAGTACACATAGCATGGTAGTAGTTAGAATGTTACCACAATGGAAACGTAAAAAGGATAAATCTCGATAAAAACTACACAGGAAAAGGGAAATAAAGAAGCAAACAAATCACTGTAAATCTGATAAACTTGAGTTAAGAAATACACCATGAGTTCTGACACAACATAGCATTACCCTAAACTCCCTGACACTGACCTAACCTAACCTAACACTATGTAATCTAACCTAACCTAACCTAACACTATGTAATCTAACCTAACCTAACCACCCCCAGGTAGCTTTAGGGTATTAATCATCAGGTAATATAGCCTCAGGGGGGAGAGGGGCTAGTCTTCAGGTGATACCCCCAGCAGGAAGGATCAAGTTGACGCCTCCTCATTGTAACCTGGTGATAGTGGGTCGGTCCCGGGTCTCGTAAATGTCGAAGGCGGGAGAGAGGGAGATAATGTAAAGTTAGTATTTATTTATTACTTTTATGGGATGGTTGACGCCGCCGCTGAATCAAGAGTTTCCTAGCCCCTCTTTTACCCTCTCCCTTTCCCATCGCTTCCCCTTCCCCATTCCTTTTCTTTTCCCATTCATTCCCCTTTCCCATTCTTTACTCCTTTTCTCATTCCTTACTCCCTTTCCCATCCCTTACTCCCTTTCCCATCCCTTACTCCCTTTCCCATTTCTCCCTCTTCCTCCTTTACTTTCTTCCTACGTACACCTACCCCTTCCTTTCTCCCTCCTTTCCCCCTCCACCTGTTGTCAAGACGATGGGCAACCTTCAGAAACACACACACACACACACACACACACACACACATACATATTCCTTACCCACATGCAACATACCCACATGAATACACACAGAACAGCCACACAAGAGAGAACACGCACACATTATATATATAAAAAACGCACATATACCGTAGCATTCAATTTTTCTTGTCTGGTAAAGCTACGAGCCGGTATTTGAGGTAGATGAAGTACCGAGTGACACGCAGGGTGGTTTGGTAGAGTTTTGTACCGAGGTGATGACATGATCGCTGAACTTGGCGTAAAAATATAATGTTTTTATGGTATTTCGTGAGGTTGTAGATGATTTCCTAACCTAACCTAACGCTAACCTAACCTAATGCTAGCCTAACTTAGTGCTAGCCTAATTTAGTGCTAGCCTGACTTAATGCTAGCCTAACTTGACTTAATGCTAGCCTAAACTAACCGAATGCTGATCTAACCAAACCTTACTTATCGATAACCTAATTAACCAAACCTACCCTAACTTAGCCTAGTTCTAAAATAAGCTAATCTCCGTTTAACAGTGTTTTATTGATTGTATTTGATTGATAATGGATTAATTATTACACACACACCCACACACACACACACACACACACACACACACACACACACACACACACCCACACACCTTCTTGTAATATAATAAATCATCATACAATACAGCAGTGGGAAGAATGTGTTGAGAGGTGACCTCGAGCCTTGTGGCCAGCCAGCAGGTGGAGTGGAAGCCCTTACCCAGGTTGCATTACTTGTAAGAGGATATTGCTTGCGGGTAGCTCGATATTCTGTCGTAAATCAAGGGAAGGAGAGAATAGAATTTGAGAAAGAGATATGTCGGTGTTTCCTTAATGTTGTTTCTTTGTACGTGTTACCCCCGCGAGACAGTTCATCTGCGTGTTATGAATACATGATGTATAGTCGTAATCACCTGCATCTAGACTCCACTGATAGGAGTAAACCCCCCCCCCCCCCCTGCCAGAACACCTGCCACCTGAAGATTCTCCCCGTACTTGTTACCCGGACACGTCATTCTCTTTCTTATGATTGTGGACTGCAAATTCCCTGGAGGAGGCGCAGCAGTAGTGTATTTTTGTCGCCTCGAGCTGGTCTCTTGAGTGAAATATTCGAGGGTTTGTGTACAACTCACTTGTCCCCACTAAAATCCTCAGAAGGCGGAGATGTGAGGTACCGTAGTGATGATGGCCGGTGTGGAGGAAAACATCTTACAACACTCAGCCTTGACTCCAGATGTCAGAGTTTTCTTGAGTATTGGTCAGGTGTAGCGTAGTGGGGAGACATTTGTTATAGTTTACACGTTCGCTTTACTACCCTTGTTGACTTAGTGATTATAGGTCTTGTTTAAGTTGGTTGATGTCAATTGGCTGTAATGATGATGGTACAACTACTTCGGACAGGACATGGCGGGTAACGGAAAGGGTACAAGGATACGCTGAGGACAATAATTTTGAGAAAGTGTCAAATAGCCTCCCTCACCTGGGAGACGATCACTGCACGCCGTAACGCTTGAAGGAGCACTACACGAAGTGTTATAATCCTCGAGTTTGCTCGAATGCATACCGAGGCAGACAAGCGCCAGCGCTGGAAAGACACTTGTCGCCGCCCCTCCCGCACTACATGTACCCCTCCACACGTGCAACATAAACAGACGACCTTGCCGGTCCCGCATCAGTCTCTCAAGCCACCTCAGAGCTCACCAACGAACGTGAGTCACGAGAGAGAGAGAGAGAGAGAGAGAGAGAGAGAGAGAGAGAGAGAGAGAGAGACTGGTGATGGAGGCGATGTATGACGAGATGGTGATCATAGTGCTTCTGATGGTGGCCGTCTTGCTGGTGATAGAGGTTTAGTGGCCTCACCAGGTGCAGTTGTATTGGTGTGTTGGTAACGGCGAAGTAGGTATGATGGTCCTATCGGGATGGCCTTGGTAAGAGAGACGTGGGGGGGGGGGGGGTCATGGTGGTCACGGCGGAAGTGTGCGTCACTCCTCCAGAAGACAGAACCAATGTGGTGAGGCAGCGACGTTCTGGCACTCTGTAGGTAATTAGGTTGTCGTAGTGGCACTGTGTCAGACCCAAAGCTCTCGTGGTGCTGTTGTCAAGAGCTTCCGCCTCACTCTCGTCGTACAGCAAGATAGAGTTTGTCACTAATGGTGTAGATAATAGTGAGCTTCTGGGATGATGACGAAGCCTGTCCCACGTGTTTCAGTCTCCCCTTGTTTTTGCCACTGGGGGTTTAGGCAGGAACCAAGGGAAGCGACAGTAACAGCAACTATGACAACAACAGTAGCAGTAAAAGACAGAACAGCAACTCAACAGTAACACAACAATAATAGACGCACCAGTAACAGCATTAACAGCAATACAAAACACAACAGTAGCAGTAAAAGACACAACAGCAACTCAACAGTAACACAACAATAATAGACGCACCAGTAACAGCATTAACAGCAATACAAAACACAACAGTAGCACAGCAGTTCAACACCAAACAATTCTCTCACACGCCCAAGTTTCACTACTTTAAGGAGGAGAGGGGTAAGGGGGGGGGGGGTGGGTGGACTTAGCCAACACACCAGCGAGTTAGTAGTAATAACTGGCCGGTGTTTTGTAGGTCAACTCCCTTAGGATTTATTCTTTAATTGTGGCCACATTACCGGGATTACGTCCTCGTCTCTATTATTCCTGCCCCGGATTACACGGATCACGCGTCGGCCATGTCTTAGTGAGAAGGGGGGGGGGTGTTGTTTGGAGAGGGGGGTTGGCAGGGAGGTGTGTTTGGGTGGTGGTAGTGGTTGGATGTGGTTGGTTGGTACTGATGAAATCGTGGTGGTGAAAAGGACAGTTCTAGTGGATGTTGGTGTTTGTTGTTGATAGTGTTGGAGGAGATATTGTTAGTGTTGGAGACATAGTGCTGAAGACATTGTTTGTGGTCGTGGTTTGGTTATGGCGGTAACTGTGATGATACGACTATCTTATGTGTGCCCGATGACGACGACGACCAGCAACCACGACCCATGGATGACTAGCGTGTGCTCTCTCTCTCTCTCTCTCTCTCTCTCTCTCTCTCTCTCTCTCTCTCTCTCTCTCTCTCTCTCATCCAGAATTCTTTTTCTTCGTCTATGTTTTTTCCCCTGTTCTCTCCCTTTACTCACCCTCCCCTATCTCTTCATTCTCCTCCCGCCTATCTCCCCTTCTTTACTCTCCCTTCAACCTCTCCCTTCCCCATCTCATCATTCCCCTCACCCTCACCCTTCCTTCTCTTCGTTCCTCCTCCCCTCACCCTCCTCCTTCCCCTCCTATCTCCTCTCTCTCTTTTCCTCCCCTCACCCTTCTCCCTCCCCTCACCCTCTCCCCCCATCCCCCCCCCCCCTTCCTCCTCCTCTCCCACCGTGTTCTGGCAATCTTTCAAAGTCCCATCCAGAAGTTTGGGTGTAAAAGAAGTTTTCCTCTGTTTGGATATCTTAATTGGGGAGTGGGACTTGGGATTCTATATTTATTGGCTGTCTGATTGTGAGGCTACGTACAAGTACCTTTTTTACGACCCAATTTTTTTCATGCAAGAATTGGGAGTGTGATTTTTTTTTTTGGGGGGGGGGGGTGAAAATTGGGACTGAAATTTTGTGGGATTTGTGGATGTTATCTTTTGTGAATTGGGTTGAAACTTGTGTGAGAATTGGTAATAGGTTTAGTATCTTAATGTGTAAAATAGGTGATGGTCATTTTCTTTAGATTGTCTTAAGAGAAAGAGAGAACGTAAGAGATTTTTCTCCTTCAGCCAGAGAAATTGGTGCTTAACAAGGAAGTGGTGATTTATTGAGTACGGATGAAAGGAAGGAAGGAAGGAAGGAAGGAAGGAAGGATTGTGTAAAGTGTCATAGGTAGAAACGGAAAGAGGAGAGAATTGTGAGATGATTATGATGGGAGAGGAGAAAGGAAGGATGTTTTTAAGTAGAAGAGTAATGTGGTGATGGAGAGAAGAGGACATGACGATAAAGAAGAAGAAGACGGAGGAAGATAATGCAACGTTGAAGTAATTGGGAAAGAAGGAAGACGGTTAAGAATAGTCGAGTGGAAAAGGTTTGAGGAGAATAGAAATGGGCGAAAGTGGTGTGAGAGAAAAGGAAGCCAAGGAGAAAGAGAGAGAGAGAGAGAGAGAGAGAGATAAGGTTGAGAAACAGTAAGTGGAAATGGAGAGTAAAAACAGCTGATAAAGAGAGGAATTGAGAGGAAGCAAGCAATTCTGGAGGAGACTTAGAGAGAGAGAGAGAGAGAGAGAGAGAGAGAGAGAGAGAGAGAGAGAGAGAGAGAGAGAGAGACCACACACACACCTTGGGAAGATTTAAGACATTTCCTTCAAGTTTCCTACAAGAGAAGAGTATCACACAGCTTTAGAGGGAGGGAAGGCTGGAGGGTGGAAGGAAGACAGGAAGGTAGGGAGGGTGAGAGAGAGAGAGAGAGGGAGAGAGAGAGAGAGAGAGAGAGAGAGAGAGAGAGAGAGAGAGAGTCCTATGTACCTTAGATATGTGGTCACAGTTACACCCCATAGGGACTGACCTAATGACACGCTGCTCTACCAGTGAGTGTTAATGACACTGGTGATGAGGTTCGGTGTGTGTGTGTGTGTGTGTGTATGTGTGTGTGTGTGTGTGTGTGTGTGTGTGTCGTTGTTTTATTATGGTGTATTTTGTACCGTGATGTGCGTCGTCCAGTTAAGGATCGCGCCTGTTGTGGTAAATGCGGCTTTAATTCCTCCGGTCAGAGTCCAGGTGTGAGAGAGAGAGAGAGAGAGAGAGAGAGAGAGAGAGAGAGAGAGAGAGATTATAGGCCCGTTGGGAAGGTTCCATTAAACATTCATCTCAACCTTCCAGAATTTTTGTGAATTCCATAGTTGAAAATGTTGGATTCTAATTTATTCAGAGTAAATGAGCAAACGCAACTCAGTTTTATATAGTAATCTGTAAGTTACTACTATTATCATTATTATTACTGGTGGTAATAGTTGTACCTATTATTATTATTATTATTATTATTATTATTTTATTTTTTGAAGGCCTTTCCCTTATATTTCAGATGTTCAAAAATATGAGTGAAACTATTTTATTGTCACTTGTTATTCATTATTTTCATTCTCACACGAGTTCTGTTGTGCTACTCCCGTTCACCAACAAGGCTTAAAGAGAGACGTCAGACTAACAGACACTTTTAAGCTGTATTATATATTAAACATATTTGTAATGTGTTTGTTTCTTTATTTACAGGTAAGCTGAGTGTTTGTGGTGACGTCACAGAGGCAGGTCAAGGTATAGTGTGTTTGTTGTTGTGAAGGGAGGGAGAATTTTGTTACTGTTATAATTATTTTTATTGTTGTTTTTACTATCAATATTATTATTATTATTATTGATTATTAATGTTGCTTGTATTGTTGTTGTTTACTCGGCGTGAGCTACAGTCTGTCAGTCTGTCTGCCTGCCTGCCTGTCTGCCTGCCTGTCTGTCTGTCTGTGTTGATCCAGCTTCAGTTTTTATCACCGGAAGTCTCAATTAACTCAAGATTTTTCTGAAACTTAGTGTGTACTCTTGTTGAGATGTTTTGAACAGCTTAGTGTGTACTCTTGTTGAGATGTTTTGAACAGCTTAGTGTGTACTCTTGTTGAGATGTTTTGAACAGCTTAGTGTGTACTCTTGTTGAGATGTTTTGAACAGCTTAGTGTGTACTCTTGTTGAGATGTTTTGAACAGCTTTGTTAAACTCTGGAAACTTTGTTAAACTCTGGAAGCTTTGTTAAACTCTGTAAGCTTTATTAAACTCTGTAAGCTTTATTAAACTCTGGAAGCTTTGTTAAACTCTGTAAGCTTTATTAAACTCTGGAAGCTTTGTCAAACTCTGGAAGCTTTGTCAAACTCTGGAAGCTTTGTTAAACTCTGTAAGCTTTATTAAACTCTGGAAGCTTTGTTAAACTCTGGAAGCTTTGTTAAACTCTGGAAGCTTTGTCAAACTCTGGAAGCTTTGTTAAACTCTAGAAGCTTTGTCAAACTCTAGAAGCTTTGTTAAACTCTAGAAGCTTTGTTAAACTCTGGAAGCTTTGTTAAACTCTAGAAGCTTTGTTAAGCTCTGGAAGCTTTGTTAAACTCTAGAAGCTTTGTTAAACTCTAGAAGCTTTGTTAAACTCTGGAAGCTTAGTTCAATTCTGGACATCAAAGACGTTTCTCATATACTCTCGTTAAGCTGCTCTCAACAACTTGTAATGTAGTTTGTGATATTGATAAGGGCCACTAATTTCGCTTTCTGAGTCTTGATTGGCTAAACTAATTACGCATTATGACTTCTGATTGGCTAATTGCACAGTCTAACTCCTGATTGGCTAAATTTTTAATCTGACTGGGAGATAGATAGGTAGAAAGATTGATAAAGACAGAGAAGACAGAAAGGTGAGACAGAGAGACAGACAGACAGACAGACAAACTTACTGTCCTAAATTCCCCCTCCTCCCCCTCCTCTTACTGACACTAGCACAAGTGTGTTTAAAATTTCAGGTCATCTGTTGTCTTATATAGATTAAAAGAAATTAACAGGCAGGTTTTTTTTCTTTCTTTTCATCTATACATGAGTCAAGGTAATGAGGTCACTCCTCCCTACCACCCCTCTTCGTTCTCCTCTTACCAGCGTTGAGGTGAAGGTCAGACGAGCTGATGCTAAGAACTGATAAACCACAGGGAATTCCACCTAAGTCGAGGCAATTTGAGATTTCCTCAGAAATTTGAGAATTTTATTTGGGACTCCTAGTATTTGAAGTTGTATTTAATCACGTAAGATGAACCTGGAAGACGGTAGTTATGATTTCGTGTTGTTAACTACTTTTATGTATAACTTTATTTTTACAACCGATTTCTTAACCTGGGGAGGAGGCAGCACGTCGCACAAGACTCAATGGAAGTTGGAGCTCCGTGCCGCCGCTGCTAAATTCTCTCCTCTTAGGGTTTTCCAGCGGTCAGGGTAAAAAAGAACAGATACCTGAGCATACAACAGCCTCTTCCAGTTATTGGTTACTTAGGGTAAAAAACTTTGACTTGGGTTAAGGAAATATAAAAATTTTAAGATGTTATTATCAAGTACACAGATTTTAACTATACATATATAATTTTTTATCGTATTTACACGTATCTAAAGATCTTAACATTTTAAAAACAGGGATACGGAATGCATTTACATATGTATCTTCATATTTACACTTGCATGAACGTCTTGGTAACACAATATATTAGCTACAGCGAAGGAGAGAGACACATGTTTCCTCGGTATTGTCGTCACACGTTAAAAGAAAAATTGAGGAAGAAAAGAAGGGAATATGGTCAGGAGAAGCCAGGGATTTTCTAGGAGTCTCTATTCCCAGGTGTGTCGGGAACCTTTTGTAACACGGGAGTATTGTGAGGAGCTGAAAGCCACCGAGATTCATTCTTTCGTACCGTGCAAGAAACTAAAGTCCTCGTGAGAATTGAATTTTAGTGATGTTTTGAGAAAGTGAAGGTTCTCAGAGACTATTGAGTGGACATTGTTGAGTTCTCCCCCAAGTATTACTTATTCTTTACAGGTAAGATTGATGCTAAAACATCATTTCTTAGTTGTTCCTAAAATCTCCCCCAGAACACTGAAAGATCACCAAGGATTCTGTAAACAAAAGCTCACAGAATATTGCCATTAATAAACCGAGAATAAAAGAACCAGGTTATTTGTCTTAACAAATGTCGCAAGAAGCCATAACTCCACAAAATTACTTTTATGGATGTTTCTTGAAGCGAAAGGCTACCGAGGATTGCTCTTGCATATCTTGCAAGAAAAGTGTGGGGTCATAGAAACAAAAATGTCCCGAAGGTGATATTCATACACGTTGCAAGGTTGTTGTTGCATCTTTGCAAAGAGAATATCAGAATTGCAGCTGTGCACGTTGCAAGGACCCAAAGGTTTACAAATAATTTAACAAGTCCGAGGTTTCCCAACGGTGTTATTCATTCATTATGCAAGATACTATTGGTGCTGCCTCTACTTGCAGCTCTGCATGTTGCAGGGAACCAAAGGCTTATTGATTTAATGCTACATATATTTAAGGAAGCCTGAGGTTCCTCGGAGGTGATCTTCAAACATGCTGCAACATACTGCAATCCCACACAGGCCACACTCTTGTTGTTTTAGTTTCTGCAACGCCAAACCTGTGTGCGAGCGTGCCTGCGTCCGTGAGAGAGAGAGAGAGAGAGAGAGAGAGAGAGAGAGAGAGAGAGCCGCACCTCAGTATGGATGCACTAACTGATGGTAGGAATAATTTCATAATTTTTATCGCGGCTCAGGAGGTACAGTGAGCAAGATGGCCCGGCTCTAACCTACAATAGAACCTACATGTTGTTGATCACCCTCGTGTCTTATGTTATTTCTCGCCTTTGTGTTTTTTTTATGTTATTGGTCTGCGTTATTGGTGATTGCTTGTGTGTCTGTTTTTGTCTGTGCATGTTTGTCTGTCTTTGTCTGTGCATGTGTGTCTGTGTGTTCGAGTCTTTATCTTCAGGTTATCTTCTCTGTATTTGTGTGTCTATGAGATTTGTGTTTTTGTCTGTATTTATGTTTATCCATTGCGTGTCTGTCTGTCTGTCTGTCTGTCTGTGTCTTTGTATATACCTATAAATGTCTGATTTTTTACCTTTCTAACTCTCGTGTCTGTATTGTGTTTTTATATCTGTCTGTCTGTCTGTCTGTCTGTCTGTCTGTCCCTCCCTCTATATCTATCTATCTATCTATCAAAAGGGAAGAAAGAAAAGACAAGGAAGAGAGAATAATAATAATAATATAGGAGGCAAATAAGGAAGTGGCAATTTTGTGATAATGGTGTTTGAGAGAGAGAGAGAGGACGAAGACTAAGTGGAAGAAAATGCAGAATTACGATAGAGTGATTAAAGGCTAGAAAGAAGGAGGAGAAGAAGACACAGAAAAATGGTAGAGATTAATATTAGCTTAGAAGAAAAATGCACACAGAAGAAGTGGAGAAAATATGCGAAGAAAAGGAATGAAGCCAGAGAGAAGGAGAAACACGGAAGAGGAGATAATGGTGAGATAAAGAGAAGGAGAAATAATGAAGACAATTGTAAAATCGATGAAATATGAGGAATATATAAAGGATAAAATCATTTAAATTTTGATGATAAATGTTGACGATAAATGTTGACGATAAATGTTGATGATAAATGTTGTCGATAAATGTTGACGATAAATGATGATAAATGTTGTCGATAAATGTTGACGATAAATGTTGACGATAAATGTTAATGATAAATGTTGATAATGTTATACCGTATGTTAATTAATATTTGATGATGTTGATGATATGAAATGTTAGTTTATGTTAGATGATAATTATTTAATATTAGTTTTAAAAAATGACCCATTACCTAGCCACCTCCCCCCCATCCCCTCCCCCCCCGACCCTCAATACCCCGCTTACACCCCCTCCCTCCCTCACTATACCACCTACCCCTACCTTCCGACCCTCACACCCCCAACTCTCTCCAACCAATGAGATACGACAACTAAAACGATACATTACGGCGCACCCACACATTTTGCATCTTTTCACTTCTCTTGTTGTTGTAAATCTCCGTTATCTTCCTCCACCAATGGCATTCATCGGCGCACAAACATCCACATAGCGTAAATAAAACATTCCCTTCGCCCTCTCCTCCTCCCCCTTCCCCCCCCCCCTCTCCTTTCCCCTCCTCCACCCCCTCCCCCTCCAAGCTAAAATTACGCCTCCTGGGAGTTTTTCGACGGTGAGAGATAAAGATATTTTTTGTGTGTTTGTGAATGTTGAAAATGTATAGTGTTTTGTTGGGTTGATTGGAGTGTGTGTGTGGGGGGGGGGGGGGGGTTGGTGGCGATGGCGTGGAGGGGGACTTGGTTGGGAGTGTGGAGAGGACTTGGTTAGGGACTTGGTTATGGGTGTGGAAGGGGGACTTGGGTGGGGAAAGGGACTTGGGTGTGGAGGGGGACTTGGATGGGGATGTGGAGGGGACTTGGTTATGGGTGTGGAAGGGGGACTTGGGTGGGGAAAGGGACTTGGGTGTGGAGGGGGACTTGGATGGGGGTGTGGAGGGGACCTGGTTAGGGGCTTGGTTATGGGTGTGGAAGGGGGACTTGGGTTGGGAAAGGGACTTGGGTGTGGAGGGGGACTTGGATGGGGGTGTGGAGAGGACTTGGTTAGGGACTTGGTTATGGGTGTGGAAGGGGGACTTGGGTGGGGAAAGGGACTTGGGTGTGGAGGGGGACTTGGATGGGGTTGTGGAGGGGACCTGGTTAGGGGTGTGGAGGGGACTTGGAATACCTATTAATATACCATGATGTCTTTCTGTTTAGTACACAGGTCCTTTAGGGAGGAAGGGAAGAAGTGGAGGGAGGGAGGGTGGGGGGGGGAGAAGTAGGGGAGGGAGACAATAAGTGGGGGGAGGGACGGAAGAAGTGGAGAGAGAGGGGGGCGGGTCATGCGGCACGGAGACCAATTTGCTGAGTTATAGAGATAATGGTCAACAGGTCGGCTCTCAGGACTCTTGGAGAAGGTGGAGGAGTTAAGTTACGGTCACAGAGTTTTCCGTGCAAGAAATCCACGATAGCATTTCATCCACAGGCAATAAGTCAACGGTACGATCAGCACACTGGTCACACCGGCGAAAGGAACCATCGGCCAGGCGCCCAGCTCACGCGTCTAGTTTGACCTCAGGTGGAGAGCAGGATGACTTCATTGTATGTTTCTATGGCAGCATTAACCGCTTTAGTGAGATGTGTGGTTCAGTTAAAGAAGACCAAGACGAAAAAGAAACGATTGTGGGTAGCAGTATCCATCACGGATACTTGGTGTGCGTTTGTAGCTCCCAAGCGATGTTTGTTTACAAAAGTGACACAAGTACTCCAGGGTCAAATGAAATTCCCGCCGTGATGTATTCTCGTTATTTATTTTTTATTTACTATGACATTTTTCATCGTGTTTTGTTAATGAAATAAACTTTTATATATTTGGTACATTTTAACATTAATAAGAAAAAATCAGAACGGTGTAAATTGTGTTAATATAATACTCTTAATAGCAAATTTTAACCCACCGTCCGTAGATTTTCAGACGCTCAGTTTCGTCCAATTTACGAGAAAAAAAAATTGTCGCTGTAGAGACAACTTGAGGAGTTCGTTGAAAAATCAACATTTTGGTTCATTTATTCTGGGTAGAAACTCTAGTGTGACCGCAGCTGAACACACACACACACACACTCACACACACACACACACACACTCACACTCACTCACACTCACACTCACTCACTCACACACACACTCACTCACTCACTCACTGGTGGCTCGTAGTTGTCATCTGTTTGTGGTTGTATGAAACACTCCTATATTTAGAAGAAAACACACCTGTAGTTAAAAAAACCCACATCAGTGCAAATCAACACAACCACAATCACTTCCCCAGCCGGTTAGCTTAAAGCTTAAATGAGGCAGCGGTTCTAGCCCAGCCGGATAACTTTGATGAGGCAGCGATTCTAGCCCAGCCGGGTAGCTTACAGGAGGAGGCGGTTCTTCTCCAGCCGGATGACCCTCGCCCTTTGATCTTGGCTTAGCCTTTAAGCGCCCTCATTCCCTCTGCCGGCTGCTGCTGCTCACAGGACAGAGACAGAGACAGACAGAGAGAGCAAACAGGTTGGAGAAGGTACTAGCAGCCGAGAGAGAGAGAGAGAGAGAGAGAGAGAGAGAGAGAGAGAGGATGAAACAGTAGATAAATAGTAAAAGAAGTTGTAGTAGTAGTAGTAGTAGTAGTAGTAGTAGAGTAGTCACTAGTGGTAGCAACATCATCAGCCATCGCCGCCGACAAGTTGAATGTATCCATCCAGTCCCAGCTCCACCCCCTGGCCGGGTATAGAGACCAAACCAACTATATCATAAAACTGTGAAAACGACTCACAGATGTCTTTAGTAATTCATCTTGATTCTTACACTTCTTAGCCTCCGTGTTGGTGTTTTTACAAGGAGTCTCTCTCTCTCTCTCTCTCTCTCTCTCTCTCTCTCTCTCTCTCTCTCTCTCTCTCTCTCTCTCTCTCTCTCAACAGACACTTCACACAGACCAAACGCCGCCACGCCCTAAGATATTACCCACACCACGAAGACTAACCGATGAACTATTACGGACAGGGAGGCGGTGGTAGAGTGGTGTTACATCATAGTGGTGTGGTTTATTGAGGTGGTTGTAGATGTTGTTTGTGGTTGTTGTGGTAGTGTTCTGGATGGTGTTTTAAGTGTTGTGTTTGGAAGGATTCTTGTTGGCCAGATGAAGTTGTCAAGCATCTTTTGTACTGGTGACTCTCTCTCTCTCTCTCTCTCATATCTACTGTAGGTGGATTTTTTAGTTTTTCGGCCAACATCCATCCTTCTGTCTACCTGCCAACATCCACCTACCCACCAACCTACTACCCTTCCCACCTGCCAACATCCACCTACCCACCAACCTACTACCCTTCCCACCTGCCAACATCCACCGGTCGTTCGTAGTGGCTCTGACAACTTGTTTTTCATTTGCATATTGTGTGAGTTTCTGAGCTGTGAGTTATGCAGGTGTAGCATGGGAAGAAGGGATCAATTTATGCTCTGCGATTTCCTCCTTAGAAGCGAGCAGGTGTATGAGAGAGAGAGAGAGAGAGAGAGAGAGAGAGAGGTGGTAGTAGTAGTAGTAGTGGTAGTGGTGACGTTGGTAATGGTGGTTAGTGGTGGTTTTGTCCCTTGAAGATAGTGGTTATGGTGGTTATGGCTGTAATAGTAATGGTGAATTAGTTGTGGTGATGGTAATGAAGATGGTGGTTACGTGCACGGCGAAAATAATGATGATAGTGATAATTATACTGATGGTGGTGGTGATGGTGGCGGTGGTAGTAGTGGTAGTTGTGGTGGTGGTGATGGTGGTGGTGATGGTTGTGGTGGTGATGGTGGTAGTAATAATGGTGGTGGTGGTATTTTTAATAAGAGTGGTTATGGTACTAGTAGGCTTGTTATGATGATTGTTGTAGTAGTGGTAGCGACATCACTGGTTGTTGAAGGTATTACTCATGATTGGTAGAGGTAGTGGTGGTAGTGATTGTGGTTGTGTTGAATGGTAGTAGTAGTAGTAGTTACTTTGTGTCTGGTAATTAGCCCCCAGGAACACGTCAAGTTGTTATGTTGCAGGTTGGTAATGGTTGTTGTTATGTTGTAGGTTGGTAATGGTTGTTGTCATGTTGCAGGTTGGTATTGGTTGTTATTATGTTGCAGGTTGGTAATGGTTGTTGTTATGTTGCAGGTTGGTAATGGTTGTTGTCATTTTGCAGGTTGGTAATGGTTGTTGTTATGTTGCAGGTTGGTAATGGTTGTTGTTATGTTGCAGGTTGGTAATGGTTGTTGTTTCTTGAAGAGGTTGTTAGTCTTACAGGAAACTAATGTTAATTAATCTCTCGAAGTATTGGCCAGAAGTTTTGACGTGTGGGGGGGGGGGGGCAGACAGACAGACAGACAGACAGACAGACAAGAAGAAGAAGAAAGACGAAAAAGATGTTTAAATAAACGAATAAATGAGGAAGAAAGACAGACATTAACTAAAGTTTATTCACAGGTTACTAATTAACACGTCATCTACTGCCGGGTGGAGAAGGTTGGAGTGAGCCCATTATATCCGGTTCACGTAGTAGAGCGACCCCACACACACACAGCAAGCACACGGCCGCCGCTAGGTTAACACGTCACTACACCAGATGACGCCCTAAGCACACACACACACACACACACACACATGTTAGGTTAGATGAAGTAAGATTAAATTAAGTTAAGTAAGATTAAGTTAGATTAAGTTAGAAAACAGGGGAGCCCCAATAGACCTGTTGGTCCCAGCTGACTGACCACTCACCACATCTCATTCTTGCTGACCACACATTACACAGCCTCGGGAACCGGATGTGGCCATTATCATCATTATTATCATTATTTTCCCGTCATAGCCACTGATTATCGTGTATTTTATTGTCATCAACCTGACATACTTTCTCGTAGTAATCATCCGCCTCGGGACTCAAACTCAATCGTCATAACTGAGTACTTTATTTTATAGGTGGATTAAAAAAAGTATGTACAGTAAGTGGAGTTTATTCTTGCTTTAGATGTTAAGTGGAAAAATTGTGGGGGGGAAAAAAAGTGCGGATTGAACTTGTAATGTTAATATTCGTGTTTGTAAGCCGGTTTAATGTGTGAGGTTGGTATAATTATTATTATTATTATTATTATTATTATTATTATTACCGAGTTGTTTGCGGGGCTTTTGTGTAAATTATATTATTTATATAAGTTCATGGATTAAAATACTGAGATATGATATTAACCTTTACATATCTATACAACAGTGTACACTTACATAGAGAAAATACACCGTATACATACACTGCTTAATGTCAACAATACTTTATACATTATACATTAAAAACAGAATGTGGTAGGGTAGATACATTTACATAATACACTTTTATTACAGTATCGTGTGGCCAAATATAAATAAAACACAAATTGCTTTCATGATGGTACGCTTCATATCATACGCCATTATACGCAATTCGTAACATTATTCATCATATGCATTATTTCTCCATGTGTAATGCAGTACGTATATGTATAATTCAACTGGCCTGAACGACTCTACCTGCTGGGGTGACTATAATGTTATTTGTGTTTTGTTAAGAGGAAAAAAATGGATATAAGTGGTGGTGGTAGTGGTGGGGATTGTGTTGTTGTTGGTATTTATGGTGGTTGTTAGTTGTGTTGTTAGTGGTGGTGGTTGTGGTAGTTGTGTGTTGTGCTGGTGGTGATATTGATGTTTGTCAGACACATTTGAAAGCAAAATTTTACATAGTGTCATATTTCAAGACAGTCATACTGACCACACATACAGTATAAAGGTTTAGACAGACAGACAGACAGCCAGACAGACAGACAGACAGACAGACAGACAGACAAAAAAAGACAGTGAAAGACAGATAACCTTATTTAAATACGCAGAGTGAAAAAAAAAGACGTATTTAAAGACAGGAAGACAGACAACATATTTAACCAACCAAACTGACGCTGAGAAATGGACAGCTAGACAGATGGCTTCTTTTTTATTCATTAATCTTGGCGTCTGTATCCTCAAATACCAGGTGAGTTGGAGTCATTGATTCGTTAAGTAAAGGTGAGACAAAATCGTCACGGAAAAAAAGAAAGGAATGAAAAAAGACTAAACTGAATTATAAAAGTCTCTGGAGCCTTTTTTTGAGGAGCCAATTACAAAAGGATTTCAAATAGCCTTTTTCTTTTATTGGATGTTAAATTATCAAGCCCAGGTGGTGGTGGTGGTGGTGGTGGTGTGCTGAGGGGTGGTGATGATGCTGATGGTGGTGTTGATGGTGATGGTGTTGATGGTAATAAAAATATCTAATTTATTTATCATTTAATAATAATAATAATAATAATAATAAATAATAAAACAACTAGTGATATATTAACGTGTACTATAAGTTAATGAAAGTGTAATTAATTATTTTTTTCAAAGGTAATATTTATAATCCATGATAATAATAGCAATTAACTTATTTTTGACGCTTTTGATAAACACTAATGAAGATGTGTCAACGTGCTATTTTATGATAGTTAATAAAAGAATATCTCTGCTATTTTTTTCTGATTTTGTTAACTATTAATGCTTGAAATAGTAACATTTTTTTTTTTAGTAGTAATTTGGCGATATGGGAATTTTTTGTCGGAAAATAAAAGATGAAAAAATTGCCTGTGGTTTTGTTTTTCCAATTAACGGTTGAGAATAGATGTATTAACATAATTCTGAGACTTTTAATAATGATAATGAGATATTAACTCTCTTTAGAGGATTTGTAGGTTAATTAGGACAATTAACATACTTTTAATGGCAGTTTAGTATATATAAGTTAACAAACTTTTAGTGGCAGTTGAGGATAAAAGAAAATTAGAACAGTTTGTATAACCTCACCTGAGTAGAAATTTTAACAAAGGCAACTTTTTAACACCTGAGTTGAAATATTAACACAGGTATGATTTGGCAGTATCATAGAACAAGTAAGGCGACGGAGACTGATTGAGAGGTAAATATTTGAGAGTAGACTGCCTCATCTGCCGGGTGAAGCTGTTGAGTGTGATTTATTCATTGTGGGCAAAGGTCACGAGGGATTAATTTGCTATGCTGTGTGTAGCTTAAGAGAGAGAGAGAGAGAGAGAGAGAGAGAGAGAGAGAGAGAGAGAGAGAGAAGTACACTTAACACTCGAAAAGAAATGACAACTCAGTGTGTTCTATAAACCATTTGATTATCCGGTAGTTTACAAATGTGTCATTGAATTACGTACTATCCTTCAGACTATTTAAATATAGTTTACATTTACATTTGCATACTTGATCTATAATGTAAACTTAATGCCCTGTAGAGTGTAGACTAAGGGTTTATATTTGCATGTAATCTTTCTCGTCTGTAAACCATTTGTCGTGTAAACTCATACACGATCAGCCAAATAAAAAGGGGAATTATTTCTGATATTTACAATTGAAAAAGAAAATGTTTGTTCTACGAAATTACTGGAATCATGTGAGGTTTAAGCACCCCAGCTTATTTCACCTAATTAAGAAACCCAGCTTAGTTCACCTGATGATTAAATAACCCCAGCTTAGTTCACCTGATGAATAAGTAACCCCAGCTTATTTCACATAATTAAATAACCCCAGCATATTTCACCTAATGATTGAATAACCCCAGCTTATTTAACACCGATATGTAGCCCCAGCTTATTTAAACTGATGCTTAAATAACCCCAGGGTGCTTAATCATCATATAAAATAACCTTAAGCGTAACTATTCTTCAGGTGAGCCAAAAAATATCTCACTAACAGCTACATATGTATATCTCTGTATATGTACCTAGATAAATAACTCACATACACCTCACTAACAACCTTATCACACTACTGTACCATATATCACGAGTTGATTAACCCAATCCAACAGAGAACTAACACATTGTAAAAAATAAATAAAAAAAAAAATGAAAAAAAAAAAATTTGGCACATCTTAAAGTCATTTCATCTGTGGGACATAAAAGCCAGATTCATGAGCCGATCAAATGGTGTCTTGGGAGGAGGTGTCGGAGGCCCTGAGGGTGAAATTGACGGTCGATGATCGCTAAAGTGTGATCACAGTGAAGCTGGCTGTCTTGATGAGGGAGGGAGGGAGGAGAGGAGAGAATGAGTCACTTGTTATTGTGTCCGTGGAAACTTGGTCATCTCTCGCCCAGAGGAGAGAGAGAGAGAGAGAGAGAGAGAGAGAGTATAACAGTTACTGGGAGATAAATGAGAGATGTTGTAGGATTGGGTCAGGTCAGGTTAGGTTAGGTTAGGTTAGGTTAGGTTAGGTTACAGTGTAAATATCCAGGCAGACACAACTCCAACTCGGTAGACCGCATACTATAGTCACACCCAAATATTGTCACTATAATGAGAGGTTGTGTTGAAGCTGTGTGTGTGTGTGTGTGTGTGTGTGTGTGTGTGTGTGATGTGAACGTAATAGAGATCTTTTTCTAATAAAATTTCAGTTGTTTATGTTTTGGTAATATAGTCAACGGCAACAGATGATAAACTCCTTTGAGTCCTATAAACAAAAATTAAACACCGGTATATAACTTTGAGTACATTTTTTTATATATATAACTTGGAGTAAACAATGAAATAAATTTTGATAATAAACTTGAGTACAATTAATTAAAATGTTGATTTATAAAATGTACTGCAATAAAGAGTCCACTAATAATCCCCTTTACTACAACATTTTTATTTCATTATTTATCGACTCACTGCATCAGATAATGTCAGCGGAACTAAGATATAAATGTCAAAGGAGGGGCTTTACCCTTAACGACATAAATAACACGAATGATTACAAGAACTAATATTTATGTTTCGTTCGTTAATGTCAGAGTGGAACGCCGAGGGGACACATGGGAGGAGGATGAAGATGATGTACACTGAAACCTCCTAATAACGGACTATATGGAAGAGGAGTCCGTTATATCGAGGGTCCGGTAGAAGTGAAACCTCCTTATAACGGACTATATAAGAGGAGTCCGTTATATCGAGGGTCCGGTAGAAGTGAAACCTCCTTATAACGGACTATATGGAAGAGGAGTCCGTTATATGGAGGATTTACAGTAGTGTATTGGTGATCACAAGAAGAAATTTGCTTGTTATGTGTGTTAGTGTGATGACCATTAGTGGTGTGTGTGTGTGTGTGTGTTTGTTTGTTTGTTTGTTTGTTTGTTTATTTATAAGAGTGAAGTGAAATATCTTCCTTAGCCTAACTTAACCTAACCTAACCTAACCTAACTAGTGAAAAGGAGTTACATCAGACATATTATATTTACGTTGGTGTATAAATCATGTTGCAAAAATAGAGGTTAGAAATAAAAGAGAGAATTTGACTTGAAAACAAATCAGGGAAATAATGTTGAAGTTTTTGAAAGCGTCTGTGGTCATTGTGTTGTAGGTGTCAGGTAAGGATGGGTATTTGGAGGAAAGAGTTTGTTTGTATTAACCGAGTAATTGAATATACATAAACCATGACTGTGTGTGTGTGTGTGTGTATGTGTGTATGTGTGTGTGTGTGTGTGTGTGTGTCTGCGCGTGTGTGTGTGTGTGGTGAAGGCTTGTGCGTGTATAGTAGGATGCGTGTTACAGGTATACTGCATTGCTACCGTCAAACTCTGCAATGTGTGTGTGTGCGTGTGGAGGGTGTTGGAGGGGGGGGGGGGGGAGGGGGGTGTCACTGTGTCCTGTAAGAAACATATTATTTTCGTGTGTGTGTGTGTGTGTGTGTGTGTGTACTTCATAGTAATAAGTATTATTCTCATGATGGAGGTCTGTTGATATAGTCGGCCGACACGAGATACTATGGTCCCTCCCTCAGGGTACTACCTCAGGCAAGGAGGGGGGGGGGGGGAGTAGAAAGGGAGGGAAGTAGACAGGCAAAGAGAGAACGAGGAGGGAGCGATAAAGAAAGGAGATAGGGAGGAAGGTAAGTAGGCTGACAGGGAGGGAGGGAAGGAAGGAAGGAAGGAAGGAGTAGGGAGAGTAGGAAGTAAGGAGGGAGGGAGGATGGGAAGGAAATAAACAAGCAGGTTGGTAGGAAAGGAGGAAAATATGCGAGCAGACAGACAGACAGACAGGCAGACAGACAGATAGACAGGCAGGCAGGCAGGCAGACAGGCAGGCAGGCAGACAGGCAGGCAGGCAGGCAGGCAGGCAGGCAGGCAGACAAACAGACAGACAGACAGGCAGGCAGGCAGGCAGACAGACAAACAGACAGACAGACAGACAGGCAGGCAGATTACAGACCACCAGCGAGTGTCCCTGATGAAGCACATAATAGTGAACCTCGTGAAGAAACTGTTCTCATTCTCTATAATTTTTCGCTTTTTATTTTCCTCGGGTTAGTTTTAGCAACAAGTAAGTCGGCGATAATGTGGAGATAATCTCTTCAGTACAGAGATAGCCTGGCGATAGATAGCCTGGCCATGTATAGCATGTAGCATGGCGATATAGCAGACGATAGATAGGAGACGATAGACAGCAGACGATATTCAGCAGATATTAGACGGTAGACAGCACACGATAGAGAACATTCAATTACCTCTCAGTTAATCAGGGATGTTATTTCACTTTTTTTTCCGGTTTTCCGATTTTTTTCCATCGTTTTAGGCGACCCACGTGATTCGCGTAGATCCGTTGAGCAAAATTTGGGTGGGGGGGGGGTGGGGTGGAGGTGGGGGGTTGTGGTATGACCATGACGAGAGAAATGTTTGACAATAAATAACAGTAATTGATCCTCTTGGGTGGATGGGTCTGGCGCGTGAGGACGATGAGCCAGTATAGTGGCCTTACTCTACATGTTCAGGCATTACATCATATACTCTATTACTCATTGGCTGAATATTGCTTGTTTTGTATTCCATTCTTAGATTATTTAGTATTTCATTGACTAAAGATCAATGACGTCATATAACACCATATAATATGTCTCTTTACCCTAACCACCTGATCCACCCTCCCCGCCTCCACTGGCAGGGGAGGGGTTAAGTATTTGTCAATATAAATAAGTTACTATAATCATTTTACACTTTCTGATGATCACAATATATTCTATAACCCTATGCCATATTTCATAGTTCTATAGGCAACTCAGTAGGGCGTGTTTGTGTCCCCCAGGAGGTCAGGGCTGTAGGACATGTGTGTGTGTCCTTCAGGAGGGTGGCCCTATGATGTGTAGGAACATAAAACTCTCCAGCAGTAGGTATAGAAGCTTGTTAAGGCAGAAGAGGTTGTAGCAGGAAGAAAATAAGAGGAAATTTTTGTTAAAGAAACAGTTAGAATCAAAGAAAAGAAAGTGTGAGGAAATGGCTCAAAAATCAAGGCAGAACAGAGAGGCCTTCAGCAACAAGAACAGAAACGTTTACTCTCCCTGAAAAAACTAACTGACGGGAAAGAAAACTAAATATTTTGTTTGTATATATCCTGGAACACTTATTTTTCTTATTTAAGTAATACATATGCTATTGAAACTCCAGTAGATGGTGCATTAGTGATAATTCTCTGGTAAGTATTAAATTTTGAATTCTCACACAATACAGTGCCAAAAAAGGCTACCCTCTCAGTAATGGTGCCCAATTAAAAATATTGAACAAATTCTAGTAGCAACTAAAGGTAATTAATAAGACTATATGCATGAAAAAAATGTTAAAATAAACATAATTATTTGATTTTGGGTACTGTGTTTTAACTATTAGGTGTTCACAAAATGATTAACAATGTGAAAAATTAAGTTAAATATGGTGCAAACTTCCCGGGTGGGTGTGTCCCTGGACCCTCCAGCTCAATTTTTTTTTCATTTTTATCTATATTTTTTCAAGGCCCAATCACACCCCTGGTTAATACGGTAGAGAATATTCCATTATCCCTCAATTCATACGTTAGAGAACACATTTTATCTCCTGAAACACGGCAAACATTTTCATTAGTAATTATGCCAAAATTATATACTATTGTGACATTAAATTTAGATAAACATTCTCTGGGTCAATTTATTACTCGGGACCACTTATTGTCTAGGCCATTTATTGTTGGGCCATTTATTGTTGGGGCCATTTATTGTTGGGGCCATTTATTGTTGGGGCCATTTATTGTTAGGGCCATTTGTTGTTGGGACCATTTATTGCTCAGGGCCATTTATATTTGAGGCCATTTATTGTTGGGGGCCATTTATTGTTGGGGACCATTTATTGCTCAGGGCCATTTATTGTTGGGGACCATTTATTGCTCAGGGCCATTTATATTTGAGGCCATTTATTGTTGGGGGCCATTTATTGTTGGGACCATTTATTGTTGGGGCCATTTATTGTCGAGACCAATTATCCTCGGGGCCATTTATTACTTGCGACCATTTATTAGGGATAATAATAAAGAAATTGAATCATTTTTGTCCCAACGATGTTCTATGGAGTCGTAGTCATCATCATCGTAGTCATAGTCATTATGGTCGTCGTCATCATCGTAGTCATCGTCGTAGTCATCATTGTAGTCGTCACCCAGCAGGCGTTTAAAACCAAAATCACACACACACACACACACACTTTCTACATATAATTTCAGATAACTTTATTTAAAAAAAAATGTATATCAGTTTTAAAATATCTTGAACACACAAGTGAAACGTTAAATAATGTTCAATACGAAAAAATAATCAGTTCTATTGTATTTTCTTTAGTTTTATTATTATGGAGGAAAAACTTAGACAATCTTTATGTACATTTTTATTAGGTAGATATTTATTTAATCTTTATGGGAAGTACACATGAAATCTGGCTATATTTTTGTTCAGAAGATAAAATGGTTAATATATTTATACCTCTCTTGGGGAACCTAATAGAGTAATGCGTGTCTATTTTAGCCTCTCTCTCTCTCTCTCTCTCTCTCTCTCTCTCTCTCTCTCTCTCTCTCTCTCTCTCTCTCTCTCCATACCTTTACAAAAGTTATGGTGTTTGTGCGTATATATGTATGTATTTATTTATTCCTGTGTATACTAGTTTCCGTGTGTATGTGTTCCTGTGTCTATATTATACATATATAGAAACGTACACACACACACATACACACACACACACACACACACACACACACACACCACTGGTATATACATATTATTAATTTCCTATACATATTAATAATTTTCACTCGACTCATGTATAATGTGAGGGGAGAGGAAGGCCGTAATCCGGTTTCCCTACTCCCCACCCCACTCCCCACTACCCCCTCCCCCACCACTCCCCTCACTCCCGCACCCCACTCCCCCACCCCACTCCCCCCACTCCCCCACCCCACTCCCCGCTTCCCATCACAAAATTGGAAAGCGAAATTCAATCCAGTGTTTTGGTACCCAGTAATTAGCGAATTTTGTGTGGGTGGTCCGGCTCAGTCAGGTATTGAAATTATATGCAAGAATCAGTCTGTGAGGCTGAAGATGAGGCAGAAACTCAACTATTTATTCGGATATATTTCACGTCTGGTTAAATTTTTGCAATGGCGTCACTGGCTTGTTATGACGTCATACTTCCGTAATGAGATGAATGGAACCGGAATATGAATAGTACAGTACATGTGCTCGATGTAATTGTCTTTTTATTATACATACATACATATTTACACACTTTAGCATATTATTATTATTATTATTATTATTATTATTATTATTATTTGTTGTTGTTGTTGTTGTTGTACGTAATGATGCATTAGGGTAATTAAGAAGTCCCTCTGTAACAAATTAGGGGACTATGTAGTTATTATTAACACAATTATCCCGAACTTTGACCTTTAATTACTAGTCAGGGACCTTTAAATTGCCCCCTTCTCCCCCATTCTTTCTGTATCCCCCCCCCCCCCGAGTATCCCAATCTCCTCCCCCCCCCTCTCTTCTATTCCCCTACCCTACCACTCCTCCCTTTCCTGACTCCATCCTTTCTCCCCTTCCCTACCTCCCTATACCACTCCTCCTACCTCTACCCACCCCTCCCCAACCCCCAACCCACCCCACCCCTACCCCCTACCCACCCCTCCTCCCCATAACCCCTACTCCACCCCCCCACCCACCCACGTCTCCTCCCCCCCCACCAAAAAAAAATGTTTTGTGGAAATCCCTCCCGAGATTTATTGCAATATAACTTTAAATTTTTCTTGGTACGCGTTAAATTTATGGCTATATAAGTTTAAAAGTTTCTGATGATTTAATGTCGCTCTGTTTAAATTTTCGTTGTGTGGCCTTGTGCGCGAGCCAGTGAAAATTTTTGACCCCGCAAATAGAAGTAAATTGTTTTTTTTTTTTGTATTTTTTTCGGGGTGTGAGAGGGAGGGGGGATAGGGGGTGGTTACTAGGAAGGGTGAGGAACGAATAGGGGCTAGTAGGTGTGAGGGAAAGGAGGGGAATGTAAAGAGTATGGGAGAGTAGGTGTGAGGGGTGTGGGAAGGGGGTATGGGAGGGGGGAGGGGAAAGGGTGAGGAGAGATGAAGGAAGGAAGAGGAATGAGAGAGAGAGAGTAGTATCAACGAGGAGAGGGGTGAGAGATGAAAGAATGGTCGTGTGGAAGGGGTGAAGAGAAAGGGAGAGGAATGAGAGAGGGGGGGGGGGGTAATAAGGGAAGGAAGAGAAGAACAACAGGCGGCAATATCACCTCGCGTGCGTCACTCCACCATATCTCAGGCTCACATAAACTCTTGGATGTTTATGTGTTGTGTGTTTCCATTTAATTTGGTGTGACGGTATTATGTTGAGGTGGGGTGGAGGGTACTGCAGCCCCTCCAACCCACCTTCCCCAGTGCCTTCCCTCCACCAACGTCCTCTTCCTTATGCCTGTTCCCTCCCCCTGCTACCTACGCCTTTCCTTCTCCATCCCTCCTCCCTCCACCTTCCCTCCCTCCCTTCTTCTCAACCTATATTGATATTCTGCACAAAAAAGCGCTAATATTTATAGAACTTCTTCCAAATAAAATTGAATTTTTATAAAGTTTTCCCAATTTGCTTAATACAAATAATTATATAAGGTTATTTATTTTCTCTTATACTGTATGTAACTTATACCTGTCTCCTGCAGGTGTGTGTGTGTGTGTGTGTGTGTGTGTTGTGGTTGGTGGTGTATTACTAATATGGTTGAAGACGTGGTTATACGGGTAAGTATTGCATGGTCTTTGTTGTGAATGGTGGTGATTATCATGTATCGCGTGGTACAGTTATTCTCTCTCTCTCTCTCTCTCTCTCTCTCTCTCTCTCTCTCTCTCTCTCTTCCCCCACGCCTCCCCCACGCCTCTTCCCCCACCTCCTACGCCCTACAGCTTCCTGGTATATTTCCTCCTACGATCATTTTCCGGTGGTTGAATGCCTCCTGCCTGGCTGCTGTTGCCACCCTCAACACAGCCTGATACTCTGTCTCTCTCTCTGTCTCTCTCTGTTTGTTTGTTTACTTTGAGAACCTGAACTGACTCATTGATTCTAAGAGACAGACAGACAGACAGACAGACAGAGGCATTGGGGAAAGAAAGGGACAGATACACAGTCAGAGAGATCGATAGAGACAGGTGGAGAAAGAGACAGACAGACAGACAAAGAGACAGATGGTGAAGGAAATAGACAAACAGTCACAAAGAGAGTGAGAGATAAGAGATGCAGAGAAAGAGAAAAACTGACAGACACAGATAAAGAGAGAGATAAAGGAGACAGAGAGAGAGAGAGAGTCGGAGAAGAGACAGACAGACAGGCAGACAGACAGATAGATAGAGAGAGACGGGTAAGGGCGACGGGCTGTGATGGGATGAAGGTTAAGCTTATTATATGCCCTGAGACTCCTATTACTCTTGAGCTGAGAGCCTTTTTACCTCCGAGTACCACTAGAGTACGCAGCTAATACTACTAATGTACACACCGAGTACCACTAGAGTACACAGGTAGTACTATTGGAACACGAGTACCAGTGGTGTAACAGCCGGGTAGTAGCTGTGTTGTAATAGTCACTTAATAGCCAAATATAAAATAGCAAAATTAAATTAATATGGCCAGCATTTGTCTTGTACATTATAAGAGAAATTTAACTAAAAATATAAATAAATATATATTTTTTTAAGTGTGGTGTAAACTTTGCCCAACAGAAAGTATATGCCAGTAATGGGACTGTTTAAATGTTAGCTAGTTAGGTGGTCAGTTATGATTAAAATTCCCTTAACGCTTCACAGTGTCTCATTATAACACAAGGACCATTTTAGATTAACGACACGATAACAGCGATAAAACACTTCAGTATGTCAGAATAAGAACACAAAAATCATGTCAGTATAACAACTCAAAGAACATGATGTCAGAATAAGAACACAAAAATCATGTCAGTATAACAACTTAAAGAACATGATGTCAGAATAAGAACACTCAGTAACAGGACCCTCGTAAGTAGATGACTACAGGTGTTGCATGCAGGTGTTCAGGGATTTTATTTATTTATTTATTTTTTTTTTTTTGGGGGGGGGGGGGGCACCATACTGTACATTCTCGCTCGTACCAGTTAAAGTCTCTGTCAACAGTTAACACTCGGTCAGTCAGTTGGTTGAGTTTCATGTTCTGAATAGCTCAAATTGTTTCAAACTGGGTCAATTTGATGGTGTCGTTGTTAGGTCGCAGTTGTATACAGTTTTGTTGTCATTACCAAAAAAAAAAAAACAAAACAATTTATTACTTAATTCTCATTGTTAATAAACGTTAATGTAAATAAAATATCATTACATCAAAAACAAAAGCTATATATTTTATGACATTTGGCTTTTATTAATCAGGTATAACATAATTTTTTTAGTATTTGGTTTTTTTTTACGAAATTTTTTGTCGACACATTAACAATTCCGTGTTTTTCTATCAATTTGATTTAGTGTAATGCTTCTCTGTGCTGTATATGTTGAATACTTATTTTTACAGTATTATGTTATGTAAATGTATTGCAACTTGCATTTTGTGCCTGTATTTTATCCCATTTAAAAGCTGGTGCCGTCTCTGCAATATGTGATTCGACTAACAATGGCAATGATTCGACTAACAATGGCAATGATTCGACTAACAATGGCAATGAATCGACTAACCATTGCAATTTACCTTTGATTTTAAGGCATGCTTCTACCTTGGATATCACTTTGCTGGCACGTTTGGCTAAATACCTCCAATTAAGCCCAGTTCAAGAAATGAAGGGAGAGATGCAATCAGAGGAAACGGGAGAGGGGTGGAGACGATAACGGCGTGGCAAGAGGGGTGAAGGAAGGAAGAAAGGGTGTGAGGGAAGGAAGAAAGTGTGAGGGTGGTGGAAAAGGGGTGAGGGAAGGAAGGAAGGAAGGGTGTGAGGGTGGTGGAAAAGGGTGAGGGAAGGAAGGAAAGGTGTGAGGTGGTGGAAATAAGTGGAAGGGTGGAAGAAGAGGATGTTAGGGTGGTGAAAGAGGGTGGAAGGGTGTTAGAAGATGGTGGAGGGGTGGTGGAAGAGGATGTTAGGGTAGTGGAAGAGGATGGGATTAGGATGGAAGGGTTGTGGAAGAGACTGGTGATAGGAGATGATGGAATGACGTCAGGGTGAAACTGTAGGAAGTGTGTTGGGATAGAAGATGATGCAAGTGAATGAAGGTGATAAAAGTGTGTTAAGATGGACAATGAAGGAAATGAAGGCAGGGTTTTAGGATGAAGGAAGGTAACG
This sequence comes from Homarus gammarus, assembly GCA_958450375.1. Taxonomy (NCBI): domain Eukaryota; kingdom Metazoa; phylum Arthropoda; class Malacostraca; order Decapoda; family Nephropidae; genus Homarus; species Homarus gammarus. The sequence goes on from CAUDMG010000334.1 coordinate 265,141, forward strand.
GCAATGTTAGGAGGTGAAAATAAGAATGTGGGAAGTAGTGAGAGGGGCACAGGTCACAGTGAGAGGGGCGAGAGGGTCACAGGTCACAGTGAGAGGGACGAGAAGAGGGTGTGAGAGGTATAAAATATAACTGAGTGGGACATAGGTCAAAAGTCACAAAATTGGTCGTAACAAGTTGTGGGTCATTAGTAATTAACAGTACCTGATACACCTGTGTTAAAATGTCCCAAATATTACCTTTAGACGCCTATGTTAAAATGTCTCAACCATTACTGTTAACATTTTGTGGCCGACGTTGAAACACCCTCCTCAACTTTGACACTTTCCCACGACCATTTTCCATGACACCGGCTGTCGAATGATCTATAAATTCGTTTCGGTAATTGACAAGGGCGTTTAGTTAACCTGTATGTGATGAGCATTTCCCGGACCTGTTACCTGTATGTGATGAGCATTTCCCGGACCTGTTACCTGTATGTGATGAGCATTTCCCGGACCTGTTACCTGTATGTGATGAGCATTTCCCGGACCTGTTACCTGTATGTGATGAGCATTTCCCGGACCTGTTACCTGTATGTGATGAGCATTTCCCGGATCTGTTACCTGTATGTGATGAGCATTTCCCGGACCTGTTACCTGTATGTGATGAGCATTTCCCGGACCTGTTACCTGTATGTGATGAGCATTTCCCGGACCTGAAGACAAAGCACCCTAACTCTTCCTCGGGGTGTAGGTTAGATTAGGTTTTAGGTTAACGTTAGAATTGGTTATGTTAGATTAGGTTAGTGCTTGACAAGGGTAGTTTAAATTAGGTTAGGTTAGTTTAGTTTAGGTAAGGTTTACGTAACCTTACGTTAGTATTACGACTTTTAATCAAGTGAAATAAGCTGGAGGCGAATCTTATTGTTGGGTTAAATTAAGTTAGTTTAAATTAGGTTAAGTTAGGTTAGCGTTAGGTTTGGTTAAATTAGGTTAGGTTAGGTTAGCGTTAGGGCGTTTAATGATCAGGTGAAATAAACTTTGGGGGCTAAAATCATCAGTTGATCCAATTTTCCACGTAACTGGAGATGTTAAGAACGTCCCTAACTAGTGATGACTTCAGCTGCAGTACAGAGAATAACTTGCTAAAGGACAGTGAGAATCTACCATTAATTAGACAGGCTGAGTTAACGCCATTTAAAGGACGAGATTAATGAGTAGAAGCTTCAATACTGAGCTCTGAGTATAATTAGGGATGGATGCTAATTGAATTAACACCGACAAGGAGATGAAAAAATCGAGACGCCAAGAGTTCGTTCTATTCCCGACTGTAGTATTTTTGGTGATTATTTGACAATTGAGAAAAAAAACATGTCTATTGAACCGTGAACTTTGACCTGTAGTAAATGAGATATTAAAATATGTCTTCGCACTTGATTTAATGTACATATTGTTGAGTATTATTTTCCTCGATTTCGTTTCATTTTGGTGTTTTAGAACTTTGAAATAAAGCATGAAAAAAATAGTGATTATTGTTGTAGTTTATCCAAGTTATAGACTAGAATAGTGAAGTTACCCAAGAGGAAGAAAATGGAAAAGTTAGTAATTGTTGATGATTGTGAGTGATGAGGTGAGTGATGAGGCGAGTGATGAGGTGAGTGATGAGGTGAGTGTAATTATTAATCTTTACTATGACTCATATGGTGTGTGTGTGTGTGTGTGTGTGTGTGTGTACCTTACTTATACAGGCAGCGTGCAGTACTTTCGCCAGACAGATAGCGTTTTTTAGTTAGACAGACAACGTTCCTTATTAAACAGAAAACGTTCCTTATTAAACAGACAACGTTCCTTAATCAACGGACAACGTTCCTTATTAAACAGACAACGTTCCTTATTAAACAGACAACGTCCCTTAATCAACAGACAACGTTCCTTATTAAACAGACAACGTTCCTTAATCAACAGACAACGTTCCTTATTAAACAGACAACGTTCCTTAATCAACAGACAACGTTCCTTATTAAACAGACAACGTTCCTTAATCAACAGACAACGTTCCTTATTAAACGGACAACGTTCCTTAATCAACAGACAACGTTCCTTTTTAAACAGACAACGTTCATCATTTTCCTCCTAGGCAGCAGTGGGCAATCCATATTACACATCATCTCTGGTGTGAGTACTATCAAGTCAAGACGAACACACGCTTCAGGTAATGGGTGTAGCTGGTCGAGGTGTTCGGTGTATCCCAGCACTAGAAACTAATGACACTTAAAAGCAATATCTTGGTAATGTTGAGTGAATTGTGTAGCATATATTATTATTGTTGTAGTGGAATATTCTCATTAAGAGTAGCATGGTTTAGTTTACTCCACAGATAAACACATATTGTGATTTAACTCAGCGTGTAAACAGTGTTGTGGGAACGGACGTGGTTAGTGTCGGGATGATGGCCAGAGGTTGGTGGTGTTATAGTGGGGGGGGGGGGGGGTTGAGATGTTGTTGAGTGTGACAGCAGTGTGGAGGGGGAGCAAGATTTTTGTATTGGGAGAGGGGAAGAAGGGGGAATTTGACAGGGAGGGGAGGAGAGGGGGAATTTGACAGGGAGGGGAGGAGAGGGGGAGTTTTACAGGGAGGGGGAAGGGGAGGGAGGGGGTTTATTTTACAGGAAAGGAAGAGGAGGGGCAATTTTTAAAGGGAGGAGAGGAGAGGGCATTTAGTTTTGGAGAGAGAAGGGAGCATTTTTGAGGGAAGGGAGGCATTTTTCTGGGAGGGGAGGGGAAGGGAGGCATTTTTCTGGGAGGGGAGGGGAAGGGAGGCATTTTTCTGGGAGGGGAGGGGAAGGGAGGCATTTTTCTTGGGAGGGAAGTGGAGGCATTTTATTCTGGGAGGAGAGAGAGGCATTTTGGGGGGAGGGAAGGGGATGGGAGGCATTTTTTTGGCGGGAGAGGAGGTTGAGTCACTGAAGATGGAAGGGCGAGTCATTTAAGACGGAGGTTAAGTCACTTTAAGACTGAAGGTTGAGTCATTACAGAGTCACTCCCTCAGTTGCTAATGATAAAATAAATTGCTCTTGACAGTGCTTTTGACTCCACCATCGTACTCACTGCCGGAGGCCTCGTCTGGGACTCTGGCTTCAGGCGGATAATCTCCCTCCCAGTATTACAGGGTAAATGGGTCGCATTCCTAATCAACCCCGACCTAGCCTAACCTGACTTGACCCAATCTAACCTAATCTAACCTGACCTACTGTAACCTAACCTAACCTAACCTGACCTAACCTAACCTAACCTAACCTAACACCTGACCTAATTATGACTAAAGCCCATTAGAATTGTACACTATAAACATTGGACCCAACTATTTAAACCCTTGAAATACTTTAATGTTTTTTATGCAAGAAACAATTAATTAAAAGGTAGATTAACTTTTTTATTGTGTTTAGTTTTAACGGAAAACAATTATTTAGGTATTTCAATAATTACTGTTTTATATAAGAAAAAGAAAGGTAAATACTTCACCCTGTATCACTGATTATATTTACAAAGAAATGATCGTAAATTATGTCTTAAGTTACGTAACACAAGGACCTCTTACGATCACGTGAGAAGGTGTCGTAATTCTCTTAACCTCGTGAGATGACCTTAATAATTTTCCCCTCACGTGAGAAGACAGAATAATTTCCCCCCACTGGAGTTGTCGTAATAACTTTATTTAATAATTACTTAATACTGTGGGTTAATTCTCCTTGTACGGTAAAGTAACTAATCTCATTTGGGAAATAGAAGTCTTGGGAAATGGTGATCTTTGAGGGTGTTTTTGTAAGTATGTAATGTGTAAGTGCTTATTATTGTAGATTAGTATTTAAGTAACAGCTTAAGTAGGAGTTAAATGGGTCTCTCTCTCTCTCTCTCTCTCTCTCTCTCTCTCTCTCTCTCTCTCTCTGCCATCGATCCCTCAGTTGTAAAAAAAAAAATACCCTTCCCACGCTAACCTGGCCCGTAAGCCCCCCCCCCCCCCCTCGTCTATAGCTTCAAATACCTGATTGGTTCCCCTGAGCGTCTTACCTCCCCCCCCCCCCTCCCAACTACGTGTGTACAATCGTGTGTTTATATCGACCTTTTATGATAAATATTAAGCATTTTCTAACATCCTCTCTGAAGTACTAATGCTTTGAAATCATTTGCATTTTGATAGTTCAGATAATTAATTAACATTATTTTACATATAATAACAGGTCTGATTACCAATTGTTAACACATTTAGTTTGGAATTTTCTATGAACCAATCAGCTATTAGTATAGAAAAGGGGCGTGGCTTATGGGCCAGATTAGTGTGGAAATACTATAGTTGTGTTAGTTTAGGTTAAGCAAGGGTTCAGATTAGGCTTAGGTTAGATATGGTTAAGGTAAGGTTATCTTAACGTTCTGTTAGTTTAGGTAAGGTTAGGTTAGGTTAGGTTAGCCTAGCCTAGCTTAGCTTAGGGTAATGCTAGGTTAGGTTAGGTTAGGGTAGGGTTATGCTAGGTTAGGTTAGGGTTATGCTAGGTTAGGTTGTAGTAGGTTAGGGTAGGATTATGCTAGACTAGGTTAGGGTTATGCTAGGTTACGTTAGGTTAGATTAGTTTAGGTTTAGTGTGATAAGGATTAGGTTAGAGTTAGGATGGCTAACCTTATCGTGAAATAAGTCGGGGTCTGAGAATGTTAAGGAGATCTACAGAGTTTTGTCCTCACTCTTACACACATCCGAAAGTTGTAACTACACTTAAAAAGAACGCGAGGTGGGTGAAATGATAGGAAAGTGCAAATCTCTCTTTGTTCTTACATGCGAAACTTTGAATTTTATTTTACACAACTTCACGGTATGGCACTGTTCCAGGCACCTTGGAGAGCCAGAGTGGAGCGTTACCCACCCCATCGTATTTTATTTCCTTGTCTGAGTGATGTGTTTTTAGTGAAGGGGGGAGGGGATTGGGGGGCAGATATACCAACGCTGACAAGGAAATTATTCGTGGTTTTTGTTGAGTCTCCCTCTCAGATGGATAACGTATTCTTTATGGTTCTTCCCTCGCTTATTCCTCCCTAGGATTAATTTTCTCAATTTTCTATGTGTGTGTGTGTGTGTGTGTGTGTGTGTGTGTGTGTGTGTGTAAAGATTTGTTAGAGCTGTTGGTATATAAAGGCTTTGATGCAGTTTAATTTGCCTTAGAAGTTAAATGTGTATCTGATAGTTACAGTATTTTGTTTTAACCTTTGTAATACAACAAATTTTAGTGGATCATTTTACTGAGGAGACAAACGGCCCTGAATTGGTTTACTGATTAGAGATGATGAAATGTCCATTAATCTACTGCAATGAGTTTATTTTTTTTCGTTGAATCTACTTTACTGAGTAGAGGATTAGCTTGTCCCTGCCTTAGCTTAATGAGAAGTTGAAGTAGTTGAAGGTGAATCAGCTAATAATTTTCATTACCAATTAGTCGACTGACTTTCCTGTTATCTATGTTATTAATCAGTAGACCATTACGTTACTGTGCAACTGATTAATTTTATCTACATTATATCTAGTAAATTAACTTGAACTGATTTTATGTCGTAGTAGATCAACGTACATCTACTTTACTGAGTAGTAGAAACTCTTTAGTGAACAGTAGATCAACTGTACCCTACTGGATCAATTATAATCTACTTACCTGAATAATACACGGACTCTTCTTAGTAATACATCAACTTTAATCCAGTTTATTGAATAGCAAGTCAACTTTACCGTAATCTGGTCGACTGATGTTATATCCAGCTGTCAATCTGAGACGCCGCTTGAGGATTACCTGACACTGAACCCTCATCTTAAGCCTCTCCAGGTAACTAATACCTGTCGCTGCTAATTAGGGTCAGGTGGTAGTGGTGGTGAGGGGAGGACAGGGGAGATGAGGGTTTGTGGAGGGGAGATGGTCCTTCCCACCTCCTCTTCCCCTCTTTCTTTCCCACTTCGTCTCATCTTCTCCTTTCCATATCCTATTCCTTCCAGTTTTTTGTTTAATCTTTATGATACTTCTTACCCTCCCTCCTCCCCCTCCCCCACCTCCCCCTCCCTCCCCCTCCCTCCCCCTTCCTCTTTCTCCCCTTCCTCTTTCTCCTTCCCCTTTCCCTTCTCCTCACTCTCCCTTTCTCCTCATCCTTCCCCTTCCTATACCTCCCCATCCATTTATTTCCTTTCTCCCTTCCTCTCCCCTTTCCCTTCCTTCCTCTTCTCTCTCATCCTCACCTTGTCTTCCCCTCCCCTCCCATTCTCTTCCCCTTTCCTCCCCGTTCCTCTCACCTTCCCGTCCTCTCTTCACTGTACTCTAGGGATCTCAATAGAGTTTTAGGAGCCTCGGTAGAAATAAGCTTTTAATGGCTTTTCTTGGCCTCTCCCACGTTAAAGCCTACTAAGAGTTTACCATTGTTTTGTATCGTGTGTGTGTGTGTGTGTGTGTGTGTGTGGAGAACTATTGTGAACACTTATGGCGATTTTAGGTAATATCAGTGTTAGTATCTATCTCTGTCTGTCTGTCTGTCTAGTATTTGTACACATAATAAATTAAATAATTCTTGTACAGTTGACATACAAGATTTCTGTAGAGGTTAACGTACACATGTGGCCCCGTGTGCACTCATACAGTCACCTAATAGTGTACTGTTATAAAGGCGTATACTGTTAGTTACACTCGGCTACACTCTCTCACACCATGCTACACCGTCACACCACGCTACACCGTCACCACCGTCACACCATGCTACACCGTCACCACCGTCACACCATGCTACACCGTCACCACCGTCACACCATGCTACACCGTCACCACCGTCATAACATGCTACACCGTCACCACCGTCACACCATGCTACACCGTCACACACACTCCTACGCACCGCTGCTCAACCTTTCCCACAGCACAATTGTCACGACTCACGCTAGAGGTCACTTACTGCCAACATGCAAAACGCAGATAGGCAGGAAGTTCTCCGTATACTGTACATGGTTGCTGCTTTCCAATTCGACTGTCACTCAGAACGCTGACGTAGATGCAAATGCTGACGTAGACGCAGACGCAACCATAGACGCTGACGCAGATACCGAAGGTAGTAATACAGTTCGTTTTCTTTTTCGTCAAGAGTAACGAAAAGCTTGAGGTAATAAACCGTAATGTACTTTGGGGAGGAATTTGTGTTGGTCAGCTCTACTCCACACACACACACACACACACACACACACACACACACACACGTACGTATCAGCTTGTGTATGTGTTTGCGTGTGTGTGAACGTCATGGGTTGGTGATGCACTTCAAAATAAACATAGTTTGGTTGGAGGGCCATGGAGAAGTGGGAGGGAGGAGGCCAGGAGGGAGGAGGAGGAGGAGAAGGCCAACACGGAGGAGGAGGAGGAGAAGGCCAACACGGAGGAGCCAGGGGAGGGGGGAAGGGGGTACAGAAGGATATGGAGGGGGGAAAGAACAAGAGCCAGTGGGGGGAGGGGGTACGGAAGGATATGAACCAGAAAGTGTGTTTACGGTGGATTGAGTTTCTATTTTGGTTTATTTGGTTGTGGAGCCGCGACCTTGCCAGTAGATGGTGTTGTGGCGGTGCTGTGGCGGTGCTGTGCTGCTGTAGATGATGCTGTGGCGGTGCTGTGCTGCTGTAGATGATGCTGTGCTGCTGTACATAGTGCTGTGCTGCTGAAGTTGGTGCAGTGGAACACACCAACACAACAAATCACACTAACAAGATATAGGGAACACAGAAGAATATTAGTTGAGAGAGAGAGAGAGAGAGAGAGAGAGAGAGAGAGAGAGAGAGAGAGAGAGTTAATGCCATGGAAATATACAGTAAATGGTATACCTGCAATTTCCTCGTCGCTGGGCACACACACACACTCTCCCTCTCTCTCTCTCTCTCTCTCTCTCTCTCTCTCAGGTATATCACCTTTAGGGCGAGGGTAAATCGCTAGCTTGAAAACGTACAAAGAATATTTACTGCTGGCGGCGCTGATTCAGTCAAACATCTGTACTGTAGTGAGGGGCAGGCTACAGTGAGGGGCAGGCTACAGTGAGAGACAGGCTACAGTGAGGGGCAGGCTACAGTGAGGGACAGGCTACAGTGAGGGGCAGGCTACAGACTAGCCTCACTGAAGCTTGGATGCGAGGGACCTGCATATTTCGGATACATTGGAGAAGTCATTTTGTCTCCTGTAGATTTGGGCTGTTGTCACGAGGCTATCCAGTATGAAAACATTATATCATCATATTTCATTATTGTTTAAGTCTCGTGTATGTTGCTGTGTCATTATAGATTACCGTTGTGTTTATAGTGAAAGAAAATATATATATATGAAGGTCGTCGTCCAAATGTATAATAATAAAAAAAACAATTAACGACTGAGTTATACATCCTAGTTTCCGCTAACGCTAACTGAGCTAGCGGAATCTGCTACACTCCGACCGCTGAATTTTTTTTTGCACTATGTAGCAGAAATAGATTTTTATTATTTCCATCAATTGTATTCTTCAATATCTCATATATATTTTGTGCTTTTATTCTATTTTTATTTTTTTTCGATGAGAATTTGTAAAATATATAATATTTTAAAGAAATATTAGAGTTGTCGTGACCCGGAACTTGACAATATTATACAACCCGTTTTTATAAATTAGTTACACGTGTAAACAAACATGGCGACAAGAATCGCCGTAAGTTGAGTGAGTCTCGTAGATGATGACCACAGTTGCTTCACACCATCAACAAAGACAACAAAAACAAAAACATGCACACAAAACTGACAGTTGTGTACAGACTGTTGAGTAAAACAGTGAAGAAGGAGGAATGACCAACATATTTACACATACAAGTTGAGATGATGGGGGTTGTTAGGGCAGCAGTGAGCAGTAGGTGGGTTCAGCAGTAGAAGCAGCAGGTATAGCAATAGAAGCAGCAGGTATAGCAATAGAAGCAGCAAGTATAGCAATAGAAGTAGGTATAGCAGTAGAAGTAGGCATAGCAGTAGCCGATAGGAATTACATAACCTTTTTTAAACGATGCGTCTCTTGAGAACCAATTGTCTTTACTGGCGGTAACTAGTCGAAGGGCCCCAATCCTTAACCGGTTTGTGTAATGGGCCCTCCTGTAGTCGTAATGGGCCCTCCTATAGTCGTAATGGGCCCTCCTGTAGTCATAATGGGCCCTAATCCTTAAAAAGGTTCGTTTAAATGGGCTCTACTCATTAACAGGCTCGTCTTAATGGGCCCTCTCACATTCCTAATGGACGTTAATTGTAATTATTAAGTGTGCTCTGAGATCCTATTACGTTAGGTTTGGTTAAGGTACGTCAGGTTAGGTTAGGTCAGGTCAGGCTAGATTAGGATACGTTAGGTTACGTTACCGTCCGTATTATTAACAAGAAAATGTGAAAAAAGTAAATAGATGACATCCTCAGTAACTGGGGGTAAGTTACAACGGCCTTGTTTCACCATGACACACTATTGAATACAGCCACAGCGTGTGACAGTAACTTGCGGTACCGTAGATTGCAGCGACCGCAGAAATACAGTAACAACTACCACCTCGGTGACTTGCCCTCCTGATTGGCTGGGAATGCGGACAGTTGTTATTTTGCCGAGTGTGAACGAGTAGGAAGTTGTCAGTGACTCATCCAATCAACTTCCTGTCGCACTTCCGGTACACCCAACCAGCGTGACGTCAGCCCCTCACCTGCCATGTGGAAACGTATAGATTTGTGTGATCTAATATTTACCTATAGTGTACAGGCGATGCTTTAGTGCAGGCTGCTATTATTATTTATTACTGTTTAAAGAGATGTATTAATGTTGGTGCTGCTATCATTTACTACTGCTGCTGTAATGGTGCTGTTATTTTATATTACCTATTTCTAGTATTAATGGATAAGGGAGTGATGATTGATTGATTGATGGGTAATTACTCAGCTGTCAGGTAGCTATAGGTAAGCATTAATTAAGTTACTTACCTAATAGTCTCTGAGGCGCTTCTGGTGACGTAACCGCAAGGGAGGAGGGCGAGAAGAGAAGAAGAAAGTTAACAGATGGGGAGAGAATTGAGAAATGAGAGAATTGAGAAATGGGGAAGAATTGAGAGGTGTGGACGAAAGGATTGGGGAGGAAACGGGGTGATGGTTGGTAATGGCAGAAAAATGGGTAAAAATATACATAAAATCCCCCTCCCCAGAGATAATCCCATTTATCATAGAGATAATCCTTTCACCCCCAGATATAAATCCCACCCCAGAGATAAATCCCCACCCCAGAGATAAATCCCCTTACACAGGATAACAACCCTTACATGGAATGAAGTTCCCCGGAGACTGGTCTATCGATGACCGTGTGAGAGAGAGAGAGAGAGAGAGAGAGAGAGAGAGAGAGAGAGGTGTGGAGTTTAATGAAGGCTAACCTGGTCATTAGTGGAATAAAGAGGTAGTACAGGTAGAGGGGAGGGGAGGTGAGAGGGGAAGAAAGGGGTGAGAGGGGAATGGGAGGTGAGGGGGAAGGGGGGTTGAATGGATCGGTAGTCAGAATGAATGATAGTGAATGGTTGTGGTAGAATGAAGGAAGTTTGTATGATGCAAATAGAAGGGGTTAGTAGTTGTGGTAGTAGGAGGATGTTGTGGTGGTGGTAGTGTTGGTAGTAATAGTGGTAGTAACGGTGAGTGGTGGTAGATGGTGCAGGTAGTGGTGGTAGATGGTGATAGTGGTAGTGTTGGTAGTGATGGTAGTATGAGTGGGTGAAACACGGCTACTTGCTGAGCTTTTCATTTGGGTGTTAACAGTAGCTTTAGGTGGGTGTAAGTCGATGTAAACAATGGGTGTAAGTCGATGTAAACAATGGGTGTAAGTCGATGTAAACAGTGGGTGTAAGTCGATGTAAACAGTGGGTGTAAGTCGATGTAAACAGTGGGTGTAAGTCGATGTAAACAGTGGGTGTAGGTAGATGTAAACAGTGGGTGTAAGTCGATGTAAACAATGGGTGTAGGTAGATGTAAACAATGGGTGTAGGTAGATGTAAACAGTGGGTGTAAGTCGATGTAAACAGTGGGTGTAGGTAGATGTAAACAGTGGGTGTAAGTCGATGTAAACAATGGGTGTAGGACTGTAGGTAGATGTAAACAGTGGGTGTAAGTCGATGTAAACAGTGGGTGGAGGTGGGTGTAAGTAGATGTAAATGGAGGAGGGAAAGGGAGAGCTGGAAGAGGAAGAAGAAGAAGAAGAAGAAGAAGAGCAGGATCAGGAGGAGGAAGAAGAAGAGAAGGAAGAAGAAGGAAAAGAAGAAGAAGAAGAAGAAGAAGAGAGCTGCATTAGGAGGAGGAGGAGGAGGAATGCACCCAGACACTGCCTTCGTCTGGTTATTGGCCGATGATGCGAGATGGTTTAATTGGCATAACACGTGGAGTTGATTTTACCTGGCGATTACCTGATGACTTGGTTATTGGTGTGTATGTCCTCCTCCTTCACTTCTTCTTCTTCCACCTCCTCTTCCTTCTTCTTCTTCTTCTTCTTCTTCTTCTTCTTCTTCTTCTTCCACCTTCTCCTCCTCCTCCTTCTCCTCCTCATTTCCCTTCCCTACTCATTGGAATTTTCATTTGTTTCTCTCTCTCTCTCTCTCTCTCTCTCTCTCTCTCTCTCTCTCTCTCTCTCTCTCTCTCTCTCGCTCTCTCTCTCTTGATGGATGTACATATAATTCACCAAGATATATCAACAAACAATCAGGTGTCCAGTTATTAATGGAACTGTACACTTTTACTAAAACAAATCGGAACAGTGATTATAAATCCTCGCTTTTAATTGATTTCGTCATTATTATTATTATTATTATTATTATTATTATTATTATGTTGTTGTTGTTGATGTTGTTGTTGTGGTGGTGGTGGTGGTGGTGGTGGTTGATGTTGTTGTTGTGGTGGTTGTGGTGGTGGTGGTGGTGGTGGTGGTTGTTGTTGTGGTGGTTGTTATGGTGGTGGTCTAACACACAGACCTTAGTTCCATCATTATTGCCTGTATCGTCTTGTTCTGTTTGCCCCAACAACTGTAAATGCCTCGTTAAGTAAGACAAATTGACAACTCCCATTTACCCGCACATGTCCTAGACGCTTTTTTCACGTGTCCTCAATGTCCTAGACGTTCCTCCTCGCGTGTCCTAAATGTCCTACACACACACACACACACACACACACACACACATATCCTATAGGGGTCACAGCTAGATCAATCAGTCTTTCTCCATCTTCGTCTCTTCCTTGCCATCGATCGCCTCCTGTAGGATACCTTGACGATCCTTCCCTCGACCAGCTTCCCCTGTAGGATTGTGCGTGTACTGCCGAGTCATGTTGAGATCCTTTGTAGAGGATATCCTTGAGTGTTCACTGTGTATCTAGGTTAGGTTAGGTTAGGTTAGGTTAGGTCAGGTTAGGTCTAGTTCACCCTACAGATTAAAAACCGAGTTAGGAATCATTAAAGGATTTCACCTTAGCTTACACTTCCTATTTCCATAACCCAGTTTTCCAATACCGACTTGGACCGATTTTCACACGGTCTAAATCCCACCCCATCCCACCCCACCCACTCCCCACCCCACTTCCCACCCCACCCCACCCCACTTCCCACCCCACCCCACCCCACTTCCCACCCCACCCACTCCCCACCCCACCCCACCCCACCCCACCCCGCCATCCTCACACATCGACTTTTACTTTCCCACGATTTCATTTTGCCCCAATTTCGTGTCTCAGATTTCCCAATGCCGTCTCCGATTCCCAATGGTCGTATTCGTGTTTCAGTAATTGCGAGGAGATGGCTGTAACATGATAGGACTATTGAGGGTCACTGTACGGGTGTTGTTCTTGGCTCGGTTGAACACGGCCACTTACACCAGGTTGCCAGTTACACCAGGTTGCCAGTTTCATCAGGTTGCCAGTCACACCAGGTTGCCAGTCACACCAGGTTGCCAGTTTCACCAGATTGCCAGTTTCACCAGGTTGCCAGTCACACCAGGTTGCCAGTCACACCAGGTTGCCAGTTTCACCAGGTTGCCAGTCACACCAGGTTGCCAGTCACACCAGGTTGCAGGTATACCGAGACATCAGGACCACACACCTGGTTACGACGCACACACCATAAGTAAACAGAGTCCAGTTGTGTATGATAATAGTGCTTACCTAACCTAACCTAACCTAACCTAACGTTAAGTAACTAAGCTTAACCTAACCCATCACAAACTTGCGTTAACTCAACCCAAATTAATACAGCCTATTCTTACCTAACCTAATCCAGCCTTGTATAACTCAACTTAACTTAACACAGCCTTACGTAACCTAACCCAACCTAACCTAACCCTATCCCTCCTCGTGGACTGTTGGCACTTTAAGTGAACACCAAATAGTTTTAGGGAGAGCCTGAACCGAGACGAGGATAACCCCCCCACCCCCTCTCCCCTCACCCCCCTTCCCCTCACCTCCCCCTCCCCTCAACCCGCCCCTCCTCTCACCGTCCCCCCTCCCCTCACCGCCCCTTCCCCTCACCCCCCTCCCCTCACCGCCTCCCTCCCCTCACCCCCCCTTCCCCTCACCCCCCTCCCCTCACCCCCCCCTTTTGGATGAGTATTGGAGAAGCAAGTCCGCTGCCTCCACACCTCCGATCATTCAGAGGCAGAAGGAAGGAAGGAAGGAAGACGGAGAGAGAAAAGAAAAGGAGAAAAGTGAAGAAGAGGTGTAAGAAGTTGAAGGGGAGAAAGAGGAGGAGGGAAGTGGGGGAGAGAAGGGGAAAAGGGGAGAGAATGAAAGAAAGAAGTGGAGAAGAAGAGAGAGCGAGAGAAGGGAAGGAGAGAGGTGGAAAATGAGAGGGATAAAGGTGAAGGGGAGTAAAGAAGAAGAGGGGAGGAAAAGAGAAGGGAGGGAGGAAGAAATGAAGTGGAGAAAAGAAGAGGTGGGAGAGAAGAGAAGTGGAGAAGAAGAGAATATCATTGAAGGGGAGAGAAAAAGAAAAAAGTGAAGTGGCGGAGAAGGGGGAAAAAGATGAGAAAGGAAGAGAGAAGAGGAGATAAAAATGAAGAAAAAAAACAAGAGAAAGGATTGAGGGAGGAGATAAAGACCAGGAAGAAAGATAGCAGAGAGAGAGAGAGAGAGAGAGAGAGAGAGAGAGAGAGAGAATGTTGCCAGCCAGTACGGTGATAGCCACACACTCACTCGCTTTAACAATACATTACCAGGGAAATAGATTCTGTTGTCGGCGGAACCCTGACGTCGGATTGAAGATCAGGTGGGCGAGATTTGTATGTGCAGGTGTGTATTCTTGCAGCTGTGTGGTGTTGAGTTGCAGTTGTGTATTCTTGCAGCTGTGTGGCGTTGAGATGCAGCTGTGTATTCTTGCAGCTGTGTGGTGTTGATATGCAGCTGTGTATTCTTGCAGCTGTGTGGTGTTGAGTTGTAGTTGTGTATTCTTGCAGCTGTGTGGCGTTGAGATGCAGCTGTGTATTCTTGCAGCTGTGTGGCGTTTAGATGCAGCTGTGTGGTGTTGAGTTGCAGTTGTGTATTCTTGCAGCTGTATGGTGCTGATATGAGGGAGAAGAGGTGAGTGAGGGAGAGTAAGGGAGATGAAGAAGAATAAGGGAGAGGTGGTGAGTAAAGGAGACGAGATGAATAAGTGAGAGTGAAAGGAGATATTTATGTTTATGAATAACTATGAAAAACCTATTCACTTCAGTTTAGGATTAATGGGCATGAATAACTTAAGGGGAGAGGGTAAGGGGGGGATGCGGAAGGGAGGACCAATAACAGAGGTACTTTGGGAAATAAATGGGGAGAAACCGCACTTAAGGGAGACTAATTTATACTCCATACACACAAAAGACCACCCTAAAATTTACTCCGGATAAAGTCGATGGAAATGGGCCTCTGTGTGTGTGTGTGTGTGTGTGTGTGCAGTTGAACGAATGGAGAAAGCTTTTTGGTGCGAGGTCTGAGGCCACAAGAAAGAACGTTTGCGGGGTGTATTGAACGAGAGGGATTGGTGGGCATTTTTCTTAGGCGTGTAGGGACAATAAACACTAGGTCAGGGGAACGTAGTGGCCTAGGTTGATTTTTGTGAGTGTTGGGAAGGGGAGAAGACTGGGGGTGTTGGGTTGTATCTAGGAGAGTGAGGGGTCAAGAGGTCAAGGGGGGTTAGTGAGAGCAGGAGGAATGAGAGGTTAGGAAGCGAGAGGTCAAGGGCAGGAAGAAACACAGTGGAATCATTTGTGTTACGGTGGATTGATAATTAGACAACCGGTAAGTTAGGTTATGTTAGTTTGGTGGTTAGGTTTGGTAAGTTATGTTAGGTTTCGTTAGATTAGATTAGGTTAGGTTAGGAGACATTAGTTTTGGTTAGGTTAGGTTAGGAGACATTAGTTTTGGTTAGGTTAGGTTAGGAGACATTAGTTTTGGTTAGGTTAGGTTAGGAGACATTAGTTTTGGTTAGGTTAGGTTAAGGTGAACATTAGGTAAAATAAGCTGCATTGCCTCGTCTTCACGCTATCAATGTTTTTATTTTACTTCATGCATCCCAAACTCTGTCTTTCCCCTGACCCTCCTACCCTCACCCTGACCCTCCTACCCTCACCCTCCTACCCTCACCCTGACCCTCCTACCCTCACCCTGACCCTCCTACCCTCACCCTGACCCTCCTACCCTCATAAGTAACATGTTGATGACCAGACTATCATTCAGTATCGTCTAAAGTTGTTTTTCCAGTCTTGTGGTAAGAGACAGTTTATGTAATTATTTATGTTGTGTTAATTACGGGTTAGGATGGTATGATGTAGTGGTCAGTGTGTAAGACGAACGTGTCAGGTAGTCGGTATATGCAGGTCACACTAGCTGCAGGTCACACTAGATGCAGGTCACACTAGCTGCAGGTCACACTAGATGCAGGTCACACTAGCTGCAGGTCACACTAGCTGCAGGTCATACTAGCTGCAGGCCACACTAGCTGCAGGTCACACTAGCCGCAGGTCACACTAGCTGCAGGTCACACTAGCCGCAGGTCACACAGTTGAAGGTCACACTAGCCGCACGCAGGTCAGGTCAGTCTCGGGTCACAGATCACGAGTGTGTAGAATCAGAGAGAGAGAGTAATTAACGGCCTATGTCTGGTCGAGGTAGGAAGGAGTTTTATTCTCATGATCAATTAACGAGAAGCCAAGCATTTTTACGTCAAATCTCCTCCTTCTCCCCATCTTCTCTTCTTCCTCCTCCTCCTCCTCTTCTCTTTTCTTCCTCCTCCTCATCATCACCTCTTCCTCCTCTTTACTTCCTCCTCCTCATTCTCCCCCCACCCTCTTCTCTTCTTCTTCCTCCTCATCATCACCTCTTCCTCCAGCTCTTCTTCCCCCTCCTCTTCCTCCAGGCTACCTTTAGGGCACAAGAGCTTAATTAGGCAAAAGCTTATAGATCTTAACTTGAGACCTACACACACACACACACACACACACACACACACACACACACACACACACCACAAAAAAAAGTACACGAGTATTTTTTCCATCCATTCCTCGTCTCGGAATTGATGTATATTTTCAATTATTATTTTTTTTTACTTAATTAAGGAAGCTTCTCTCAGGTAGGAAGTTGAGTTGTTGTTTTTTTTCCCTTCGTTCAGTATTATGTGATTGAGTTTGTAGTTATATTTTATGAAGTTTGGAAATTAATGTTGTTTTCGTTTTAGTTTCTGTGTGTAACCCCCCCCCCCCCCCCCGCCCCCCCAAATGGTGGTGTTTTTTTTTTTTTTTTTTGTTTTTTTTTGCTTTTTGGGGTAAAGTTAAGATTTGAGTTTTTGTATGAAAGAAGTTATGTGGTTTTTTTCTTTCATTCATCATGATGGAAGGAGTTTGTATTTTTTTGTGACTCATGACCACACACACACACACACACACATACATACACACACATACACACACAGACACACACACACACACACACACATACACATACACACACACACACACACACACACACACACACACACACACACACGGATCCAGGTGGGCTTCACTCCTGCTAACTCCTCTTCCATCATTTTCCTCTCTCTCTCTTTACCTTTCTCCTCTATTCTTCCTTTCCCCATTCTTTTCCTTTCCCTTCCCCTCTCTCTTCTCCCTTTCCTCTCACCTCCCCTGAGACTGAGTAAGAACTTTCTCTCTCACTCCTTTCCCATCCTCTCACGGTAACAGATGTGAGAGAGAGGGGAGAGAGGGGAAATGTGAGAGAGAGTGAGAGCCTCTTATCTCACTCCTTTCCCATCCTCTCACGCTTAACAGGTGAGAGAGAGAGAGAGAGAGAGAGAGAGAGAGAGAGAGAAGGTAATGTCTGGTGGGTGATAACGAAAGGGTGAGGGGAGATTGCAACGAGGTGAGGGGAGAGGGAATGTGTGAGTGTGTAGGGGGAAGGGGGTGGGAGATAAGGGGGGAAGAGTAAGGGGTGGTGAAAGAGGGAGAAACCGGGAGGGGAGAGAATTAGTGAAAGAGGGAGGAATGGAAGTGGGAGGGAGAACTAAGGGAGTGAGAAAGAAAGAGAATGGAGAGGGAAGTGTAGAAGTGAAGGAGAAAAAAAAATAGGGAGAAAGGAAAGTAAAAAGGGAGGGAGGGAGGATAAAGGGAGAGACATAGAAACAGGCAAGAGAAGCAATGGAAGGTATAACAAGGTTAAGACGTAGTGGGGCAGAAGAGGGGAGGAATGAGAGGGGACGCGAGGGAAGGTGTTGCCAGGAGGGGAAAACACAAACGTGAAGAATAAAACAGGAGAGAAGGAAGAGGAGAAAGGTTGGGTGGGTGAAAGAGGCGTAATAAAGATTGGAGATAGAGATAACATGATAGGAAGTAAAGAATAAATAAAAGAGGGGAGAAGAAGAATGAGAAGAGGGAGAGGATTGGTGGGTGAAAGTCATAATATCGGAGAGAAGTGATAAAAATTGAAGATAGAGATAAGATAAGAGGAGAGGAATAGAATATAGAAAGAAAAAGAATTATATAGAGAAGATGCAAGAATGAGAAATAAATACACGGAAGGAAAGGAAGAAGAATAATCAAGAATAAAAGACGAATAAATGAAAACATATAATAATAATCAAATAAATGAGAGAAAGACCATAAGGAAACAAGAGATATATGCTGATAAAATAAAGGAAATAACGAAAAAAAAAATATTAAAAGTGGTCACAAAGATAAAGAAAAAATAAATAAAATGAAAATATGAACACGAGAGAAAAGTAAATAACAGGTGGAATAGAGAATAGAAAGACAGAGATGGAAAGAAGGAAACAAAAAGAAAAGATGATAAAGATAGGGTGAAACGAGGGGAGCAATAAGTGGATCAAAGGTGAGGGGAGATGATAGAGGGGAGAAATATGTGACCCTGATGGAAGGAGATCTGTGGTGGGGGGGGGGGGGGAGGGAGAGTAGGGAGGATGGGGAGGGTGAGGTACTGGGGTTAATGAGTGGTGTTACCTGGGAGAGAGTGACAGGTGTGTGCTCTCTCTCTCTCTCTCTCTCTCTCTCTCTCTCTCTCTCTCTCTCTCTCTCTCTCTCTCTCTCTCTCTCTCTCTCTCTGTCTGTCTCTTTCCATACGTAAAGGGGGGGGAAGGAGAGGAAGAAAAGAAAGATAACATTAAATAGGAAGGAAACATAACAAGGAAAGGATGATGTTAAGGAAGAAGGAAGATAAAAGAAGGTAGGAGAAAGGAAGATGGTTATTGGGGAGTAGGGAGGAAGAAGAGAGAGAGAGAGAGAGAGAGAGAGAGAGAGAGAGAGAGAGAGAGAGAGAGATTTTAAAGTAGATGAGATAAAAGAAAAATAAAAAAAACGAAAAAAGGTAAATGAAAGGAGTAGGAAATAAGAAGGAAATTGAGAAGAAGAAGAAGAATGAAAATAGAGGAAGAATGAGAGGAGAGCCAATAAAAGGAGGAGGAGGAAGAGGAGGATAAAGCGGATGGAGGGAATAGATTGCAACCAATATACGAGATGGAGTTGAATTTGTGAAGGATGTGATGGTCTATTGGGTAGATGGAGAGCGGTTATGACATGATGTGGGGGAGGGGAGGTGAGGGGTGGGGGAGGTGAGGGGAGGGGAGAGGTGAGGGGTGGGGGAGGTGAGGGGGAGGGGGGAGGTGAGGGGGTGAGGGGAGGTAAACGAGAAGAGGTGAGGGGGAGGGAGGAGGGAGGTGAGGGGTGGGGGAGGTGGGGGGAGGTGAGGGGAGGGGGAGGTGAGTGGAGGGGGGAGGTGAGGGGAGGGGGAGGTGAGGGGAGGGGGGAGGTGAGGGGAGGTAAACGAGAAGAGGTGAGAGGGAGGGGAGAGGTGAGGGGTGGGGGGAGGTAAACGAGAAGAGGTGAGGGGGAGGAAAAGAGGTGAAAGAGAAAGCCAGAAGATGGAAAGATGAATGAGAAGAAGAATAATGTGGATTAGACATATGAGGGGGGAATAGGCAAGGAAATAGAGAGGACAATGAGAAGAAGAGGAGGAGAATGGAAGAGGAAGAGCCATGGAAGAAGATGCATAAATGAAGAGGAAGGGGAAGTAGGTGATTCCCTAATGGTACACTGTGGCTTCCTAATGGTACACTGTTATTGAGGCAGCATCTTAAAACATAATGGAATTGTTGCATTATGGCCTCACTTAATGGGTAAATGCCCCCTTAGTTGGCCGAATTGGAGGTGAAACAATGATAAAAAATGGTTAATGGAGCTTAATGGGGGTATTTAGGTAAGCTTTACACACGAAAAGTAATGGAGTTTAATGAGTATTCCTAAAGTTAATGGAGTCTAATGGGTGTTCACAAAGAGTTAATGGAGTCTAATGGGTGTTCACAAAGAGTTAATGGAGTCTAATGGGTGTTCACAAGGAGTTAATGGAACTTAATGGGAGACTAAGGGACGATATTTAAACATGTTTGATACGATTCCAAAGAGTCAATGGAGTAGTAATGGATGTATATACAGAGTTAATGGACTGTAATGGCGGGGGGGGGGGGGCTAAGGGGCGATATTTAGGCAGGTTGGACACGACCACAAAGAAGAAACGCTATAATGTATCGTAAGCTCATTGGCTGATAACAATAGCTGCCGTGATTACCTTTGTTACGATAAAGGGAAATCGATACCTCGGTGGTCCGGGTCTTGGTACACACTTCTTTTAGTTTGGCTTAGAGTGAGGTGTTTAGGTTAGGTTAGGTTAGGTTAGTTATCCCTTCCCTGTTTCTCTGCCTCTCACTCCTTCCCCTCCATCTCCCCTACCCTCCCTCCATCCCTTCTCTGTCACCCTCTCCCTCTCCCTGCCCCTCTCCTTCCCTCCCTCTCTCTCTTCCTCTCCCTGGTATTTCTCGGCACAAGTGTTGAAATACTCTCCCTGGCTGCCGCTGGGATGTTGTCTGAGAGTTTAAAGAGGACGGACTCGCTGCCGCTAATTAATGAATAATATTTTACTGTAGTCAACGCTGAGAGTTGAATGGAAAATTGGCGTTAATGATTTACTATCCCGCGTTGCCGAGTGTTGGTGATTGAACGGTTGGTGTAAGTGTAGTGTAACGTGGTGTAGTGTAGTGTAACGTGGTGTAGGTGTAACGTAGTGAGGGTGTGACGGTGTAGGTGTATCGTGGTGATGGTGTGACGTGGTGTAGGTGTAACGTAGTGAGGGTGTGACGGTGTAGGTGTGACGGTGTAGGTGTAACGTGGTGATGGTGTGACGTGGTGATGGTGTGACGGTGTAGGTGTAACGTAGTTAGGGTGTGACGTGGTGATGGTGTGACGGTGTAGGTGTAACGTGGTGATGGTGTGACGTGGTGATGGTGTGACGGTGTAGATGTAACGTAGTTAGGGTGTGACGTGGTGATGGTGTGACGGTGTAGGTGTAACGTGGTGAGCTATATAGTGTCTGTAGTGTGAGGGGCAAGAGTGAGCTATATAGTCTCTGTAGTGTGAGGGGCAAGAGAGTGGTACCTGGAAGTAAGGTAAGAGGAAGGGGTCGTATGGCATTCTCTTACAGCTCCGGGTGTAAGTAATTGCCTCTCCACCACCTCTATCACAGGAGCCTTAAACCCTTGTTGTTCGGGTCTGGCTGTAACGAGTGTTTACAGGTAACATAAAAAGTTTCTGACAGGTGTGTACGGGTAGTGGAAATCTTCAGGTGTTTACAGGTAGCTACATAAATAATACCACAAATGCTCCAGTACCACCATCACAATTGCTGCACCACTATCATCATCATCATCATCATCACCACAATTGCTGCACCACTACCACTACCACCACAATTGCTGCACCTCTATCACCACCACAGTTGCTGCACCACTACCACCACCACAATTGCTGCGCCACTACCACAATTGCAGCATAACTACCACCACTACTACACCACCATTACTACTACTACACCACCACCACAACTACTACACCATTACCATCACCACCACAATTGCTGCACCACTTCAGCTAGCCATGAACAACGTTGGCATCTAACTTTACCTATTGAGCGAAATAAACTTCCTTCTCGAGTTAAGTCTTGGTCTAATTCTGACGCCATGTTGGCCGCCATCTTTATGCCAGGGCAGACGTGAGCCAGTTAGTTACCAACCCACGTCTTATTTTTTTAAAGGGTTTAAATTAGCCGAAGAGTATTCAAGTTCTCTCTCTCTCTCTCTCTCTCTCTCTCTCTCTCAGACTAACAGAGACGCCAGACAGACTAACAGACACATTTAAGCTGTATTATATATTAAACATATTTGTAATGTGTTTGTTTCTTTGTTTACAGGTAAGCTGAGTGTTTGTGGTGACGTCACAGAGGCAGGTCAAGGTATAGTGCGTTTGTTGTTGTTCGTATGTATGTATGGTGCAATGGTCAGCCTTCTCGCCTCGCAAGCGACCGAACAGGGGTTCGATCCCCGGGCAGGGTGAAACTATGGGCAAGTTTCTTTGCGCCATTTGCCTCTCTACCCAGCAGTAACTGGAAACCTGGATGTTAATCGATTTGCGGATCGTGTTCCGGGGTAAAGGTGAGCCAGTGCAGTTGGCAAGTTGTCCGATCTTCTCGGACTATTCCTTGACACTGGGTCATGCAGCTCGTTAACTCAGGGTGTGGTTGTTGTGTTGGCGACAACTTCTACACCTTAAACAAATTCATGCCTGGGTGACCCTAGGGCCGGCAACCATAATGTATTTGTAAATATCTTATACTAGGCTACACAAAAATGTCAAAGCTTGTGGTGAAAAATAAAGATTATCCTCAAACAAAGAACTGAATAGAAAAAGATATTCAAGTTTGCCGAGAATTTACAAAAAATTGGTTAAAATGTTGGAAGGATCTAATAGGAGTTAGCGGACAGCCACAACGTGTAAATGAAAAGTTGTTTCTCTTGTAAAATAAATGAACTTTGGGAAAGTTGAAATTTTTGTCGATTTGCGAGAATATTGTACAGTAGTGTTGTGTTGTTTTCATGCTTATGAGTCTGCAGAGTCGGTCTCCTGCAGGTACAAATTGGCTCGTACTTATTATTATTGTTTTTAGTTATTATTATTATTAGTAGTAGTAGCAGTAATAGTAATTTTTTATTATTGTTATTATTGCACACTATAATGGTTATAGTAACGGGGTATGTAGTAGGGGACTAGAAGAGGTGAAGTGAGAAGAGGGGACGGGGGAACTATCTGGAGTGAGGGGAGAAAAAGGGAAGTATCTAGTGTGAAGGGTGGCGGAAAAGGAGGGAAGTATGTAGTGTGAGTGGAGGAGAAGGAGGGTAGTATGTATTGAGGAGGGAGGAGGGAGAGGGAAGAATGTAGTGTGAGGGGAGGAGGAGGGAGGAGAGGGGATGGAAAGAGGGGAGGTAAGGGAAAGAAGAGGAAGATGAGGGGAGGGGGAAGTGGAGGGAGAGGACAATAAGTTAGGTTTCATTTTCTTATTTGTATAAAGTTACGTAGAATCACAGGTTGGATTCGACGACCTTTTGGCCTTCCATCCTCACACCTGAAGTTGGCTGTAATAATAATAATAATAATAATAATAATAATAATAATAATAATAATAATAATAAATAATAATAATATCCTCGCTTCCCCCCCCCCCCCACTCCCCCTCCCCCGATACTACTCATAATGCTAAGGACATCTCGTTAAATCTTGTGGGGGGGGGGGGGGGGGGAGAGACTCCTCACTACTGCTGGGGTTAGTGGACACCTCACCCTGGTCACTCACACTCCCTCCCTACTACCGGTATGAGTAACGTGGGAGGGAGGGTCAAGGCTGGGAGTCACTATGGGGGATTGGAAGTAGTTAGGGATTAGTTCACCATGGGGGTATACCAATATATGAGGGTTGAGTCTTGACATGATTTAGCAGACCGTGGGAGAGAAGGAATGAGAGGCAGGCGCCGACGTGGGTGTGGTGACTCCCATGGTAGGTAATAATGACAGGTGTAAGAAGGAGGGAGGAGGGAAGGGGTGGGGAAGGGAAAGGAGGGGAGGGGAGGGGTCAACAGAGCAACATTTTGTCAGCACGGATCAGCTGGTCTGAGCATTATTGTGATGAAAGAAAATTTAATGAGACAAGCACACGCACACTCACCTCCCCCCTACCCCAGCCTCAAACCCTCTCCTCCCTCCTCCTTCCTTCCCCTCCTCCCTTCCCCTCCTCCCTCTATCCCCCCTTCCTCTCTCCCTCCCTTCCTCCTTCCTCCCCTTCCCCATTCCTTCTTCATCATGATGCCACCTCCTCTCCCCCTCCTTCCCCCCCTCCTCTCCTACCCCCCCCCCCCCACGTAGCACCATGATGGCTCTATCTTCTCGTATTCTTCCTTCTAGTGTCATTATTCACCCTTTTCTCCGTCTCTCCGTTATTCCTGATTTATGACCGGCTGTTGCGTTTATTTATCTGTTTTTATTGTTTGTGAGGGAGGGGAGGGGAGGGGAGGGGAGAGGAGGGGAGGGGAGGGGGTTTGGGCTGAGAGGGAAGGAGATTTGGGGGATGAGAAAGAAGGAGGGAAGGGATTTGGTGGTGGGAGGGGAAGGAAGAGGGGTTTAGGGATGGGGGGGAGGGGTTTGGCGGTGGGAGGGAAGGAAGGGGGGGAGTTAGGGAAGGGTAATAGGAGGATGTAGGGGGAAAGGGCGGGGTAGTTTGAGGGGAGGGGAAGAGGGAGAATGCAGGGGATGGGAAGGGGAAGAATGCAGGGGAGGGGAAGGGGGGAGAAGAATGATGAGAATGTTATGTGATGGCTGTACTTGCAAGAAGGTTTATGGGGTGAATACTAAAGGGTGTGGGTATATATATATCATCTTGGCTAGGAAGGAATTTGCTTTGTCAAGTCTTATGTTGTTTGTACAGTCGACTTGAGACAGTGAGTTATTTTCTGTCTTTTTTTTTTTTAGCCTCGGGACAAATTCTAAAAAGTGTCTTGAATTTTTTTTTTTTTTTAGTTTTATGTCCAGATTATCTACGTGTGTGTGTGTGTGTGTGTGTGTGTGTGTGTGTGTGTATGTATGTGTGTGAAACCTGACCTGATCTGAACTGACCTTGTCCTCCAAATTCCAGTGTATCAAAATCCTCCTCCTCCTCCTCCTCCTCTTCCTCCTCCTCTTCCACCTCCTCCTCCTCCTCTTCCACACCACCACCACCACCAAACGAGTGTCCAGGAACCCGTCACGTCTCGCTACTAAACAGTTAACAAGGTCACCCCATGAGTCGACCTGACACATGATGAATGAGTTTACTAGGTTATTGAACAGTAATTACCTGTGGAGGAGAGAAATCACTTGTTATTGATGGATGGCTAGCACGATGGCTGAAATCACTGTTATTGGAGGTTAAATTGGATGAAATCACGTGCACTACCATTCCCTAGGCCACCCGCACCTCCCTACCAAATTTCAGCTTTCTGTCGTTAAAACTGTGGACATGCATAAGGAAACACACACACACACACACACACACACACACACCTCATCCTCTTTCTACCCTCTATCTCTTCCCTCTTTTCCTCCTCCTCATCCTTCTCTCTACCCCATCTCCTTCCCTTCCTCTTTATCCTCTTCCTCCTTTCAACCACTTCCTCCCATCCCCCTGCCCCTTCCCCTTCTTCCCCTGCCCATTCCCCTTCCGTCTTCCCCTTCCCTTGCCCCTTTCCCTTCCGCCTTCCCCTCTCCTGTTTCCCCTCTTCTAAAATGTGTCTCCGTTGAAGATGTCAAGAGCTTGAAGGGGAAATGGATTGTGGTGGTGGTGGTGGTGGTTGGTGTGGGTTGGTTGTGGTGGTGGTTGGTGTGGGTTGGTTGTGGTGCTGGTTGGTGTGGGTTAATGTGGTGGTGGTGGAGGTCTGTGTGGGTTAATGTGGTGGTTGGTGTGGGTTGGTTGTGGTGGTTGATGTAAGTTGGTTGTGGTGGTTGATGGTTATAATAGGTGGTTGGTATGGCTGGATGATGGTTGGTGTGGGATGGTGGTTGTGGTAATGGTTGTTCATGTGAGTATGTTGTGATGGTGGATGTTATGTTAGAATGTTGGTGGTAATAATGGTGGTAGTTTCAGCAGGTAACCCATAGATTAATTAGGCAGTTTAAACACAGATTATTATTATTATTATTATTATTATTATTATTATTATTATTATTATTATTATTACTATTGTTGTTGTTGTTGTTTACTAAAATAATGATGTTTTCTTATTTTTTCTGTAAACTTAATATCTTGGGAACCTATATTTGTGTTTGTTGAAATATATACGTATATGTATATATGTGTATGAACATATCCGCCCCTCTACACATGCATATGCATTTTTATTTTAGATTTAATTATGCTTTGCAATTTCGACCATTCATCCCCTCCCGTCCAATTAAAATAGAAAATTTGGACGTCGACGCCACTGTACAGTTTTTTCGTTCACTGCAATGGACGTACGTGTGTGTGTGTGTGTGTGTGTGTGTGTGTGTGTGTTTACCTGGTTACTAGTGAGGTGGACCGCTTTGGTGGTGTGGTAGAATGATCTGGTGGTGGATCGAGTATTCTTGGTAGTAGACTGGTGTGATGGAGCAGACCACAGCAGACCATAGCAGACCACAGCAGACCAAAGGTGTCAGATGTGTTGGGAAGTGTAGCTAAGTCGACGCTTATCCTCTCGATTCCCGACTTCTGTAGATACAAGAACTTCACATTAGAACCCCAAGTCTAGAACCTCACAGAAGAACCCCCAAGTCTAGAACCTCACATAAGAACCCCCAAGTCTAGAACCTCACAGAAGAACCCCAAGTCTAGAACCTCACATAAGAACCCCAAGTCTGGAACCTCACATAAGAACCCCAAGTCTAGAACCTCACATAAGAACCCCAAGTCTAGAACCTCACAGAAGAACCCCAAGTCTAGAACCTCACATAAGAACCCCAAGTCTAGAACCTCACATAAGAACCCCAAGTCTAGAACCTCACATAAGAACCCCAAGTCTGGAACCTCACATAAGAACCCCAAGTCTAGAACCTCACATAAGAACCCCAAGTCTAGAACCTCACATAAGAACCCCAAGTCTGGAACCTCACATAAGAACCCCCAAGTCTAGAACCTGGAACCTCACAATAGAACCCCAAGTCTAGAACCTTACATAAGAACCCCCTCCTCCGCCCACCTGTCTCAATTAATTCACCCAGCGTCTTCAGAAAGGCTTCCATGCATACCGTTTATAATTGATATACTGTACCTGGAGTTCTTAGGGTCGTGGCTGCTCGTTGTGTGTGTGGGGGGGGGTGTGACAATTACAGTCTCTGTTTGTGAGGACGCGTCTGTCTGGTTTTATCAAGCTGTAGTCCGATTCTCAAAGGTTCCAACGTTAAAATAAGTCTCTCTCTCTCTCTCTCTCTCTCTCTCTCTCTCTCTCTCTCTCTCTCTCTCTCTCTCTCTCTTCGTAAATAGAAATGTCAAGATTTTACCTATCTCGTTGTTTTTAAGCTGCGAGACAGATTTTTTTTTTTTTTTTTTGAAAACATTGGAATGTGGATGATCTAGTTGTTTCACTCAAGTTACGAGACGCAAAAGATTTAGTTGAAATTGAACTTGGGGGCTCGACTGACAGTGATCTCAAAGTTTGTTCGTAAAGATTTATTTATCTCTGTAAACGAAGATGGGAATGTTTGTTGTTATTATTGTAGTTGTTGTTGTAGTTGTTGTTGATGCTTTAATACATTGCTGCGCTTCAACAATTAAAGTATTGTTGATGTTATAATGTATTACTGAGCTTCAACAACTAAAGTCCTTAAACGCGTATTCTAGTTTAGTAAATACACTTGAGTTCATATACAAGTCCCTCAGGAGCTATGAGACATGAGCGTCTAAATAATAAACTTACGACTTACTGTATAAG
Organism: Homarus gammarus; assembly: GCA_958450375.1. Taxonomy (NCBI): domain Eukaryota; kingdom Metazoa; phylum Arthropoda; class Malacostraca; order Decapoda; family Nephropidae; genus Homarus; species Homarus gammarus. The sequence goes on from CAUDMG010000334.1 coordinate 292,532, forward strand.
GACCTTTGAGAATCTTGTGTATATATACGTACTTGCAAGGAAGGTGAGCGGAGGTGTACAGAGGCGTTCATAATTACTCTCCTCCCCTCCACCCAAGCTAGCCTACGCCCGGAAATGCAATTAGACACATTTATTATGCAAGAAGTTCCTGGCGTAATGGAGTTGCCATGTGTGTGAGTGACGGAGCCTTACCTGAAGATTGAGATGTGCATTATTAAGTGACCTTACTTTACTGTGTCTGCCGGTGATGTTACTCTCTCTCTCTCTCTCTCTCTCTCTCTCTCTCTCTCTCTCTCTCTCTCTCTCTCTCTCTCTCGCTAATAACTCAGCTCAGGTAATATGCGACCCACGACCGTTTTATTTCTTGGTCTGGTGTCCTTCTAGTTATGTATCCCAACAGAAGATACAGCTGCAGTCACGTCTTCTCGTAGTTATGTATCCAACGTAAGATGACAGCTATGGTCTTGTCTCTTGAGTTATAGCTTCAGGAAGTTATAGTATCGAGTTTTAGTTTCAAGACGTTACATATGTTATAAGGTAAATTATCATCATAAGATTAATTGTGTGTCGCTTTGACGGATGTTGGTGCGTTTGTCATCATGAGAGAGAGAGAGAGAGAGAGAGAGAGAGAGAGAGATGTGTGGGAAAGAGGGAGACTTACGATTCCATTGCTTGTGAGTGAGTGAGTGAGTGAGTGAGTGAGTCCTCCAAGAGTTCTATAGGAGTGAGAGTGGCCGCCAGACTACAATAAAGTGTATAATATTGAAAATGAAGAGAGCAGCTGGGGACGTGCAGTATACCTGTAGCTGAGGTTGAATATTTATGTCCACACCCGGGTACAGTTTTGAGCCAGGAAGCCCTCTCTCCCCTCTTTCCCTCTCTTGTCCCCACTTTCCCTCTCCCCTCTTTTCCCATCTCTACTCTTCCCTTCCCTCCCTGTCTTCCCTCTCCCCTTCTTTTCCCCTTCTTCCCTCTCCCCTTCTTTTCCCCTTCTTCCCTCTCCTCTTCCTCTCATCCCATCTTTTACTTCCCTCTCTCAGACCATCCTATCTCTTACCGCCCTCTCTCCTCTATTCACTCTTTTTCCCTCTCCTCTTCTTCCCTCTCTCCTCTTTTTTTCCTCTCCTCTTCCTCCCTTCCCATCTCTTACTTACCTCTCCCTATTCTCTCCTTCCCCTATTTTCCACTCTCCCCTCTTTCCCCATTCTCTTCCTACCCTCCCATCTGTTACCCCCCTCTCTCTCCTTTCCCTCTCCCCCTCACCCCATCCCCTCCCATGTTCTTCCCCCCTCTTCATTCCCCCCCCCTCACCTTCACCACCTCTCCCTATTCCTCTTCTTCCTCTATTTGCTCATTCTCCCCTCTTTCATTCATTCCCTGTGTGTGTGTGTGTGTGTGGGTGGGTGGGTACAAAATACACTTGAAGGTAAAAATTACAGGAACAGTTACAGAGAATTGAAGATGATATCAGCACCTGGACGCCTCAAAGGATCAGTGGACATAATTACATAACACCGTCATGTACACAACATAAATAAAGAGACACAGTAATTTCGGTCACGTGGGAAGAAACACGACACTATGATGCCCAGGTAGATGATAATTACCTGTCGTGTTGGTTTAAGGTAGTTAGGGGTGTTTACTACTACTACTACTACTACTACTACTACCACCTTTTGTTGTATGTCCATAAAACTGGTGAAAAATATAATTACCACCAATTACAATGTAACGTTATTAGTCATTTTAATTGCTGTTATTTATGTGTCATCAAGTTTATGTATGATGGTAGTTGTTGTATGTGCTGTGATGTGATGTATGGGAGTAATACAGTCAGAGCATTGATGTCTGGAGTCAGCGTTGATGTTTTTAATGATTGATGTCAGTATTGCTGTACTGGTATATAGTCAACATTGACGAATTAAGTTAATATTGATACAGGAAGTTGTTTTTGATGTATAAAGTCAACACTGATGTATTAAATCGATAAATATTGATGTTTTAAGTCAATATTGATGGTTGAACTATGCACTAAAGAAAAATTATAGACTCGGGCGCCAGCATTACTCCCCCCAATTTCTGGAATCCAGAACGCGAAATAAAAGTGCCGCTTTGTCCATTTTATAAGGCCAATACACCAAATTTAGTGGACCACGACGCCAAATTTGCAGCGGTAAGACGCCATTAGGAGTCCATGACGCCATATTTGCAGTGTTGGAAACGACCAAACTACCATCTTGCCAATTAGGAGGTCAGAACGGTAAATTTTCCGTGGTTAGACACTGAAAATATCACCAAGCCAATTAGGAGACATCACCAAGTTTAAATGGACCAATGCACCAGAAAAAAGACCCCCCCCCCCCCCCTCCCCTTCCCCGCCAATTAAGTGGTCACCGTGTCTTGCCAGTCAATAACACTCCGTCAATTCGGCAGTTTCTGAACGCCAAAAATACAACCGTGCCAATTATACAAGGCCACAGATTCGCAAACATTTTCACCTGACAAATTACAATAGGACATGAGAGTGTGGCTGGTCACTGATGGGGAATGGCTACACACAAATGGGCCCCAGTTTATAAGTCCCTCAGTCCGAATAGACCCCAGGGATCATAAATATAAAGATTAGCCCCCAGTTTATTTCACCTGATGGTCAAACAACTTAACTTAGTTTAGCTTAATTTAAATCAGGTCAGCTTAGTTTAAGTTAGAGTAGGTTGACTTAGCTTAACTTAAAGTCACCTTACGTTCGGTATAGTTTATGTCAGGTTAAATTAGATTAGGTTAACTTATAATGGATTAGATTTGGTTAAGTTGGGCTATGATATATTAAGTTTGGTTGCGTTAGGTTAGGTTAGGTTTGTTTAGGGTTGGTTAGAGTTAGAGAGAGTTTAATCATCAGATGAGATAAGTTGGGGTGTGTAATATTCAGATGGTGGTGGTGGGGGGGGGGGGGGGGGTGGGGGGGGGGGCTCTGACACGCCAACGAGTAATTTAACTAGGTGTGTCATGCAAACATTTCAGCTCCTCGCTAATAATATAATTTTCTTCCATGACCAAAAAAAAAGTAAAAAAAAAAAAAAAAAAAAAAAAAATTGCCAAATGACTTAATTTTTCTTCGTGACAAAAATAATGAAGAGAGATAAGAGATGAATGGAGAGAGATAAGAGATGGAGAGACTTTTTATCATTTTTTTTTACTCTGGAATTATTAAGTTATTTCTACACACATTTGAAGTGATGGACAGCCTGACATACAAGTGTCTCTCACTCTGTACTGTCGTATGTATGTATGTATGTATGTATGTCCTTCTACTCTCTCTGTCCTCCTCCTCCTCTCCTTGTCTTCTACCTCCTTTCCTCACCTTCCTCCTCTTCCCGCTCTTTTTGTCTTCTTCCTCCTCCTCCTCCTCCTCCTCCTCCTCCTCCTCCTCCTCCTCTTCCCTCCTTCAGAGTCCCCCGATGGCATGAACTATGAAACAGCTTCACTGATCTCAATAAAATATTCCACAATGAGTTACAACACCAAATTCATATCTCTGTGTCAAAGGTCACCACCACGCTTAGGTCAAGAGGTTGATATCATTCCCAGGTCATAACTTGTGTATTGATGCACACACACACACACACACACACACACACACACACACACACTCACACACACTCACACATACACTCACACACACACACACGCACACGCACTCACACTCACACGCACACACACGCACTCACACACACACACGTACGTATTCATTATTGTTTATGTTGACCAAGTGCTGCAAACTAAAGGTCAAGGTCACTGCTGAAGGTTGTAGGGCAAAATAATAATAATAATAATAATAATAACAATAATAATAATAATATAAAACTCAATTATGTTTCTAATTTTATTCCATACGATACATACGGTACCTAATTAGTAGGTATCATATGACCTCTTAGGTATCAGGTATGACCCCCAATTACCAAGTATGACCCCTAGGTAATAGGTACAACCCCCCAGGTAACAGGTATGACTCCCCAGAAACCAAGTATGATACCTCAAGTACCAGTTTCACTTTTACTAGTTGGGATTTTCTCCTTCCACCCCCCCCCCCTCCCCCTACCTGTCCTGAGTGATGTGTCACCTGGAGGAGGGGGAGAGATGAAGGTTCAGTCAGGGGGTGGCGAAGGGAGGTTGGAGAGGGAAAGAGAGAGATGGAATGGAGTGGGTTTAGAGAGGGGATAGAAGGGGGAGAGAGGTATAGGTTGGAGAAGAGAGAGGGGGGTGGAAGGGGTTGTTAGAAAGGGGAAAGGTAGAGTGTGGAGGGAGGTGTGGTTAAGGAGGGATAAGTTAAAGAGAAGAGAGAAAGAGAAGGAAAAGGAGAAACAGAGATGGAAAGAGAGGAAGAGAGGGAAAGAGAGACAATGAGAGGGGAATCGAAGGTAGAAGAGGAGAAAGAGAGGGAGGGAGGAAGAGGTTGAAGAAAGGAGAGAAATGTAATGTGGGGAAAGGTTGAAAGGAAGAGAAAATAAGAGTGAGAGGGAAAAAGAGAGGGGCGGGGAAAGGGAAAGAGAGAGGGGAGTGCCAGAGTGCCCTTGAGGTGCGTGATGACCTCTGACCTTTCGACAAGCCTTTAAAGCACCCTGGAGTGGAAATCACGGACGGATATCACGGACGGCGCCTCTCGTCACGCCACCAGATTTAACACACCCAGATACGATCTGCTCAACTGTTATGTGCTTGTTCGTAGTACGTACTTTGTCCATAATACGTAATTTGTGTCCGTAATGCGTACTTTGTGTCCGTAGCACGTACTTTGTGTATGTAATACGTACTTGGTGTCCGTAGTACGTATTTAGTGTTAGTATTACGCACTTCTCTTCTTATTTATGTACTTGATATCCGTAGTACGTGACGCCAAATAGTTCAATATTTGATGTCCGTAGTACGTGGCGCCAAATAGTTCTATATTTGATGTCCGTAGTACGAGGTGGTCGCCGCTTTGACATGGAAATGGATTCAGTTGTGGAGTATCGGAGGAGCTCAAGGGACTGTGTGTGTGTGTGTGTGTGTGTACAGCTTGATGGTGTAGTTAGTGTGTGGTTCTCAAGACGAGGTATCGATTTTCTCAACGTTTTCATGATGCTTACACGTTCCTAATACTCAAGTGGCACTGGTTCCTAATACTTAAGTGGCACTGGTTCCTAATACTCAAGTGGCACTGGTTCCTAATACTCAAGTGGCACTGGTTCCTAATACTCAAGTGGCACTGGTTCCTAATACTTAAGTGGCACTGGTTCCTAATACTCAAGTGGCACTGGTTCCTAATACTTAAATGGCACTGGTTCCTAATATTCGAGTGGCACTATTCCCTAATATGCAGATGGCACAGGTTCTTAAACAGATGGTGTTAGGTGAAGGTTTCTTAAGCAGGTGTTATTAGGTGAGAGTCCTTGAAACAGGTGGTAACAGGTGATAACAGGTGATAACAGGTGGTAACAGGTGATAACAGGTGATAGTGTTGTTATTATTCCGACGGGCGACAATTAGCTGTTTCTAATAACCCTTGAGGCAGGTAACAATGCCTTAAGTACCATTGGCTTGGTGATTAACTACTCAATGCAGTAATTACCTTAAGCTTGGTGATTTGCTATTCAATAGGTTAATGTCATTAGGCATGGTCATTAGCCCCTCAATAATGTAATTATCTTATATTTGGTGATTGGCTGTTTTAATTACTTTAGACTCGGTGATTGGCCATTCCCAATACCCATTACACATGTTGTAATGACCGTTATTACTGATTGTTCCACGGATTGGTGATTGTACACGTTATTTATACGACAGATGTAAAGGTGTTATCGTCTTGTTAATTTAGTAAGGTTTGGTGATTGTTCCTGCTGTTGATACCCTATACGCAGGGAGTAATGCGTTATTGATCTCATAACACTTGGTGATTTTCCGTTATTAATCTAATAAGACTTGGTGATATTCCGTTATTGATGTCGATGTTGGTGATTTTCTGTTATTGATATTTCATACATTGGTAGAAATGCGTTATTAGATCCCCAAGACTTGTGACTGCTCGTTATTGATTACTCTGTATGCAGGTGGTATTTGGTGATTGATTCCCCAAGACTGGTGACTGACTAATTAATCTCATACTCAGAGGATAAATACGTAATTGATTTCGAAGAACTGGTAATTGCTCGTTATTGATACTATAATCACAGATGGTAATGTGTTATTAGATTCTGGAAACAAGGGGATGATTAGGTGTTATTAATTACACTCACAGGTGATTATAGTTAATTACCACATCTATTACACGTAATTATGTAATTAATAACACCAAGACGTGACGTGAAATGCATCCCAAAGTCTAACCTAACCTAACCTTACCTTGCCTTACCTTACCTTACCTTACCTGATCTGACCTTGCCTTGCCTTACCTTACCTTACCTTACCTTACCTTACCTTACTGTACCTTACCTGGTGTTATCTGTTCGCAACACTTAAATAATGACCAAATAACAGGTGTTCAGAAGTAAATAGCACTGCAGGTCTTGTTATAACGAGAATATGATGACAGTGAGCAGGTGACAGCATAACAATCACCCTCATGACAGGTAATAACAGGTGTAATAACGTGAGAATTACAGATGATTATATGTAATTTATGGACGATGTCTTCAGTTCAGGTGACGAAGTTTTAATGACACTTTAGGGGTAGGAAGTAGCGCTCGAGTTATAACTTCAGGACAGGTGTTAATGGTCGAGTTATAACTTCAGGACAGGTGTTAATGCTCGAGTTATAACTTAAGGACAGATGCTAATGCTGGAGTTATAACTTCAGGACAGGTTTGAACGCTCAAGTTTTAATTCTAAGGCAGATGATAAAGCTCAAGTAATAACTCCAGTGTAGGTGATAACGTTCAGTTAATAACTCGAGGACAAGTCATGAGGAATGAAAGAACAGCTCACATAAAGCCTCGCCAAGCACCTTCCTCGGTGAGTAAAATTTAACGTCACTCGAGCAAGGTGCCAAATGACGCTCAGTGATGCCCTTTGACCTATTGACCTTGACCTATTGACTCTTTAGGCTCTAGCGTTAGGGGTTTATTGTGTTGAATATTCTCACTATGTTTGATTGCTATAAAACGTTGCAGACTCCAGTTATTGTTGACGGTATGAGAACAACTGCACTGACTCTGCCTTACTCACTTGACCTCCCCGCTGGCGTGAGTTTCAGATTATTATTATTTTTTTTAACTTTCTTGGGTCATAATTTTTCATGTGTGTGTTTGTGGTTGTGGTGTTTGTAATGGGTAGTTGGTGTGTTAGCTGTGACGACCCGGGTTTATGACGTCTGGAGAGGGGGAGAGTTTTATGTGTGGTTCGCGTGTGTTTCCCTGAATGACCTGGGCGTGCGATGGGGTGTGGTAAGTAGGTCCCATCGGGGTAATTAAAACAGGTAGATGACGACTCGGGGAAGTGGAACACCGAGGGGCGACGCAGCTGCAGTGTGGAGGGCTGAGGGACGGTGGGAGTGTTGCTGGCTTGTGATTGGTCACTGTGACAGCCAATAAGATGATAGGTTTTTTTCAGAAATCAGCGTAAGAGAGACAGGAGCATTAATGCAGGCTTGTGATTGGTATCTGAGGCAACCAATAAGAGGAGAGGTTGCTCAGAAATAATAATAACAATGATAATAACAAGAACAATAATTATAGCCGCCCTTGAGAAAATATAAACATGTGTTATAATCTACAAGTAAAGATTATAATTATGTGAAGAGCAACAAGCCAACATACACAACGTGATATGTGGTGTACAGAGTGTTTGAGAGGCCAGCAGTGTCGTGTAGTGTTAAATAACTTTACAAACAGTTCTGAAATAAAACTCCTGTGATAATTTTGTCCGAGGTTAATTTTTTTGTTCATAGAGGTGTATTTTTTTTTTTTTTTTTTACAGATGGAAATGTAAAATGGGAAACGATGTCAAACCTAATTGGTGTGAATTTTAATGTGCGAGTCAATTAAAGGTATTTGGGGAGGAAGTGAAATGTGGACCGTATTGTGACTTCAGTTTGTGTTACGTTGAGGATATCAGGTGGTACTTGTTACGTGTCTTAAGGAGTCTGTATGGTAGTTTATTCAGACGATGGTGATTTAATTATCAGCTGTCATGTTATTTAGTGATGACCTTCTTGACATGGTTTTCTGGTCATAATTAGCCAGGCATCGGTCAAACCTTCATGTCATCTCTCACAGAAATGTATCTCTCTGTAGAGGCCCATTCTGAACCCTCTCTTGTCACAGCACTGTCACACCCTACAGTCAAAACCCCTCAGTCACGACCCCTCAATCAACCCTCTCTTGTCACAGCACTGTCACACCCCACAGACAAACTCCTCTGTCATGACTCTTTTTGACATGGCCCCCTCATGGCCCCCTGTCAGGCCAGCCCTCACCAACCCAGGTTTCTTATGTGGAAAGACGAGGGAAGGAAGTTCTACCCCTCTGTTTGCCTCCCCTCTCCCTCCTCCCCACCGCTCCTCTCTCTTAAATTGTCAAGAGGGGAGGAAAGGGGGGGGGGTGGGGAGGGGGGGGGGAGTATTTATGCCTTACCCGTTATTAAAAATTTTAATTACATGTTTGTGAACAGTATATCAAAGAGCTCCCAGAGGCTTGTGTGGCGGCAAAATTCCTACGTAACTCACATCATACCCAGAAGAGATTGTTGTCATGGGAATGATTCAAGAAGGAACATTGTTTACATAATACCAGAGCTTTTGTAGTCTTTATTGCAGGAGGTACTTGGCTGTAATCAGGAGGTACTTGGCTGTAATCAGGAGGTACTTGGCTGTAATCAGGAGGTACTTGACGGTAATCAGGAGGTACTTGACGGTAATCAGGAGGTACTTGACGGTAATCAGGAGGTACTTGGCTGTAATCAGGAGGTACTTGACGGTAATCAGGAGGTACTTGACGGTAATCAGGAGGTACTTGGTGATAACTATTGGATACCACTGAAAAAAAAAAACTAACCGCATCACAATACCAGAATAAATAAACACACACGTACTTTACCCCGTCCCCATTCTTGAAAGCCCGGGTATATTTTCCCTCTCAAGCTTCTCAACACTAATTAACGTAACCTTTTTATTTTCACCGTCTAAAGTCTTAAAACACTGGCTAAGGGAGAGGGGTCGCCGTGCTTGTGTTACTGACTCAACTCACGTCAACAGTGTGGGAGTCTGGATGGGGAGAGTTGTTGCTAGCTCACACGGAAGTCATTCAACAGTACCTATAAATGGTTTACGTGTACTGACTCTCCCCCCCCCCCCCCCGCCCACCTCTCCCCCCACCTCTCTCTCTCTCTCTCTCTCTCTCTCTCTCCCTCCCTCCCTCTCCCTCCCTCTCCCTCTCTCTCTCTCTCTCTCTCATGATGCTATAAGCGAACACTGATAAAATATTAACATCTTCCCGGGTAATTCTCGACTCACTATGTAATCTTGAGAATATTCAAGGAATTTGTATATAATAATAATAATAATAATAATAATAATAATAAAATATCCTACAACGACTAATGATGATTAATGATGATGATGATTAATGATGATGATGATTAATGATGATGATGATGATTAATGAGGAAGATGATGATGATCCCTCAAGCATATCAAACACACTACACGAACACTACTCTCAGCAGATATGATTTACTGTGACTTAGTGCGTGGGAAGAACCGCTGAGAATTATCACCCTTTAGCGCTGAGAATTAAACGTCAGGTGTTGTGATTGTTGAGAATACTAACTACAAAGTTGGAATTGTAATGATGTACGACTCATGTAATTAAACTTGTGGCCTGTGTGTGTGTGTGTGTGTGTGTGTGTGTGTGTGTGTGTGTGTGTGTGTGCGCGCGCCTGGTTTTATTTCTATGCTTTCTACTTCTTTATTGTATCTTCTTCCTTCCATCTGTATCTCTCTATCTATCTCCCCCCCCTTTCTCTCTCTCTCTCTCTCTCCTTTCGAACCATCTGTTCTTCCCCTCACCTCCCTTACTTTCCCCCTCACCTCCCTCCTTTCCCCCCTTACCTCCCTTCCCCTCCTTCTACTTCCCTCCCTTCTCTTCCTCTCCCCTCCCCCCATTAGATAGTGGGGTCGTTCAGTTCTTGCATCACTATACGAGTATTAATGGGTAATGGAAGCTCGTCAGTACCCGACAGTGGCATCAATATTCTCTGCTATACTGGAGAGACGATAAGAAACTATGTATGTATGTATATATGTACTGTATATCTGTATGTATGTAACTTGAGCAATGGACTTGTTACATGGAAAGCGTAGTTTCATAACGAAGAGGGGAACCAGGGAAAACACAAACATCTTGACTAAGTTGGGTTTCTTTAATCACTAACGTTTCGGAAAATCATTTACCATCATCAGAGCCTACTGTAGAAAACAGACAAAAGTTAAAATATAAGTCACAGGAAGCCATAACACAAATGGATGGCTTTACTTTATATTGATACAAGGCTTCCATAATGAGGGGGTTCGTCTCACAGTTGCTCCTGCCAAGAACTGAGTTCAATTAAAACATTCTTCAAAATCAAAGACACCATACCCACACACTTGCAATCCTCAGTTGTTTGTCACTTTACGTGTGTTAGCTATAGGGCCAATTAATTACACAACCACCACATTCAGCTATCCTTAACCACGCCTACCAACACGACCACTCGTTATCTCAGTTCTTGGCAGGAACAACTGTGAGACGGACCTCCTCATTATGGAAGCCTTGTATCAATATAAAGTAAAGCCAACCATTTGTGTTTTGGCTTCCTGTCAATGGTTGTGTTTTTCACACTAAGGCTCGTCTAAATTAAGGTAAAACCTCCTGTATATTTCAGGTTTTTTTCTTATTTTAGTTTTGTACTTAGGTCTGCCGTCATTTTTATCGGCTTTAAATTATAATGCTCTTCTTAAAATTTTGCGGAAGGTAAATTTTAGAATAATGTTCCGTTTTTATTGTATATTGCATTTTTTTTTACTTTTGTTTGTAATTAAAGAAACCTAACTTAGTCAGATGTTTGTGTTTTCCCCTGGTTCTCCTCTTCGTTATGTATGTATGTATGTATGTATGAATATATGTATGTATATATGTATGTATGTATGTATGTCCAACAGCACATTACAGTCTATTGGTAATTAGTCACCATTAATAATAATATTCCAGGTAATAGCACCAAGACTTCATCAAACACACGTACTCATTCCCAACCAACTGCCTACGTCATTTCCGGTAATTACTCTCAGGTAACGTAGATATAGTGAAGGGCCTTGTTATATTCTGGGCTTCATTGTATCCTGGTCTTCACTGTATCCTGGTCTTCATTGTATTCTGGGCTTCACTATTTTCTTATTTCCCTCAAACACGAAAATTATCACTATACAAATTTCTTCTCGTTTTTATTTTATCTCATTAAATTTTCTCTCCTTTGTTATTATTCTGTTCATTATGTATAAATATATTAGCTTAGTGAACTTTCTCAATTTTATTATATTAATATTTTTTATCAAATTTGTAATCTATTTTACTTAATTTTTTCGCCTTTATTATATTATCATTCTCTTCATTATCACAATTTTATTCTATTTTCCTTATTTTAATCTTTATTTTATTATTCCTTACCTAATTATAGGCAGTGATATGAAAGGTTGTGTTTTATAATAATGATAGTCAGTTAAGGGTACACTATAGTGATTATTATTATTATCATCATCATCATCATCATCATCATCATTATTATTATTATTATTATTATTATTATTAATTATCTTGACTTGTGGGTGAATATCGAGGCTCAGGTATAATTATGCTCTCTACCTCTTACTTGACCACCACCACCACCACAGTACCGCCGTCACCACCACCACCACCACCACAGTACCGCCGTCTGAAAAATGGCAGATGAAATTCAACATTGACAAATGTAAAGTACTCAGTATAGGAAATGTAAACAGGGAAACCAGATACCAGATGAACAACGATGCCATAGAGAAATCCGACTGCGAGAGAGATTTAGGAGTAATGATAAGTAGGAACCTTAAGCCAAGTAAACAATGTGTTTTTGCTCGTAACAAGGCTAATAAAGTACTTGGGTTCATACAAAGGAGTGTTAGTTACAAGACTAGCGAGGTCATCCTAAAACTGTATCTTGCTCTTGTGAGACCACACCTGGATTACGCAGTTCAGTTCTGGTCACCGTATTACAGAATGGATATAGAATCCTTGGAAAGAATTCAGAGGAGAATGACAAGACTAATCCCGGGTATCAGGAACCTTGAGTATAGAGACAGGTTAAAGCATCTTAATTTGCACTCCCTTGAGAGACGTAGAGCGAGGGGCGACCTGATAGAGGTGTATAAGTGGAAGTCAGGGCTAAACAAAGGGGACATTACAAAGGTACTCAAATTATCCAACCAGGAGCGAACTCGTAACAATGGTTTTAAATTGGACAAATTTAGATTTAGGCGTGAAATAGGTAAACACTGGTTTGGAAACAGAGTAGTGGATGAATGGAACAAGTTACCAAATATCATCATTAACTCGAATACGCTGAATTGCTTCAAACATAGGTTGGATGCTCATATGAGCAATAGGGGTTGGGTGTAAACGGGACTGCCCAGTATGGGCCAATAGGCCCGCTGCAGTTTCCTCCATTCTTATGTTCTTATGTTCTTATGTCACCACCACTGCAATCGCCACCGCCTCCTCCTCCTCCCATGATTGCTTCGTCACCCCATTAGCTAACAGGGTCCTGAACCACGCTAACTACCTTAACTTGGCGAATTAACACGAGTTGGGGTGAAGATGGTGTTGATCCTTGCTGGTTACTTCCTTCTTTCTCACCTCTCAAGGACTCCGGTTCGAAGTCTCGTTACCAGGACTTGGAGGGACTCGTTAGAAGTTTGTGTTAAGAGATTGAGAGATAAGCTAATGTGTTTTTACTTTGTTTTAACTTAGGTGTTTCACTTGAGTTTGTAGTAGGAGATATTTAATTAATTTCTACAATAATTATGGTCACTAAAGAAGATAAATTAAATAGATTAGTTAGAAAGTCAGAGAAAATTGATCTGAATATTATCTAAAATATTATCCTAAAATGTTGACTTATATTTCCTTCTGTATTTAATTAAGGCGAGGGATTTAACTACACCGACTTTGGTTCTTGTACACTGTATATATTTGTGTGTATATTTTTATCTTCGTCCACAGCTCTATGAATTCTAATCTTGATTGACTGGCAGAGTGACTCAATAATTAATAGGCTTAAAGATGGATTGACTGATTAACACACACACAAACACACACACTCTCTCTCTCTCTCTCTCTCTCTCTCTCTCTCTCTCCATCTTTTGTCAGTCGGGATAAACTAAGACCAGGGAACCTTGTTAACTTCCAGAGCGGAGAAGACAAAGACCCAATGATAAAGACTTATACCAGCACTCAGGCGCTCTCAGCAGGCATACCCCGTGTTGTAACATCTCCAGGTAAAGTAGGTTGAGGGAGGGTGGCTGGGGGGGGGGGGGTGGGTGGAGGTTGGTAGGGGGGGTGGGTTGGGTGGGTGGAGGTTGGTACGGAAGGGTGGTAAGGGAGGTTAAGATTATGGGAGGTTGGTTGAGAATGGTGTTATGGGTGGGTGGTAGGAGTGGGTGGGAGACGTGCTGCCTGGCTTCATCTTCCCACTGAACGACTGAAAATATTGGGAACGTGTGTGTTAGGTGCTGAGCCAAGTAGCCGCCTACACCATCGGTAAATGTATGAGTGTGTGGATCAAAATTGTGGTGCCTGTAGTGGTGATGGTGGTGATGATGGTGGTGATGATGATGGTAGTGGTGATGGTGGAGATGATGGTGGTGACTGTGGTGGTGATGATGGTGGTGACTGTGGTTGTGATGGTGGTTGAGATGGTGGTGATGATGATGGTGGTAGTAGTGATGGTGACGGTGACAAAGGTAACGCCTGTGGTGGTGTGAGTGGGAGTGGGACTTTGGTGGTGTGAGTGTGAATTATGGTGGTGTGAGTGGGATGGAGACTGTGGTGGTGTGAGTGGGAGGGGGACTGTGACAACGTGGGTGGGAAGGAGACTGTGGCTACGTGAGTGGGAAGGGACTGGTGGCGTGAGTGGGAGGGGGACTGTGGTGGTGTGAGTGGAAGTGGGACTGTGGTAGTATGAGTGGGCTGCAGACTGTGACGGGGCTTGAGTGGGAAGGGACTGTGGTGGCGTGAGTGGGAGAGGGACTGTGGCGTGAGTGGGAGGGGGATTGTAAAGAGGTGAGTGGGATGGAGATTGTGACTGCGTGAGTGGGAGCGGACTTTTGCTGCGTGAGTGGGAGGGGGACTGGCGGGATGAGTGGGACGGGTACTGTGGCGGGATGAGTGGGAAGGGGACTGGAGGGTATGCGTGGGAAAGGGGCTGTGTAGGGGTGAATGGGAGGGCAGCTGTGGATGGGTGAGTGGGAGGGGGACTGTGGAGGGGTGAGTGGGAGGGGGTAGAAACCGAGAGATGAAGTGGTGAGCAAAGTGCTGTGAGTCGAGTAATTGGAGCAGATTTTTCACAGAGCATTTATGATGGAGTGGTGGAGGAGGTATGATGGAGTGGTGGTGGTGGAGGGGACCATCGTCTTGCTGTGGTGGAGGTATGATGGGGTGATGGAGGAGGTATGATGGAGTGGTGGTGGAGGTATGATGGAGTGGTGGTGGTGGAGGGGACCATCGTCTTGCTGTGGTGGAGGTATGATGGGGTGGTGGAGGGGACCATCGTCTTGCTGTGGTGGAGGTATGATGTAGTGGTGGTGGAGGTATGATGGAGTGGTGGAGGAGGTATGATGGAGTGGTGGTGGTGAAGGGGACCATCGTCCTGCTGTGGTGGAGGTATGATGGAGTGGTGGTGGTGGAGGGGACCATCGTCCTGCTGTGGTGGAGGTATGATGGAGTGGTGGAGGTGGGTGTTAGTTGTGGTGGGCGTGTTGTGGTGGGGGTTATGGGAAGTTTGTGGTGGGTGGGTTGTGGTGGGTGGGTTGTGGGGGTTGTGGTGTGTTGTGGTGGGGGGGTTGTGGGGGTTGTGGGTGTGTTGTGGTGGGTGTGTTGTGGTGGGTGTGTCTTGATTGTTGTCTCCAGAATGGACCCTGAGTCGACCCACGGCTCATGTTACCAGTTTTAGCTCCACTCAAGGTCTTCCACACCATCCACACACATCCACAGACATCCGCCATCATCCACAAACAGAGACAAACATCCGCAAATTTCTACAAACATCTACATATGGCAACAAATAGCCACAAACATCCGTCAACATCCATAAACATCCGCCATCATCCATCAACATCCACAAATTTTCTTTAAAATTCGAATAGCTTTCACCAATTTGATTCTGACACCTAAAGTACAGGTACAGTAACTCCCAGGTGGTGACTGTATCATAAAGTACAGGTACAGTAACTCCCAGGTGGTGACTGTATCATTAAGGACAGGTACAGTAACTCCCAGGTGGTGACTGTATCATTAAGGACAGGTACAGTAACTCCCAGGTGGTGACTGTATCATTAAGGACAGGTACAGTAATTACCCTAATATAAGGATATCAGAGCCACCTCCCCCCCACCCACGTGCTTAAATATTTCGCGTATCCACACTGTAATTATTTCAATCCGCGAAAAGGAAACTCTTCGTGTATCTGTTTGTAATTTGGCGGATTAGGACAATTTTGAAAACATTGATACACCGATAGATCGGATACATTCGATTTTCTCCATCCTCTCTCTGTGTGTGTGTGTGTGTGTGTGTGTGTGTGTGTGTGATTATTCCAGACACGGTCCCTCATACGCTCCAGTCCACTTGTCCTCCACTTCATCACCTCTCTCCCTCTCCTTCCTCGTCCTTTCCCATACCACCTTCCTCTTCCCTCCCTCTCCTCCTGAACCATACTTCTTCCTCCCTCTCACTGTCCTCCCGCAACTTACACCTCCCCACCCTCCCCCACTCCCACTACTCTTTCCTTTCCCCTTCTATTCTACTCTCCACTCCCTCTCATTCTTCCCTACTCCCCTCATCCCTCTCCTCCCCATCCTCCTGAGGGCTCGTCGTGGGGAGTTGAGGAGGGTGAGGGTCCTTTAACTTCTGTCTCGGGATTGGTTGTTCTGAGATGACATGTACTCTCTCTCTCTCTCTCTCTCTCTCTCTCTCTCTCTCTCTCTCTCTCTCTCTCTCTCTCTCTCGTGAAAAACTGCCCAATATTGTATTTCGTTCACAGTTAACTGGTGTTGTCGATAGTTGCTATTTCATCTTGTTGTTGACCTACATTCCTTTTTTCCCTGTTTTTTTCCCCCTCGTTTATTCCCTCTGGTTATTTTTCCACCTCCGGCCTATGATATTTCTTGTTTATTTATTTCATGTTCTTTCTGACATCTTTTTACTATTTTCATCTTCGTTATTCATTAATTTCTTCTCTTTTTTGCCCTTCGTTATTCTCATGTCTTTCTTTTTTCTTTGTCTTAGTTTTATTTCTTTCTATTGAGAGAGAGAGAGAGAGAGAGAGAGAGAGAGAGAGAGAGAGAGAGAGAGAGAGAGAGCACACCATCACCACAAGTTGACAATCTCCGCCTCAAGCCAGGACCAAATATTTACCCCATCAAACTTTTAATGAACATGTTGTCTCATTTTATCGTCTGAGTTTCACGACTTTTGTCTCTAAATCTCTTGATCACAAAAGACACGCTAAAGAGACCCAGGTGGAGGTGTATAACAAGAGTGAGATGAGAGACAAGTACTCTTATGTGAGGCCTGTGAGATGAGGGAGAGATAGAGGTGTGCAAGAGTGAGATGAGGTGTGCAAGAGTGATCACCTTTTATTTTCTACAGGTAAGCATTGATAAGATTGTGACTACCTGCTTTGTTATGTTAACCTTATGATTCTCTCGCAGGTAAGTGTCGTGAGAGGGTCGCCAGTACTCTACGCTAGGTCTGTCATCCTTGGTGCGTATATTGAGATGTTTGTGTGGTCAAGACGGCTGCTTTTTAATAATGTTTATAAATTACTTTTCCATGGTCACAGTGGCCTTGAATACGATGGTAAATCCCATGAGTACGAAGATGGTAAATCCCTAAAGTACGATGATGGTAAATCCCTTAAGTACGACGATAAACCCCTTGAATACGTTGATAAACCCTTTGAGTACGAGGATGTTAACCCCTTGAGTACGGTGATGATAAATCCCTAAAGTACAATGATAAATCCATTGAGTACGATGATTAACCCTTTGAGTACGATAATGTTAACCCCTTGAGTACCTAATGTGTCTAGTTATCATACTCAAGGTGTTTAGTTATTATATTCAAGGGGTTAAATGCATTTCTGAATTTGATGGCTACTTCGATGCAAAATATGTCATTGTAAATTATCAACAGATGTATTATTTCCATTATTTGTAAACACACTTCGCTGATTTTTGTTTACTGTTTTTTTGTTTTTTTACGAGTACCAGAAGACGATACTGGACAGACTGTACCT
Source organism: Homarus gammarus (assembly GCA_958450375.1). Lineage (NCBI taxonomy): Eukaryota > Metazoa > Arthropoda > Malacostraca > Decapoda > Nephropidae > Homarus > Homarus gammarus. The sequence goes on from CAUDMG010000334.1 coordinate 310,094, forward strand.
ATGATGAACCACTCAAGCGATACTTACAACTTTAGTGACAAGAGTTATGTTACCGGGTACCCCTTTTACCCTGCCCGCTTCCCTACCATCCCCTCTTCCACTCCTTCTCCAGGCACCACACTTCACACTCCTCTCTCCCATCCACCATACACCACACCTCCCCTCCCTCTTACCTCACCTCACCTCCCAAGAGAGACGGGGGGAAAGGAGGGGAAGGGGCGGGAGTTATAGGGAGACGCCGCCACCGCTTCTGTCAAGTTACTCTGGGAGGAATTTCAAGCAAGTTTCTGCATGTTGTTCCTCAGTTCAGGTTAATTAGAAGTTGAGGAACGTCTGGCACTGTGCGAGTCGATACACCCCTCCCCCCCCTCCCCTCTCTTAACCCCTCCCCCCTACCTTCACCCCTGGATTATTTCTGCAGCTCTCACCCCCCCCTCCGGAAATAGGACTAGAGATTAATTATTCAGTAGGACTCGTAGTGTACTCACATAAATTATCGCTTAGTGGGACTTGTACAGTGTAAAGTTTATTTCTCAGCTGGGGTCTTGTTACATGTTATTGGTAATGATATTGAAACAGTTTATTTAGCCAGAAAAATTACCAATACAGAGTGGATAATAATAGCAATATTAACCTGACTGAGACAAGTGAGAGAAAATTTCCTACGTATATGGATGGAATTCTCTCTACAGTATCGGTCATCTGGAAATATAAACAGAGATTATTTATGTTAGCGTTTGGGGATACTGAGGGAAATAATTTCTTTATAGAGAGAAATTTCCTGAGATGTCGAGAAGCCTGTAGTGGAATTGGGGAGATTATTTCCTATGTTTCTTGGAGATGGGGAGATTATTTATGATGTTTCTAGGAGATGGGGAGATTATTTATGATGTTTAAATTGGATGAGGGAGATATTGTCCTTATTCCAGTCCTTATTGTTCCCTCTCCCTTGTTCCAATTCTTCTTCTTTCCTCTTGTTCCTCTCCCTCCTGTTCCCTCCTCCGTGTTCCAATCCTCTCTGTTCTCTCTTGTTATTCACTTTTTTCCTGTGTATATATTTTTTTGAATTTTTCTCGCATTCTCCTTCATTCGGTGTCTTAGCGTCTTTCCTCTTCCCCTTTCCTTCTCTCACTCCTCTCCCTCTTCCTTCCAACATCCCTTCCCACCCTCTCTTACCCCTCTTACCTTCCTCCCTCCACCCTCCCATTAATCTCCCTCTCCCACGGTCTTTTCCACTTGATTGCCACACTCGATAATCCCCTTCCCACTTATTCACCTCTTAACACATTCTCTGTATACCCTCTCTCCCTCTCTTCACCTCCTCTCTCCCTCTCTTCATCTCCTCTCTCCCTCTCTTCAACTCCTCTCTCCCTCTCTTCAACTCCTCTCTCCCTCTCTTCATCTCCTCTCTCCCTCTCTTCATCTCCTCTCTCCCTCCCTTCATCTCCTCTCTCTTCCGTTTGGTTGCTGTTCCATAATATTCTTTTCCTTCCATCTCTTCGCCCTTTCTCTTCCACTGGTGTAGTCCCTTAGTCGTCCTTGAGTCGTCCCTTTCTATTGGTCTAGCCACAAGGTCGTCCTCTTCTATTGGTCTAGCCACTGGGTCGTCCTCTTTCAATGGTCTATCCTATGGGTCGTCCCCTTTCAATGGTCTATGCTTTGGGTCGTCCCCCCTTCCCCTGGGTCGTGCTAGAGTCGTCATGTGATCTGTGAAGACTCTGACATTCGGAGCACGCATGTCCTTGTTCAATTACTCACACCGAGCGCTTCTTTGATTCTAAGGAAGGGGAGGATGGGCTCAAGGGAATGGTGGGGAAGAGAAAGGGGGGGGTGAGGCAAGGGAGGGAAGGAAAGGAACGGTTGTAGGGGGGAGAGATGGAAAGGGTAGGGGTTGAGTTAGTGGGTACGAGGTTTAGAGGAGAGTTGTAGGGAAGGATGGAGGATGGGGATGAGGATGAGGATGGAGGATGAGGATGGCCAAGGTTGTAAAGGGTGGAGGAGAGGTAGAGAGAGAGAGAGAGATGTAAGCGGATGAGTGGGAGATAGGAGAGGGATAGGAGTGGTGGTGGGAGGGGGAAACCAGTGAGAGTGAGGATAGAGGGAGGTACATGAATATAAAACGTAGTGAGGATGTATACAGAGATCTAAGGAGAGGAGAGGGAGGAAGAGAGAGGGGGAGGTAATGAGGTGGAGTAAACTGGTGGTGAGGAGAGGGAGGGGAGGGGAAGTGAAGGAGGGAACTGAGGGGCCATAAAAGAGATCACGGTGAATAGAGAGGAGACTGATAACGGGGTAAATAGGAAGGGGACGGAGAACGAGTAAGAATTATTTTAGAATGTAGGTGAAAGAATGGAGAGAGAGAGAGAGAGAGAGAGAGAGAGAGAGAGAGAGAGAGAGAGAGAGAGAGAATATATTTGTAATAGCTATAACCAGGAAAAGAAATAAAGAAAAAAAGACAAATAAAGGACATAAAAATACAAAAGACATTAACAGGAAAGAGGAAACAGAAGAACAAGAACAACAAAAACACAAACAACAACAAAAATGATGATGATGCAATGGCAAGTCAAACAGAAGAAGAAGAAGAAGAAGAAGAAGAATCAGTTGTGGTAGGTTGTGGTAGGTGGTGGTGGTGGAGGCTTACGACCATATAACTCTCCTGTATAATATTCTTGGTCATATTTGTTATCGTACTCAACCGCTGCTCCAGAGGGAACATTATATTTGTGTTTTGTCCCAGAGTGAGTGAGTGAGTGAGTGGGTGGGTGAGTGAGTGAGTGAGTGAGTGAATGGATGGATGACTTGATTGACATACCGTTGCGATTTTCTAACCAGATTATTTAACATACTACAACACACGCACACACACACACACACACACACACACACACACACACACCTAGCTTACAACTCTCTCTCTCTCTCTCTCTCTCTCTCTCTCTCTCTCTCTCTCTCTCTCTCTCTCTCCCCCAACAAAGAAAATGGAGAAAAGTGTGTAAGGTAAACATCTGTAAAATATCACGTGAAGGTTATTTGGCGATGCAGAGTTATGTTAAGGGTAGCTTGTGTCCTTCCTCTTTGAGAGAGAGAGAGAGAGAGAGAGAGAGAGAGAGAGAGAGGGGGGTCCGTCCGTCCGTCCGTCCCTCCCTCCCCTTTCACCTGTCCCTCCCCCCCCCCCTCCGTCTACCCTTCATTATCTTCCAATTGACTTCATATTTCACACGGGGACTCGTTATGATGTTCCAGCCTTCTGATTGGTCGGTGGCTGTTGTGGGAGGTGGGGGGGGGGGCTGTCTACTTCGATAGCTTGTTACGTTGACAGGAAAAGAGTAAAGGGGGGGGGGCGAAAAGGAAGATAGAGAAATGTGAAAAGGAGAGGGAGGGAAGAAAGAGGGGTGGGGGCAGGGATAGAGAGGAAAGGGAGAGGGGAGAAGAAAGGGGGAAGGAAGGGGAGGATGAGGGAAGGGAGGGGAGGGGGAGAGAGATAGACAGGGAAAGGAGACAAGGAAAAAGAGGAAGAATGGGGAGAAGAAAAGGGTTGAGGGGGAAAATGATAAGAGAAGGAAGGAAAAGAAAGAGAGAAAGAAGGTAAAGGGGACAATGAGAGGGGAAAAGCATGAAAAAAAAGAGGAAAAAGATAATGGTGAGTGGTAAGAGAAAGGGAAGAGGGAATTTGACGAAGAGGAGAAGGAAAATGAAAGTGAAAGGTTAGGTTAGGTTAGGTTAGGGATATAATATTACAATGGGTTTCGTTCAGGTTATTAGGCTCAATGTAATATCTCTTTCCCTAAGGAGTTTCTCCTCAATGAGCCCCATAAGGAGTCCCCCCCCCCCCCTTAAGGAGTTTCCCCAATTCGTCCTTCATTATAGAGTCACACCGTACAATTTCTCAGGGGGGGGTCTCTCCCCTTCTTCTCTGGGGTGAGCCTCCAATCCTTCCTTCACCACCTGCGTCAGCCCCTCCTTCCTGCCCTCCCCACCCCACCCCTCCTTTCCTACCTTCCTCACTCCCTGCCATACCTCCCCTCTCCCCTCTCCTCCCACACCGCCAAACGCGCTACTAGAATTCTTGATGGCGAGAGTTGAAACGTTTTTGGGTTTGTGGTTTTGTGTGTGTGTGTGTGTGTGTGTGTGTGGTGTAGTGTGGGTGTGGTGTAATGTGGGTGTAGGCAGGTAGGAGGGGTCACAGAATCTCTCTCTCTCTCTCTCTCTCTCTCTCTCTCTCTCTCTCTCTCTCTCTCTCTCTCTCGTGTTTAATATTTTTTTTATTTGTTTGTATTTCCCATTGTATTTATTTTTCTGTTTCCTCCCTCTCCCTGTATTTACCCTTCTTGTCTCATTTCTTTACTCCTTCTTTCGTGTTTGTGTTTCTCTTTGTCTCCTTCTGTTCCTTAGTGTTGTTTTTCTCTCTCCAGTTATTCTATCATTCATCCCTTCTTCCTTCTATTGGTCTAATTTCCCCATTCCTCCAATTCTTTCTTACCTGTTGTTAATTCACATTTTCCTTGTATCTTTGCCTGTTTCTCTCATTCGTCTATATTTTCTCTTGTTCCTGATTCCTCTTCTTGATTTGTTTCTTCCTCCTTTCTCCATTTCCTTCCTTCCTCCCTCTTCCTTATTCCTTTATTCTCCTCCTGTATGTCTTATATATTCCTCCTTTCTCTTTCTCCTCCATTTCCATGTCTGTTCTTGTCTTCTTTCACCCTGTCGTTTATTCTTGTGTTTTCTTGTATTTCCCTTCTATCTCCCTGTGCCCTTTCCTCTATTTGCCATTCCTCTGTTATCTCTTACCTCTCTCCTTTACTCTCTGTTTCCTTTTGTGTCTCATATTATCTTGCTCTCTCCTATTTGTGTTTTTTTCTTGTGACTCTTTTATCCACGACTTTCTTTAGTGTTTTTTATGTTTTATTTCTCTGTTATTGTATTTTTTTTGTTTCGTTCTTTTTACTCTGTTATTCTGCGTTGTTCTATATTTTTCACTTTTTCTGTTGTCTTCTTCCTCTTCTTAGTTTTCTGTTACGTCTCCTTCCTCTTCTTCGTTTTCTATTATGTCTTCTTCTACCTCTTCGTTTTCTCCCCTCATTGTATATTATTATTCTCCACGTTCGTAAGGTCGGGGTACTATAGCATTCACCTAACCACCCATACCCCTCCCTCTGTCTGTCACCATTCCTCAACAACTACTGCAGATATCTTGATGAAACTCTACCACAGGTCTTTAATTATTGTACCCAAATTACCACACGTTAATTATTCGTCTCTAATTATAAGATCAAGGTCACACAGGTAAACGTTAAACAGGTCAGAATGGGATAATTAACCGAATTGTTTGTGCCAGTTGGTTAATATCAGACATAACTCAAGGTCAAAGGTCACTAAGTAAGGTCATTCATCATCCCTTTGTTGAGTATATCTCGCTGTAGGAGTGTCAAGTGGTCGTAGGTGGATGTGGGTCGCTTTTATTTATGAAGGTGAAGGGGGTCAATATTTATGTGATCTCTCTCTCTCTCTCTCTCTCTCTCTCTCTCTCTCTCTCTCTCTCTCTCTCTCTCTCTCTCTCACTCTCTCTCTTTCTTTCCGTCTCTATTTTCCTTTCTTTCCTCCTATCCCCACCTCTCCTTTCCTTCCTTTCTTCCTTCCTTCGCCATCTTTTCCTCCTTTCCTCCACCTCCTCTCACCCTCTCTTCTCCTCCCATAACCCCACCTTCCCCCTTCTTTTCCCTAAACACCCTTAGCTCCCCACCTCCTCCCTCCCCCTTATATAAAATATGGAGGAAGGTGGGGAGGCTACCCGGTCATGCACGTCGGAGGCAGCAACAGTTGCAGGGGACAACCTACAGCGTCACGGCTCCCGGGGCTAAGATATGTCCTCATGAAGCGTAAAAATATGCACCTTACCCAGAAGAAAAATTTTAAGCTGAAAGAACGGTTGAAAGTATAGGGATTTTGGTCCAGAGTATAAAATTTTTGGCACCAAACTATAAGGGTTTTGCCAGAAGTATTGGGAATTTTAGTCCAAAGTTTTGAGGTTTGGGCAAACGTGTAGGGTTTTTGGGTACAAATATATGGCTTTTGGACATGTATAAATATTTTGGCAAAAGTGTATGGATTTCATTCCAAAGTTTAAGGATTTTAGTAAAAAAAAATATTTAATGATTTTGCCAACAATTACTTGGATTTCGGAAAACATTTTACAAAAGGTAGAATACTCTAAAAACAGCTAATTCCGGGTCTAGTTGCGGCGGGGTTTGTGGCAGAGTTCCGGGTTCGGTTTTGGGTCCAGGATTCCAGTTTTAACTCCTGGTCTGGGGGTTTAGCGAGGACTGTAGTGATCAAGCCGTCACACCTGAGAGTAGAGAGACTAATTAACTCAACTACCTGTGCTACACCCTCATACTCACTACTGACTCATACTGTCTTTGCACACACACACACACACACACACACACACACACACACACACACACACACGTCGTCACAATAATCACTACAGTCACAATAATTCATTTTTATTCCGTCTGGGTAGTGAGAACAATGGCTGACACTTAATTAATTATACTATATATACAAGTTACGATCATTTGCTTGTGTGTGTGTGTGTGTGTGTGTGTGTGTGTCCCTTTAACTGTGTATTCGTTCTCGTGCTGTTGTTTTTGGCTTAAAACTTTTGAGACAGCCTTCTGAAATATGGCCAACATTCTTCCTCTCTCCTCCTCTTCTTCACTTCCCCAACCTCGCCACTCCCCTTCACACCTCCTCCCCTTCCCCTATCCTCTCCTCCTCCTTCCTCTCCTCTCTTCCTTCTTCCCCTCCCTCCCCTCTCCTCCTTCTACCCCTGACCCTTCCCTCTCCTTCCTCATATGACCTACCTCCTCTAAGGTCAGGTCAGGTCAGGTGAACCCAACACACACACACTACGCGCCTATACACTTGATTTCTATTGCCGCATTTTGATGTAAATTTGTATTCAACCTGATTTCATTAACCCTCAAAACGACAATGGTGATTTACCTGATTTTTAGAAGGTGGTGTTTGACCGACTTCAATAACTCAACGAGATCAGCTGGTGTTTTTTTTTTTTTTTTTTTTTTTTTCTTTGCAAGTTGTTTTATACCTGATGTGGAGAGAGAGAGAGAGAGAGAGAGAGAGAGAGAGAGAGAGAGAGAGTTCTGATACATTACACAAGACTTGCACTTAAACTACACTACTTAAAACTTATTACTTTACACACACAAACCAGAATAAAATATCTTTCCCGAAATAAAACACACGAGTCACTTCCCATCGTGTGTGTGTGTGTGTGTGTGTGTTTGTAAAGTCTCCTTAATTTGATTCGTCACCTGACTGAGTAAAGTAGGTGTTTGACTCACTCCTTCTCCTCTGCCTCCCCCTCCTCCTCCTCACTCCTCCCTCTTTATCCTCCTCCTCCTCCTCCTCCTCTTCCTCTTCCTCCTCCCCCTCTTCCTCCCCCTCCTCCCCCTCTTCCTCCTCCTCCTCCTCCTCCTCCTCCTCCCTCTTTATCCTGCTCCTCCCTCCTCCTCTTCCTCCCCCTCCTCCTCCTCCTCCTCCTCCTCCTCCTCCTCCTCCTCCTCCTCACTCCTCCCGCATTACCCTGCTCCTCCCTCCTCTTCTTCCTCCCCTCCTCCCAGTATCCCTGTGTCTTCGTGCTGTACATGAGGGCCTTCCGTCTGGGCTTGATTAAGTTAAACATTATGCATTACCAAAGTAAAGAGCAGGACGTGTTGACCTCCTGGTTGTGAGAGGAGAAACATTTACAATATTCGTGGGAAAAAACGAAGAAAAAAAATTATATAGTAACTTGTTTGGATATTTTTGTGGTCATTGTTGTTTTCTTTGTTTTTTTAGTTAGTTGTTTTGTTTTTGTTTTATTATTATTATTATTATTATTATTATTATTATTATTATTATTATTATTATTATAGAAATCCCCCGAGTACATATCCCATCGTGTGAACCAAGAATAAAGTCATTAATGTTAAAATGAGTATTATTTAATGTACCAGAAAAATTAATTCAGGACATATACTAAACTTGAAGTCTAATATTGACTACAGACCCTGAACACGAGTACAGAGAAATTGAGATTAACTACCGTGTGTACCTGTTAGTGTCTTAAATACCGCGCGTTGTCAGCTTAATAGTGAGGCACCGCGAGCCGTGTGTGTGTGTGTGTGTACGGGTTTTGTTCGAACTCGTCACATGGCGAATTTGACCGTGTCTTCTTGTTACGTGCACCGTGTGTTATGGCCGTGTGCACCGTGGCCTACACTCTCACCATCCCCCACCTTCCTCCACCCTCCCTCACCATCCTCCACCCTCCCTCACCATCCTCCACCCTCCCTCACCATCCTCCACTCTCCATCATTATCCTCCACCCTCCCTCACTATCCTCCACCCTCCCTCACCATTCTCCACCCTCCTCCGCCCTCCCTCAGCCTCCCTCACCATCCTCCATCCTCCCTTCTCATCCTCCACCCTCCCTTCTCATCCTCCACCTTCCCTCACCATCCTTCATCCTCCCGATGCTGTACTCTAAAAATCCGGCTTTATTGAAACGTGTGTGTGTGTGTGTGTGTGTGTGGTTATACATGAAATACCTTAAGGGGGTAGTAGTGCGTAGCTGCAGGCCTGGATACTACCATCTTAACTACCTCGTTAGGTGCTCCTGTTTATCCCCCCAACTACCACCACCACCACCACTAATCCTACCACCACCACCACCACCATCACCAACCCTACTACCACTACCACCACCACCAACCCTACTACTACCACCACCACTACCAACCCTACCACCACCAACCCTACCACCACCACTACCAACCCTACCACCACCACCACCACCAACCCTACCACCACCACCACCACCAACCCTACAACATCAATAGTAGGCAAATTACTGGAAGCAATCATTTCAAACTCTATTCGAAATCACCTGGAGAAGCACAGATTGATCAATGATTCCCAGCATGGCTTCACAAGCGGACGTTCTTGCCTAACTAATCTATTAACATTCTTTTCATCAGTTTTCGAATCAGTGGACGAGGGGCACAATTATGATGTGGTATATCTCGACTTTAGCAAAGCCTTCGACAGAGTACCCCACGAAAGACTAATTAGAAAGGTAGAAGCTCATGGCATCAAAGGTGACATCCTTAAATGGATTAGGGCGTGGTTACAGGACAGGAAACAGCGAGTGAGCATTAACGGCACTAAGTCCCATTGGAGCAACGTCACAAGTGGAGTTCCCCAAGGCTCAGTACTTGGACCATTATTGTTTATTATATACATAAACGACATAGATATCGGCATAGACAGCAACATAAGTAAATTTGCTGATGATACTAAAATAGGACGTGTTATCAAATCTGACGAGGACTCGGCAAAACTACAGGAGGATCTAAACAAATTTTTCGAATGGTCTGAAAAATGGCAGATGAAATTCAACATTGACAAATGTAAAGTACTCAGTATAGGAAATGTAAACAGGGAAACCAGATACCAGATGAACAACGATGCCATAGAGAAATCCGACTGCGAGAGAGATTTAGGAGTAATGATAAGTAGGAACCTTAAGCCAAGTAAACAATGTGTTTTTGCTCGTAACAAGGCTAATAAAGTACTTGGGTTCATACAAAGGAGTGTTAGTTACAAGACTAGCGAGGTCATCCTAAAACTGTATCTTGCTCTTGTGAGACCACACCTGGATTACGCAGTCCAGTTCTGGTCACCGTATTACAGAATGGATATAGAATCCTTGGAAAGAATACAGAGGAGAATGACAAGACTAATCCCGGGTATCAGGAACCTTGAGTATAGAGACAGGTTAAAGCATCTTAATTTGCACTCCCTTGAGAGACGTAGAGCGAGGGGCGACCTGATAGAGGTGTATAAATGGAAGGCAGGGCTAAACAAAGGGGACATTACAAAGGTACTCAAATTATCCAACCAGGAGCGAACTCGTAACAATGGTTTTAAATTGGACAAATTTAGATTTAGGCGTGAAATAGGTAAACACTGGTTTGGAAACAGAGTAGTGGATGAATGGAACAAGTTACCAAATATCATCATTAACTCGAATACGCTGAATTGCTTCAAACATAGGTTGGATGCTCATATGAGCAATAGGGGTTGGGTGTAAACGGGACTGCCCAGTATGGGCCAATAGGCCCGCTGCAGTTTCCTCCATTCTTATGTTCTTATGTTCTTATACCACCAACACTACCACCATCGCCACCACTATCTCCTTCAACATCCTCACAACTAAAATAGAGGAAGGGAATGTAAATCCTCTGGTTATGGCCTAGTAGAGTCTTCTCGTACGGTGAGAGAGAGAGAGAGAGAGAGAGAGAGAGAGAGAGAGAGAGAGAGAGATTTGTTTTATCCTGATTGTACTTGACTCATGAGGGAAGATCAACGACTCGTATTTGATAGTGACGATGGTGGTGGTGGTTAATGATGGTGGTTGACGATGGTGGTTGGTGGTGACGATGATGGTTGGTGGTGGTATTTGTTGGTGATTTATAGTAACGATGGTAGTTAGTGGTGGTTGATGTTGTTAGTGGCGCTGAGGGAGGGTGTAGGTATGGGTAGTGGCGCTGAGGGAGGGTATAGGTATGGGTAGTGGCGCTGAGGGAGGGTATAGGTATGGGTAGTGGCGCTGAGGGAGGGTATAGGTATGGGTAGTGGCGCTGAGGGAGGGTATAGGTATGGGAAGTGGCGCTGAGGGAGGGTATAGGTATGGCTAGTGGCGCTGAGGAAGGGTGTAGGTATGGGTAGTGGCGCTGAGGGAGGGTATAGGTATGGGTAATGGCGCTGAGGGAGGGTGTAGGTATGGGTAGTGGCGCTGAGGGAGGGTATAGGTATGGCTAGTGGCGCTGAGGGAGGGTGTAGGTATGGCTAGTGGCGCTGAGGGAAGGTATAGGCGGTGGGTGCTAGGGGAAGGGGTTTGGTTAGTTCGTGTCAGCTAACTTGATGGATTAGGCCTTGGCATGAAATTTGTTGTTGTTGTTGCTGTTGTTTTATAAGTAAGGTATTTGTAAGTGGTGCTAAAGTCTTACTTATGCATTTGTAGTCGACTTAGTTAATAATGTTATTAGTTGTGATAATTAAATATAGATGTTGTTTTAGTTAAGTTATAAGCTAAGTGAATGGTGGTTTGTATTCACGTAAAGGTGTGTAGGTGGGGTCTGGGGTGGGATGTAGAGTCCCTCGTCCTGCACTGCTGATGGTGGGGAGGGAAAGGAAGTGTAGGAGGAGGAGGTGGGGAGTGGGGGGATGGTCACACCTGAGAGCTTGTCTACCTGTCTTGGGGGGTGTGTGGCGAGCAGGGTATAGGCCTAGAGGTGGGTGGGTGAGACGGTGGTGCTGTACCGTTAAGTGGTGGGGAGGGACGAGTGGTCATCTCCCTCCTCCTCCTCCCCCCTCTCCCCCTTCTCCCCTCCCTCCTGGGCGAACAGACGAACGAACACTTACAGAATAAAAGTACACACACACACACACACACACACACACTCTCTCTCTCTCTCTCTCTCTCTCTCTCTCTCTCTCTCTCTCTCTCTCTCTCTCTCTCTCTCTCTCCACAACGTTAACAAGACTTGGTTACACAAACCCTCAAACGCCATAAAATCAGGTACTCGGGGGAAGCTCCGGGAAAGAGTTTCAGTAGAGCCTTAAAACACAGGTGGGTCTTAGGTGATCAAGGAGAGGAGAACGGGGCCTAGGTGGCTTAGGGGCCTCCAGTCACCTGTCTTCCTCCCACGGTCATAGACGCTCCCACCTTTGTGTAATAACTTCCCTTAAACGAGGTTCTGCTTCGTCCCCCTTTAATCCTTGGCCCAGCGACGGTGTTCTTACCTCCTTCAGCAGGGGGCGTAGGGGCGTCTCTCTCTCTCTCTCTCTCTCTCTCTCTCTCTCTCTCTCTCTCTCTCTCTCTCTCTCTCTCTCTCTCTCTCTCTCCTACAGGCACAGATGGGTTCTCTTGCCAATCCTCTCATGGGTCTTTGCCGTGGTGATTACGTTGACGGTGAGCTGAGAAGTTGTGGTTAAGGGGAATCGGTAAGAATGCCGCCTCCTCCTCCTCCTCCTCCTCCTCTTTATCCGGCTCCTCTTCTTCCTCCTCCTCCTCCTATTTATCCGACTCCTCTTCTTCCTCCTCCAGTTGTTTGGCTCTCCTCCAAGCTTGCATGCGACGACGCCACACCGGAAAACCTGCTGGTGGCGACGGGGCGAGGCGTATGTAAGGCTGGTTCTTCTCTCATGGAACCTCCCTCCCTCCCTCCCTCCCTCCCTGACTGCTTTTCCTTGTATGCGCTATCCTGTTGATGCTGTTATCGCTGTTACTTATGCTACAGCTGCTGTTACTGATACAGCTACGTTAACGACGTTGTTTTTACTGCTGTGAATGACGACACTGCTGTTCCTACAATTTCTGCTGCTGCTGCTGTGAATGACGACTCTGTTGGTCTCCGTATGCTGCACAGATGTGTTGTCGTTCATCCTCCTGACACCGTCACACACACGTCTCTGTTCCGCCTCCCACAGGAGTTACAGCTCCAATTTTTCCGTCGATTTGTTTTCTTTTTTTTTGTTCTGTCGCCATCGTCTCCTCCTCTCGTCTCTCTGTCAAAGCTACGACTTGAATCACGAATCCGAGCACTTCTTTCCCCTCGTTGACTTTATTGACATCTATTGGTGAAAAGTGTCATCTGTCACGTTCTGTTTAGGGGACGGGGCTGTAGTGGTTCATCATGCTTGTGGCTGTCGGGGCATCAACTTCCATCTCGTTTTGAATCTGACAGTGACAATTCTTTCTTAAATCTCACTGTCTATCGCCACCCCCCCCCCCTCTCCCTCCCTCACACACCCTGAATGACTCTTCCTAAATCTAGTGTTTTTAATTTTAAATCTTCCTTCCACTGGGCTAAAAATGCACAAAATTCATATAAAAAAAGATCCGCCTTAAATAACTTCCTCATCAAAGGGAAATGTTTATATTTTCCACGTTACAGTTTGAAGTTTTATCTCATCTGGGAAAAAAAAATATTCGTTAAAAAAAGTTGAATTTACGTGGAGAAGTTTCTTGTGAAGGTGCAGGAGTATATGAAAAGAGGAGTCGACAAAGTTGGGTAATGAACTTAGTATATCCTTAAACCAGAACATCCTGGCTGGTAATGGTGCCATAATGAAGCCTAGGACTTCCCTAGCCCGTCCCCAGTTCTCCCCAGCCCGTTACTTGCCCCCCCCCCCCCCAGCCAATTCATGAAAGAGGATCCATCTTCTCCTCTTCCTCCTCCCTCTTTCCCTCTCTCTCTTTTCCCTCTCCCTCCCCTCTCCCTCCTCTTTCCCCCCTCCCGTTTCCCCCCTTCCCTCCCCCCCCTTCCCTTCCTCCTACCCTTCCTCCTCCTACCCCTCCTCCTCCCGCCTTTTCCTCCCCCATTTCCCCTCCACAAGAAGAACCCGCCTTCTGCCTCTGGACAGTGTAGTGTGAGCAGGTACATTTGAGGTCTTGGGTTATCAAATCTGATCGTAATTCAAGTACGTCTTTAACGCTATTATTACTATTATTATTATTATTATTATTATTATTATTATTATTATTGGAGCTGTTTATTCGAGATTCTTTGAAAATGTGTACGTGATTTAACCCATTGGTTCCTGGAGGTTTGTTTGCCTAAGCTGAATAAAATCGTTTCAGTGCAATCTGCGGGAAAGGGTTTGTGTAATTTATAGTTGAAGGTGAAGCTGGTACAGTACAGTACAGTACAGAAGCAGATCGTTGATGGAAATCATTTTTGTGGGAACATTGTGCTGTGTGGCAACCGTCAGTGAGAGCGTTCTAGGGCAGCCTTTTTGGTGGAGTGCGGTGTTATGTGACAACCTTCTGATGGAACCTAGTGTTATATGGTGTGGATAATGGCAGTCACCCCAGATACGATGAAAATCACCCCAAGGACCATGGTTGTCACACCAGGAACCATGGCAGTCATCCCAAGAACCATGTGTAGTCACCCCAGACACCATGGAAATCACTCCAAGAACCATGGCAGTCATCCCAAGAACCATGGCAGTCACCCCAAGGAACCATGGCAGTCTCCCTAGGAACCATGGCAGTCACCCCAGGAACCATTGCAGTCACCCCAAAGAACCACGGCAGTCACCCTAACCATGGCAGTCACCCCAAGAACCATGGAGGGAATACACCGGCTGCCAACACCTAACTGCATATGATTGAATTTTTCCCAAAGTCGGCCAGCAAAATGTTGTACCAGGTTTGAGCGTCAGCGGGAAGCAAGTGTGGCGAGCAATGATCGACATGCCAGAGTTGCAAGACACGGCTAAAACTGTTTGCAAATTGTGATGTTCTCAAAAAAAACGGGGGGGGGGGGGGGGTGGAGAGGGATGGACGGGAGGGGAGAGGGTGGAAGGAGTGGGTGGAGAAGTGAAGCCCATTCAGGTCGAAGCTTCATTTTGTGTTTCACGCTCCATGGGTCTAAACATCAAGTGGTAGTGGGAGGAGGAGAGGGTCTGGGGGGGGGGGGAAGAGGGGTTCAAGGGGTGATGGGGGAGGGGGTAAGGGAAGGAGAATATGGGGAGGGGGGGGGGGGAGTGGCATATGGGCTGAAAATTAAAACTGAACCAGAGGACTCAGAGGGTTTACTCCAGCTGTTCATTCTCATTGCCAAGGTCACTGAACTTTTGAGGTGACTGTACATACATGGTGCAGGTATACAAACAATATGTACATAGACAGTACAGGTATATAGACAATGGTGAACAGCCAAGCGACTCGAACAAGGACAGCCTTAGGTAGCAGCAGTTCAAAGGCTATTTGTTTGCTCGGGGTTTGTGAGAAAATTACAGAAAATACAAAGTTATGAAAGTAAACAACAAAATTAGTTAAATTATTTGTTAACAAGATTTGGTATTTTTGCCATTTATTATTAGATAAGTTTGTAAAAAGTTCGTGTATGAAACGGTGTATTTTATGGAAGTGAAATGCAATAAAGGAAATACACTATTGAATAAATGACTCCCGGTAAATGATTCTGTAAATTATGTCCGTGTTGTGTCAGGTAACAGTAGAATTAAACGTGGGGAAATTAATTATAATTATTAAAGTGTTTAAACGAAGGGGAAGGAAAACTTACATATAAAAAAATCCTAATGAAAGAGAATTGATGAAAAATAATGATGAAAGAAGGGAAGTGAGAGTGAACAAAGAAGATTAAGATGAAAGGAGGAAGAGAAGAGATGGGGAGGAAGAATAATTAGCCTGGATGATGAAACGTATGAGCAGAAAATATAAAAATAATAACATTGAATATAATAGACTTAAACACCAAATTGGGAATATAGGAAAATTGACAAAACGGACGAATAGAAAGTTTAAGAAAATTGTATAAAGAAAAATAGGATTAGAATGTTAAGGGCAACACTGTAATAAAAGGGAAGAGTAAGAAATTCGAAAATGAAGTTGATAAAATAGGCGACAGTGATAGAGAGCTGCTGGTGGAACTTGACAAGGAGGTGGATGTTTTTTTTTGGGGGGAGGGAGGGGGGGGGGCGGCTATTGGCTCCAGAGATCATCCAGCTCCACTCGCTCTCAAACTAATTTTTGTTGGTTGGTGGAAAAACTTATCTTGATGAATAGTTGTTGTCGATAACCTAACTTAACCTAAACCTAACCCAACTTAACCTCAGCTTAACTTAAACCTAACATAACCTGAACATAACCTAACCTAACCTAACCTAAACCGAACCCAACATTATCATTTTGACTTGACCCAATCGTAATGGTATGGTTAGATTAGATGGTTATTGTTGGTGGTGGTGATGACAGTGGTGGTTGTGGTTGGTGGAGATGGTTAGAAGTGGACAGGGGATAGGGAGGAGGAGAAGAAGGAAGAGATAAGAGAAAGAAAAGGAAGAAACAGGATAAATAGAAGAAGAAGGGGAATAGAGGAGGATGAGAAATAAGATGAAATTGAAACGAAAGAGAAGGAATGGTTAAATGAAATTGAAGACGGAGGTGGAGGACGTGATGATGATGAAAGGGGACGCAGCGTAGGAGAAGAAGAAGGAGGAGGAGGAGAAGGTGAAACAGGTGGAGACGAGGGTAAGGAGGAGTTAATGAAAGAAAAATATAGAAGAAGATTGATGAGGTGATAAGAAGGAAGAGGAGGAGGAGGAGGAGGAGGGAACTGCTGAAAACTGATGATGATGGGAGAAGGAGGAGGAGGAGAAGACGGAAGAACAGAGATAAAGGAATAGAATGAAGAAGCAGGGAATGAAGAGGGAGGAAGAGAAGACGACGAAAGAGGAAAAGTAGAATGTTAATTTAAAGAAAAGAAGAGAATGGTGAAGAGGAAAGGGGAGGGAGGGGAGAGGAAGACGGTGACTGTTCGATCCTCTGGAGGGAATCTTCTAGTACCTGGTGATGGAGGGCATGTGTGAGGTACCCCCCCTACCTCCCTCACTCCCTCACTCCCTCCATCTTCCTCACTCACTCCCTCACTCCCTCCGTCGTCTCCTCCATCATCTAACTTTCCAGTAGTGGTTTTGTCTGCAGTTCTGTGGTGCTTCCGCCTCTCTCTCCTCTGACTGGCTGGGGGATACAGCTGTGTACTGGAGGGTGTAGGTGTGTGCTGGAGGGTGTAGGTGTGTATTGGAGGGTGTAGGTGTGTGCTAGAGGGTGTAGGTGTGTACTGGAGGGTGTAGGTGTGTACTGGAGGGTGTAGGTGTGTGCTGTGTGCTAGAGGGTGTAGGTGTGTACTGGAGGGTGTAGGTGTGTGCTAGAGGGTGTAGGTGTGTGCTAGAGGGTGTAGGTGTGTACTGGAGGGTGTAGGTGTAGGTGTGTACTGGAGGGTGTAGGTGTGTACTGGAGGGTGTAGGTGTGTACTGGAGGGTGTAGGTGTGTGCTAGAGGGTGTAGGTGTGTACTGGAGGGTGTAGGTGTGTGCTAGAGGGTGTAGGTGTGTACTGGAGGGTGTAGGTGTGTACTGGAGGGTGTAGGTGTGTACTGGAGGGTGTAGGTGTGTACTGGAGGGTGTAGGTGTGTACTAGAGTGTGTAGCCGTGGACTGGAAGGTGTAGAGAGAGAGTTGTCATGTACTGTAAATGTTGAAAAGGTGCAAAGTGATCACCTGTTGTTTGCATAGAAGATGAAACAATGCTCACCTGCATTTGCATAGGTAAACATAAATTACCTGAAGATTAGACACCCTAATGCTACTTTGGGTGTCTGGTTAGGTTAGGTTAGCGATAAATGCAAGTTAAATTAGGTCAGGTTAAGTTAGGTTAGGTTATGGTGGGTAAGGTTAGATATAGGATTAATCTTCAGGTGATACGAAAACAGATAGAAAGTTACCGGTAAATTTTTCCAGGGTAGGAACTGAGGCGATCTTTTTCTTCGTCCTTGAGAAAGAAAAAAAACTTTACTCGTACTTTTCCCCGCCAGCGAAAAGTTTCCCCACCAGAGGAGGAGGAATAGAATTGAATTTAAAATAAGAGAGCTTTGGGGAATAGCGGTATTGTTGGGGGAAATGCGTGCTGGGAGAACGTATGTTGGGGAATATTTGTATTGGGAAAGCTATGTATTAGGGAAAATATTGTCATACTTTCCATGTTGGTATTTGCTGTAGTGTTAAGTTAAATATACAAAAATAATCATACTAAGATAAACCCAAGTACTAAATATACACATTTAATCATACTTAGATGTTTTGTTATGGTAAGTACATAAAGATAATTATACATAGGCGAATGGTTAAAACATACACGGAGAAATTGGTGTGGTGTTGAAGTACTCAGGTGTACTATTACCAGCGTACATTGGTTTGTTAATTACACACAGGTATACGGACACTAATGAACAGAGTGGCCCAAAAGGTTGTGTTCATATATCGACGTAATTAGTTTATGATGGGTAATTTGAACGTTTGGTGAATTAACGGGAAATGTTAAAATCTGATTACTACGTGTGCTAAATTTTGGGACACCCTGTATTATTTCATAGTAAACAGGGGAACAAAAATATACCTAGATCCTATTCCTCTTTGGTTAGACGGGGGGGGGGGGGATTGTGGGACTCACTCTCTTGGTATGGGGTTAAATCCCCTTCATGTCCAGTGTATCATCCCTCAGTGTTAGTTTAATCCCTCTCTTGTATGTGTCTAGTCGTCTGGATGGGACTTGACATAGTGGGTCACAGGCGTGGATGTCACCATGTTCAGTACAGTGAGTCTTGTGTCGGCTGGGTTGGGCTCAGTTGGGTTATTTTGGTTGGGTTAGTGTTAAGGTTAGGTTTAGATTCGCGTTAACTTAGATGAGTGTTAAGTTAGAGCTAAGTTAGCATAGACTCTTTTCCTCCTCCTCCTCCTCCAACAGGTCGTGGTGATGCTCCTCTCTCATTGGTCATGATGACGCCACTAACACCGCCCAGTAATAATGTTGGTAGTGCTGGTCATGTTGATGGTGTTTACGGCGGTACTAGGTGTGATCACGGTACTCTTGACGTGGTTGATATGGCATTACTAAACACCATATTCGCTTAACAGGGTAATTAGCAGACGTAGTTAACTCGTAACTTGGCGGCTGTGTACCTGGCGTTCATCCCAGTGGGTGATCTGACTTAACTACCCTGCCGGTTGGTTAGCTCTCAAGCCTCACCAATTGCAGCTTGATCAACTATAAGGTGTTACTGCTCGTCACCTCCACGACTCACTCCAAAAAGTATCTTTAAGGAGAGGTCCGATGAATTTCATAATGAACACTGCGACTCCTGTTGTCTCAGTAGGGTTGTCAAAATCCTTCGTCCGTTGTGTTATATTGTCTCACACAAAATCGTAAAGCTACATTTTGGCATTTTGGACCTTGAGTACATTGAGGAGAAATATGGTAATCTAATTCGTGTTTGAAAATTTATATTGATTCTCCCGTCGATAAACTTAATATTTTCTTGTAACGAGTTCAACAAGGTTCCAGTACGTTGATTAGCCCTGTGTTATCCGATCAATTGTCTCATTCTTACTTACCAGAGAGTGTGTTGTGTATTCCCTACTTAACACTCCAGTATGTACTCTTAAGTGTGTTTTAAATGAGGGACCAGACCTTTAAGTATTTTCTGTGCTGTAAAATGTGGTCTTTGTCTCTCGTCTGTGTTCCATGAATCTTTGGAGGCTTTCCCAATATGTTGATCTTGACATGAATGCCTTTAAGTAAGATAGGAAAAAATAGCGAGGAATATTTAGAGAAAACTAGAAATAAAGTGGTTGGTTAGGTTAGGTTAGGTTAGGTTAGGTTATGTTTGACTAACTATAATCCGGTAAATTCCATGAGGTGTAAAAGAAGTGAGGACTCTACCACATACAGCTGGGATTGTACTGTATATAAGTGGACATCAACCACTTACACTTACCACACACACTTAATGCTGTTTTGGGTCTTCTTATAGAGGTTGTTCTCAATGGTCACCTGGGTGTTGTCGATGATTATTTCTTCTTCTTGTTTTTCATCGTCTTGTTCTTCTTGTTCTTCTTGTTCTTCTCCATCATCACCACTACCAACACACATTTCGACCTCATCTTTGCATCCATTTTACTCCACCACCACCACCACCACCACCACCACCATAAGCCTTTGAACACCTGTACATCACACCCCCCTCCCCCCCCCCTCCACCCCTCCTCCTCCGGCCACCTTAATTAGTCCACTGTGACCTACATTTTTACACCTGGTTGGACATCAAAGGAAAAGTCTGCTTCAGGTCGTAACTCTTTATATTTTTACTTTGAGTTTTTTGAGGCTATGAACGTACAGGTATATCAAGGTGTGTCGTATACCATAATTAAGTTGCTGGCCTATACATCACATTTAGATGGACATTACAGGAAAGAGATGGCGAAGGAAATCTTATATATATTATTATTTAATTTTAGATTCTGTGTTTAAGATTTCTTTTATCATAAGTTGTTTTATTTTTAGCAGCCATCGTCTCAGTAAAGTGTATACGATACGGTTCTTAATTTAATGATTATATTATTTATTTGACTCAGAATAAAGGAGCTGAACTTATATATATGATAATTTGTATTGTTTTATTAGTCTTGGGAAATAGTAAGTTCATTGTTTACATTATATGATTAATATATACCTCTACAGTCTACATATATTCCCGTCAAGTGTTTATAACAGGTGACCTTTAACCATAGTCTAGATATGTATTCATCAGTGCTTCAATACGTGCCTCGGGGGGGGGGGGGGGTGGTTAGGTTAGGGTGGTTACTCTTCATGTGAACTAAGCCGGGGCTAATCTTTAGGTGAAATAAATTTAGGGGGCAAACTTTCCGGTGTTATACGTCAATATTTTTTGTTATTCTCCCTTACTGTACATATAAATGCTCTATTAATACGTCACCAGTATATATCAGACCTTTACTTATCCACTGTAGATGGCACATTATATAAAGACGAGCGATATAAACTACCCCAGGAAGCTAGCTGGCAGGTATGAGGCTTATCCTAGGTACAATGTTTGTTTAAAGAGATAACATGGTGCTTCCCGAGTCTTCCCATCATGCCTTAAGTTAAACCCAGATCAGATGGTGCCGAGGGATATGTTTTTGATTCCTCTCTTTCTCATTCTCTCTCTTATTTCCTCTCGCTCTTAATCTCTCTTTATTTTTCTCTCTCTCGATTTATCTATCTTTTTTTTAATCGCTTTCCAATCTCTCTCTCTCTCTCTCTCTCTCTCTCTCTCTCTCTCTCTCTCTCTCTCTCTCTCTCTCTCTTTTTCGGTTCAATCTCTGTCCTCGTTCTCCTGTCCCTCCTCCTCCTCTCCCCTCCATCTCCTTGCTTCCCCCCCACCCCCTATCCTTTCCCTCCACCCCCTATCCTTTCCCTCCACCCCCTATCCTTTCCCTCCACCCCCACCTTCCTCCTCCCCCCCGTCTTCCCTACCTTTACCTCGCGACGACCAATCATGTAATTGCTTCTTGGTCTAGTCTAGGGGGTTGGGGGCTGGTTCTCCACTTCTCAGATATTCACAGATCTGGGTTTTATACGTGGGGTCTGTGCGGCAAATTTGATTGTGTTGGGAATTTGTGGTGGGTGAAGGCTTGATGCCGCTACTCTAATACTGTGGACCCAGCGTCAGAAGTTGTCGGAACTGCTGGGATCGCGGATGCTAAATGGAAGGAGGAGTGATGGAAGATGGGCTGTGACAGGTGCTGAAACGTGGAATGGTGACAGGTGCTGGAACGTGGAATGGTGACAGGTGCTGAAACGTGGAATGGTGACAGGTGCTGGAACGTGGAATGGTGACAGGTGCTGGAACGTGGAATGGTGACAGGTGCTGGAACGTGGAATGGTGACAGGTGCTGGAACGTGGAATGGTGACAGGTGCTGGAACGTGGAATGGTGACAGGTACTGGAACGTGGAATGGTGACAGGTGCTGGAACGTGGAATGGTGACAGGTGCTGGAACGTGGGCTGGAGGCAGGTGCTGGAACGTGGGCTGGAGGCAAGTCCTGGAACGTGAGCTGGAGGCAAGTCCTGGAACGTGGGCTGTAGGCAGGTGCTGGAACGTGGGCTGGAGGCAGTTGCTGGAGCGTGGACTGGAATCAGGTGCTGGAAATTTGATCTGGAAGCATATTGGAAATATTGCTTGAGTTATGGCTGCAAGGTGGCCTGGAAACAGAGCCAGAACCTGTATTAGCTGTGAGGAGAAGTGACGAAGGGGAGATGGAAGGAGAGCCAACAGAGGTGTGGAATAGTTTGGGAGTGATGATGCCTGAAGGAGGGCGAACGAAAAAGAAAGTGAAGGAATTTTAGGAAAAGGAGTCAGAAACAGGACTTAAAGACGGCAATAAAAACTATGAAAAAAAAAACATTGGAACCAGAAGTAAATGGTAACCCTGTAATGGCGGGTGAAGAACTTTTAAATTATAGTTTATATTATTATTATTGTTGTTGTTTTGTTATTATTATTATTATTATTATTATTATTATTATTGTTGTTGTTGTTGCTGAGAGACTAGGACTGGGTTTAAAACTGGCTCGGGAGAAGTAGAATATTAAGAGTTGGAACCCAGGGATGAATTCGTTGGACCCATGCCTAGAAAAGTGTTCTGGGCTGACCTTCTCTTTCCCTATGATGGTGACCTTTTTTTGGTTCAACTCGGCAGTAGTCCGGGTACGTGTTGTGTAAGAAAAAACGTAAATGTCATCAGTCAAGGTCGAAGTTCATATTTCTCCCGTCAGGTGAAGTCTCTGTTCTGCTCACTACTTCTCTAGATTTTAGTTACACGTTCTCCAGTAGTCTCAGATTGTGCTACATACAACAGCCGTGTGTGTGTGTGTGTGTGTGTGTGTGTGTGTCAAATGAGTACAAACAATCACTTTTCAAGGGGAATTGTCCAACACAGTTCTTCATTCACCTTGTCTGGTCGTGACCTCGTTAGTGGGCTAAGCCGGACATTTACTCTCAACATTAATAATTTCTTAAATGCTCAGCTCTGTCATTTTACGAGATAACATATACGAGATAACATAGATGTTTCTTAATACAAATGTTGTAATGCTGTCGAGTATCAGAGGCTGAATATAATGTAATGTGGGAGTTATTGCAAGTTGAATATTGAAATTATTTACTTGATATTTATGGGTGGGGGAGGGAGGGATCCAGGTTGTGTGGGGGAGGGGGAAAAGTTGTATGGGGGATGGGGGAAGGAGGGAGGGGGTTGTGTGGGGGAGGGAGGGAAGGAGGGAGTGGGTTGTGATGATGATTGATGTGTCGGGCGCGTGACAACAGTGACACACGCCTTGATGTATGGCTCACCCCGGTCCTGTTACCCCCCCCCCCCCATCCTCCTCCTCCTCTTTCTCCTCCCCCTCCTTATCCTTCTCCCCCTCCCCCTACCCCTTTCTCCTTCTCCTCTTCCTCTTCTATATCCTTCTCCCTCTCCTCCTCCTCCTCTTCCTCCTCCTTCTTCTCCTCCTCTTCCTTCCCCTTTCTATTCCTCTCCCCACATGATGCTGCGAACAAGTGTATTTCTTTCCTACAATAAATACCAACATCTCTCTCTCTCTCTCTCTCTCTCTCTCTCTCTCTCTCTCTCTCTCTCACCTAAGAGTGTCAAGTGAGTTCCGGAGTATTATCAATATTTACGTGACAATGAATATTATATTTTTAATTAACCAACTCAATGGGACTTTTAATGATGCAAAAGTTTGAATACAATTTTAATTTATGCCGAGAAAATCTTAAAGCCAATGAAAATCTAAGACACTAAAACTTTAACCATTCCAATCTCTCTCTCTCTCTCTCTCTCTCTCTCTCTCTCTCTCTCTCTCTCTCTCTCTCTCTCTCTCTCTCTCTCTCATTCTATCTCTTTATCTCTCTTTATTTTTCTTTATTTCTCTTGTTCTTCATCTTCATTACTCTTCCTCCTCCTCTCTCTCTCACTCTCTTTCTCTCTGTCTCTCTCTTCTTACTTGGGTATGTCTCCACTACAACCCTGACCTATATCCCTAGGCAGTAATTTATGATTCCCAGCATGGCTTCAAAAGTGGGCGTTCATGTTTAACAAATCTATTATCATTCATTTCAATTGTTTCCGAATCAGTGGATGACGGACACGATTATGATGTGGTTTACCTCGAATTTAGCAAAGACTTCGACAGAGTCCCCCACGAAAGACTAATACATAAAGTGGAGGCTCATCATGGCATTGGCGGAGTTAGTCTAAAATGGATTAGGGTGTGGTTACAGGACAGCAAACTGAGTCATTAATGCCACTTCATCCGATTGGGGTAACGTCACTAATGGAGTAGCCCAATGCTCAGTACTCGGACCATTACTATTTATTATATACATAAACGACATAGATATAGACGTAGACAGCAACATTAGTAAATTTACTGACGACACTAATGTAGGCCTTGTAATTAAATCTGACGAGGATTCCGCAAAATTACAAGATCTAAAAAAAAAAAAATATTCGCATGGTCTGAAAAATGGCAGATGTAGAGAAATCCGACTGTGATAAAGATTTAGGGGCAATAATAAGTATGAATCTTAAACTAAGTCAACAATGTGTATTTACTTAAAACAAGACTAACAAAGTACTTTGGTTCATACAGAGGAGTGTTAGTTAAGACTAGCGAAGTCATCCTAAAACTATGTCTTGCGCTTGTGAGACCTCACTTGGATTATGCAGTTCAGCTTTGGTCACCGTACTACAGAATGGATATAGAATCCCTAGAAAGCATACAGAGGAGAATGACAAGACTAATCCCGGGCATTAGGAACCTTGAGTACAGAGACAGGTTAAATCATCTTAATCTGCACTCCCTCGAGAGACGTAGAGTGAGGGGCGACCTGATAGGGGTGTATAAATGGAAGTCAGGACTAAACAAAGGTGATGTAACAAAGGTACTTAAACTATCCAACCAGGAGCGAACTCTTAGCAAATTTAGATTTAGGCGCGAGATAGGTAAACATTGGTTTGGAAATAGAGTAGTGGATGAATGGAACAAGTTACCGAACATAATCATTAACGCCAACACGCTGGATAACTTCAAATATAGGTTGGATGGATATATGAGCGATAGGGGTTGGGTGTAAACGGGACTGTCCAATAGGCCCGCTGCAGTTTGCTCCATTATTATGTTGTTATATCTTAATTTGTTTGACACTTTAGTCACTATCACTGCCGGGGGGGGGGGGGGGCATATCATGTACCTATACGGTCATGGTCAATAATACTTGGAGAGAGAGAGAGAGAGAGAGAGAGAGAGAGAGAGAGAGAGAGAGACTGTGACCCGTGTCTTATTAAAACCATCATTTTTCGAATTTTCCTGATTACAACCAAGTACCTCCTGATTACTACCAATTACCTCCTGATTACTACCAAGTACCTCCTGTTTACTACCAAGTACCTCCTGATTACTACCAAGTACCTCCTGTTTACTACCAAGTACCTCATTAGATAACAGAGTACAAGAGCCCTCACTGATGTTTTCAGCTCGTGTTAATAAGGTCAACCCGTACGAAGAGTTATCGTGGTAGTCATATCCTCACAGCTTGTCGATGAAGACGGTACAGCCATCATGGATACAGAACGACACTCCCTAAACTTACGGAAGCTGACATCGTCCTTGGGAAATAATTCTAACGGTGAAGGAAAAAAAAAAAAGGGGGGGGGTTTCTTTAACACGGCCATTTCTTCAACACGGTCGGCGGTAATCTTGTTAGTCCCGGGAAAAAATATAGATGCAATAAAACTTACGGATTTGCAGTCTCGTGGATTACGTTGGCGTCAGCTGGGCGATGTATGATGTATATATTTCTTTACATGGAGATTGTGCAGGAGGCAGGGTAAGAAATGCCTTAATACCCGACTGTAGTTTATCGCCTCGTTCTTCGTCCCGTAAACGAGAATATGCTTTTACCAGAAACTATTTGTCTGCCCGCAAGTACATCCGTCCATATTTACTGTGTCAACAAGGTCACCACAGTTTAAGGTGGCCATAGGGGCTACTACCACAGTTTAGGGTGGTCATAGGGGCTACTACCACAGTTTAGAGTGGTCATAGGGGCTACTACCACAGTTTAGGGTGGTCATAAGGGCTACTACCACAGTTTAGGGTGGTCATAGGGGCTACTACCACAGCTTAGGGTGGTCATAGGAGCTACTAGCACAGTTTAGGGTGGTCATAGGGGCTACTACCACAGTTTAGGGTGGTCGTAGGGGCTACTACCACAGTTTAGGGTGGCCACGGGGAGTACTACCACAGCTTAGGGTGGCCACAGGGAGTACTACCACAGCTTAGGGTGGCCACGGGGAGTACTACCACAGCTTAGGGTGGCCACAGGGAGTACTACCACAGCTTAGGGTGGCCATGGGGAGTACTACCACAGCTAAGGGTGGCCACTGGGAGTACTACCACAGCTAAGGGTGGCCACTGGGAGTACTACCACAGCTAAGGGTGGTCACGGGAAGTACTACCTCTCTCCCCCCCCCCCTTATACCCTAACTGAGAAAACAAATTATAAACATCGATATGTGACGCCGTTGAGACTCGTACCCTTGTATTGTCTAGGTAATGCTCACTCCAGCGCCATCTCTCACACGCACACCAACTTTCTGCAGCGGGAAGATGTTATTAAGGATGAATGTTGGAAAGTTTTGTGTAAAGAAAAAAAAAATGAGCAAAGTGGAGAAGTTTAGGGAGGGGACTACCTTGTTTCATCTATTTTATATTTGTGAGTAGTTTTTGAACCATGGGAGAACTTCTAAATGCCTTCTGATTTATTTATATATATTTTTTTTTTTTGGGGGGGGGGAGATAGGGTCACCTTTTGAAGATTAGACACCCTAATTTTATATTACTTAAAGGTTGCCTATTTTATTGCTTTTTCTTGGCAGGGTTAGGTTAGGGTAGGTCAGGTCAAGTTAGGTCAAGTTAGGTTAGGTAAAGATTCACTAAAGAAATAAAATAAATACAGTCAATTATATACAGAAAGTGATTAAACAGATTAATAGATCAAATACATATAAATCTGTATCATAGGTTGGCAGGACTAACACAACACAACACAACACGACACACAACGCAACACACTCAGACAACACAACACAACACAACACGACACAACACTCAGACAACACAACACAACACAACACGACACACAACGCAACACACTCAGACAACACAACACTCAGACAACACACTCAGACAACACGACACAACACTCAGACAACACACTCACACAACACAACACTCAGACAACACACTCAGACAACACGACACACAACGCAGCACACTCAGACAACACAACACAACACTCAGACAACACAACACTCAGACAACACACTCAGACAACACGACACACAACGCAACACACTCAGACAACACAACACAACACTCAGACAACACACTCAGACAACACAACACAACACTCAGACAACACACTCAGACAACACAACACAACACTCAGACAACACAACACAACACAACACGACACACAACGCAACACACTCAGACAACACAACACAACACTCAGACAACACAACACAACACACTCAGACAACACAACACAACACACTCAGACATCACAACACAACACTCAGACAACACAACACAACACTCAGACAACACAACGCAACACACTCAGACAACACAACACAACACACTCAGACAACAAAACACAACACAACACACAACGCAACACTCCCACACTCCCTGCACCCCCACACACCCCCACACACCCCCTCTCCCTTATACCCCACACCCACACTTACGACTGAATACTATAGGTCCTCTGGGAGGCCACAAATTCACCCTGTACCATCTAGCAGTGAATTGTAACACGAGGGTTGACTTACTGCACGTCTTCCTGTAATGCTTCGGTATATGTCTTGATTATAACTGTACCGAATATGCAATATGTACCGAATTTTTTACAGTACTTTTATTGTTGTTGTTGGTGGTGGTGGCGGTGGCGGCGGCGGCGGCGGTGTTGTTGTTGATGTTGTTGTTGTTGGTGGTGGTGGTGGTGGTGGTGAGGGTGGTGGTGGTGGTGGTGGTGGCGGTGGCAGTGGTGTGGTTGTTGTTGTTGTTATAATGAATCATGTTTTGAATGTCTTGTGTTATATCATGTTAGGATCTTTTAGTTAATTATGGGAGTATATCAGACAGCTAGAGGAGAGACCCGATAATAACCTCACATTATTTACTATTAAAACTTTACCTCTAGTCATTTGTTTAATATTTTATATCATTATACAATACCAAACACTCTTAATACACTCTTCTAATTATTGTTTATTTAATTACAGGTAAATGATGGCTGCAGTATTGACCAAAGAAGCGATGAAGGGATTGAGAAAAAAAATTGACCCTTTTAGCCATCACACACCAATAACTTGACGACCATTACCACACCAGTCAGAGTCACTCCTGGTACAGTACCAAGTGATCAGTCAGCTGTGAGGATATTGATTTACCTGTTCAGTTACCTGGTAGTGTGTCGTGAGGTGGTTAGGCGAAGCATGTGTGTGTGTGTGTGTGTGTGTGTGTGTGTGTGTGTTCTTCTCTTTCGCCTCTTCCTTCTTCTTCAATTCTATTTCATTTTCTCCTCCCTTCCTTCTAGTTCTCCTTCCCACTTTACCGTTTTCTCCACCTCTCCTTCTCCCTCTCTATCTATAATTCTCCTCCCTTCCCCTTTTCCTTCCTAATTCCCGTGTCTTCTCTCTCCTTTTTCTCCTTCCTTCCTCCCCTTTCTTCCTGCCTTCCTTCCTCTTCGCCAATCATCAACCTTCCTCTACTTCTATTCTTCTTCCTTCCATTTTTTTTAATTTATCTCTCCATTCTCTCTTTTCTTTCATTTATCCATTATTCCATCCATTCCCTTCTACTGTTACTCCTCTCTTCTCGTCCTCCCTCATCCTCTACGTTTCCCTTACCATTTTCTTCAGTTATATTTGTCCTCTCTTCCGTCTTTCTCTTCTTCTTCCTTTTATCATTACCTTCTCCTTTCCCCACCTCTCTCTCTCTCTCTCTCTCTCTCTCTCTCTCTCTCTTCTCCACCTCCTCCTCCTTCTCCCCCTCCTCGTCAGCCACCTCCTTTTCCTCCTTCCTTCAGTCCCTCCTCGTCAGCCGCCCTTCCCTGCTCGTATAAGGCGTCAGTCTCACAATATCGACGATTTAACCTAAAAGAATTTCTGGTCGTTTGATATTACCTCCATTGCTCTGCCCTCCTACTGCTAGGCATAACAGATGTACTAAGTGTAACAGATGTACTAGGTTTAACACGTGTATTAAGCATAAGAGGTGTACTAGATAGGGGTGTCGTGGCTGAGTGGATACAGTGCTCACTTTCTCTGTTAAGTGTCGCTGGTTGGATTCCTCGGGTACTTTTATTCATCTGTAAATGGTTAAACCTCATTTAACTGTTGGGAAATTGAAGGTTGTCGAGTACAGTGTCAGTGATGGTGCATGGATCTGCAACACACTGTACCTCCAGGGTCCACTAATAGACCCCAGTACTAATGGGTCCCAGTACTAACGGGTCCCAGTACTAACGGGCCCCAGTACTAACGGCTCCCAGTACTAATGGACCTCAGTATTAATGGGCCCCAGCATTAATGGGCTCCAGTACTAATGGTTCCCAGTACTAATGGACACCAGTACTAATGGACCCCAGTACTAGTGGACCCCAGTACTAGTGGACCCCAGTACTAATGGGCCCCAGTACGAATGGACCCTCAGTATTAATGGGCCCCAGTACTAATGGCCCCCAGTAATAATGGGCCCTAATACTAGTGGGCCTCGGTACTAATGGACCCCATACTAAAGGGCCCTGGTGGTGCAGGTGTATTGTGCATGTGTATAGTGTAGGTGTATTGTGCAGGTGTATTGTGCAGGTGCATCGTACAGGTTTATTGTACTGGTGTATTGCGCAAGTGTATTAGGCAGATGTATAGTGCAAGTGTAGTATGCAGGTGTAATGTGCAGGTGTATCGTGCAGGTGGCGCCACTGTGTTCAAGCTGCGTTTACTTATTGAACTTAGCCGACGCTTAAAGCTGAGTGGGAGTGGTGACTGTACGACCATGGGCTGTACACTCCTCTACCACGCACCCTTCCTCCCCCACGCACTCAACCATGCACTTTTTCCCTACCTCCCTGACGCACTCAACCACTCACTTCTTTCCTCCTTCTTCCCCCCACACACACGTCCCCCCCTCCCCTCCTTCCCTTCACCTCCACAATTTCCCACGCAACTTTCTCCGTCTCACGCACTTCTACTCTCCACCAGCGTACAGTCACGGACCTCCTTCCACACCCACGCCTCACCACGCATTCCACTAAGCATCTCGTTTCATTCCTTCGCACCGCCACGCACATTTTTACGCACCTCTTCCTCCATCTACCACCTCTATATTGACTAGGCCTCACCTCTCTCTTTCACACACACTCTGTATGACGCACTTTCTCTCCCCAACGCACACAGTACATCATCTTCTATGTTCTTCCCACTCACACGTCCTCATTTACCATCCACACCCTCTTGAGACCCCCACCCACGCACCCTCACCCACGCACCCACACCCTCTTGACACCCCCACCCTCTTGACACCCCCACCCACGCACCCACACCCTCTTGAGACCCCCACCCACCCAGTCACCCACACACCCGTACATACTCACAGGAAAATCGTCGTCCATAGTGCACGGACACGTACGGAATTAATCCCTTCAAAGAACCATGCTCTCTCTCTCTCTCTCTCTCTCTCTCTCTCTCTCTCTCTCTCTCTCTCTCTCTCTCTCTCTCTCGTAGGTTCTAGTGTATCAGACATACACAACAGTATACGTGGAGATTTATACGTGGGGGTGTATACATGGTCCCCACGCTAATAGTGTTGGTATCACCCGCTAGATGTCACTAGTTAATGTCGCATCCGAAATATATAATCCGTATTTACCTCATAATGAATAATGTAAACAGAAGCAATAAAGGCCGTGTAATGCATAACACTATGGTAATGTGTGTGTGTGTGTGTGTGTGTGTGTGTGTGTGTGTGTGTGTGTGTGTGTGTGTGTGTGTGTGATATACTGTAAGATTATTAAATTTGATAGCTCGTGTTCTTTTAATCGTTCAGTCATAACGCTGAAAAAATAATGAAAAATACATCATAGTATCGGAAACAAATACAACAGAAAAGTGTTTATTTAATACACGTTGTTCTAGACCAAAAAATACAATTAATAACACGTAATATGTTATACCATAAAATATAACTAATACAAAAAATTACAACACATGCAGTAATGTATCGCTAAAATACAATAAGTGTTGGGCCGTGGAGTAATATGATTCAACTGTAATACAACAGAATCTAATATTGTATCGTTGAATTACAATAGACGTTGGGTCACGTTTTGTATCAGTCGTTGTACGTATGTTCCGGCCAGGTCGTCCCTTATGGCTAGGTCGTCCCTTATGACCAGGTCGTCCCTTATGGCCGGGTCGTCCCTTATGGCCAGGTCGTCCCTTATGGCCAGGTCGTCCCTTATGGCCAGGTCGTCTCTTATGGTCGTTGCAACAGCTCCGGGATCTACAAAGCCTTATCAGTATTTATGGGTCGTTGGTATAACACATATTAATCACCTTTACAGTTTACATATATCCTATTTGTGTACAGTATACCATAAGTGGTGAGGGACTATGTGTGTGTGTCACCCGCTCCGGGCAGTCAGTATATCCCCGGAGATATACTGGAGCTTCTGCGGCCAAAGGGTATATACAGTACCGTATATATTTGGTAAGGGGGGGGGGGGTATATACACTCTATAGTACATGCCAGTACTCGTAGGTCACTGATCACGTGAGTCTGAGAGGAGTGGACGTTGGCGTGTCATATATGTCAGCCCTGGTATATCCTTTAATAACTCCTGTCTCTCTCTCTCTCTTTCTACCTCTGTCTTCATACAAAGGAGTGTTAGTTACAAGACTAGCGAGGTCATCCTAAAACTATATCTTGCGCTTGTGAGACCTCACTTGGATTACGCAGTTCAATTCTGGTCACCATACTACAGAATGGATATAGAATCATTGGAAAGAATTCAGAGGAGAATGACAAGACCAATCCCGGGCATTAGGAACCTTGAGTACAGAGACAGGTTAAAGCATCTTAATCTGCACTCCCTCGAGAGACGTACAGTAGAGTGAGGGGCGATATGATAGAGGTGTATAAATGGAAGTCAGGGCTGAACAACGGGAACATTACAAAGGTACTCAAACTATCCAACCAGGAGCGAACTCGTAAATTAGACAAATTTAGATTTAGGCGCGAGATAGGTAAACATTGGTATGGAAATAGAGTAGTGGACGAGTGGAACAAGTTACCAACTATCATCATTAACTCGAATACGCGGGATAGCTTCAAATATAGGTTGGATGGATATATGAGCAATAGGGGTTGGGTATAAATGGGACTGCCCAGTATGACCCAATAGGCCCGCTGCAGTTTCTTCCATTCTTATGTTCTTATGATCCTTCTGTCTTGTTGATGTGAGGAGAGATATATGATATACCTCTTATATTAATTGACTCGGTATAAAAATAGCATCCATATATACCACTACTGAGTATATCATTATATCCCCAGAGTAAAGTAGAGTTATATAATGTACCCCATAAGAATGTTAGAATTAGTTCAGGTAGTCAAAAAATGTCTTCCACAGAGGAGTTTAATCATTTGTAAGAGGTGTTAGTCATTGTGTGTGTGTGTTTGTGTGTTTATAATGGCGGTGATGGTGGTGGTGATGGTGGTGGTGGTGGCGGTAGTGGATGTCAGTCGACGGTCATCACACGTACCAGCTCGTGCCTTTGGGATAGTGAAGCCTGCAGGGTACAGTGACTTGGCTGATGGCCTCTACTGTACGTCTGTTGCCTCGATCACTTGTCAAATGGGGATCAGTCTTAAGAGTCTATAGTCCTGATCGGACCAGATTAGGTTAGGTCAGGTTAGGTTAGGT
The DNA here is from genome assembly GCA_958450375.1 of Homarus gammarus. NCBI lineage: Eukaryota > Metazoa > Arthropoda > Malacostraca > Decapoda > Nephropidae > Homarus > Homarus gammarus. The sequence continues at coordinate 342,658 of CAUDMG010000334.1, forward strand.
TAGGTCAGGTCAGGTTAGGTTAGGTTAGGTTAGGTCAGGTCAGGTTAGGTTAGGTCAGGTTAGGTTAGGTTAGGTTAGGTTAGGTCAGGTCAGGTCAGGTCAGGTCAGGTTAGGTTAGGTTAGGTTAGGTCAGGTTAGGTTAGGTTAGGTCAGGTTAGGTTAGGTTAGGTTAGGTTAGGTCAGGTCAGGTTAGGTTAGGTTAGGTTAGGTTCGGGCCTATTGGGAGCGGGACTCACACAGAACAGTTGAGTCAGGTCATTTCTGTGTGAGTGGCTAACGTTTGATGACTCTGTCTTATCTAAACAAGTTTGTAGAATTTAAATGTGTAATTTGCATAATCCTCTTTGTTTTTGTTTGATGTTCTTTCTCTGGTGGACCAAACACCACTACTCAATATACCTCTGTCGACTTTTTTTTAATGTTTTTTGTTATTCTAATTAGAGTAAATATTATTAACTATTGAGGATTATGTTAAAATGAAATAGTATTGTTAATTTCTATATGATATTTTCCTTTCCTGTATTGGTGTGTGTGTGAGAGAGAGAGAGAGAGAGAGAGAGAGAGAGAGAGAGAGAGAGAGAGAGAGAGACGTCAGTGTATGAAGGAGGATGATGCGGTAAGATAAGGCTAAACTATCACTTGTTGAGGTTTGTGACGTTGGTCCTTTATACTGCAAGCTTTAAGATGTAAACACACACACACACACACACACACACACACACACACACACACTGTAATGAACAAATAATGTAATTGTGTGTAAATAAGATAGTGAAGTTCTTTTTAAATAAGATAAAGTAATTGTGTGTAAATTATATAGTGTAAACTGTGTGTAAATATGGTACTGTTAATGGTTGTAAATTAGATTATAATTGTTTGTAAATAAGACAAGCTTTTTTTTTAAATAAGATAGCATAATTGTATGTAAATAATAGTGTATAAACAATTGTAAATAAGAGTGGATTAGATTGTAAACAAGAGTGTAATTGTTTGTATATAAGATAGTGTAACTGTGTGTAAGTTTTATTCATATCCTCTGAATATTTTGTTAATATTAAGCCCGGCAAGCGTTGGTCTAACTTATATTGTAATAACTTGGAAATAAAACTTACACATGACTGATATTACACCCGTCCATGATGGTACACACACACACACACACACACATATATATATATATATAATATAGCTAATCATTACACACAACATGTATAATTATGTGTTGTATTGTGTATAATAATAATAATAATAAATAATTAACTGTTTAGTGAAAGAACATGGCAGCCGGAAGTTTGAAAATATAGTCACATAATTAGGGAATGGGTCTCTAGATTGACAAATAACATACAAGTAACATAAGTGATACAAATATGATATATAATAACAAGGTGATGTGTGTGTGTGTGTGTGTGTGTGTGTGTGTGTGTGTGTGTGTGTGTGTGTTTTACTTCGTCATGTTGTCGATACTCGTGTTTACCTTATCCTGTTATATTCCTCGCTTCAATCCCTCCAACCCATCAGTAGTTTTGTTCCTCAGAGGACGTAATGTGTTCCCTAACCTAACCTAACCTAACCTAACCTAACCTAACTCGTCTGTCGTCAAGGTGCTGAAGGAGTCACCTTGGGAGGTTAAGTGAGACCTGAACACAGTTTCCCAAGTTCGGCATTAGGCGATATAGGGATCACCTGAAGATTAACCACCCTGATGTTATCCTAACTTAACTTTTATCTAACTAAACCAATATTAACTTTACATTATCTGTTCTCAACCTAACCTAACCTAATGCTAACCTGATCATTAAACTTCAGGTGAAATAAGCTAGGATGGTCAAATCTTCAGGTAACTCAACTAAAGTTTTGTTGCCTAAGTCTTGTGGGTGTCGTTAATCCACCCAAGTTACAGCCAGTCATTCAGGTTTTACAAGGATTACAACATGATAATCAGAATGTTAGTTTTATCATCAGAACATTCTACAGGTTCTTTTAGAGTATGAATGTTGTTTGCATGTTGTAGGAATTTTTTTTATGTTTTCTTAATGTTTGCTTTCATCCTTGTTTGCACTTGTGGTTTATACGTGTGTTTATCTAATCTTATATAATATAATATATTCATAAGCTTTTTATGTAGTTTTTATCACAGGTCACTTGAATATTTAACAATTTTATTTTCACCTGTTGATTAAACACCCTAACACTACATAGGGGGGTTGGGTTGGTTTAGGTTAGGTTTGGTTTAGTTTGGTTTAGTTTGGTTTGGTTTAGTTTAGTTTGGTTTGGTTTAGTTTGGTTTGGTTTAGTTTAGTTTGGTTTGGTTTAGTTTGGTTTGGTTTGGGTCAGAGAATTGAATCATCACCTGAGGTAAACTGGGATGTGTAATTTTTAGATGGTCTGTTTCTTCTTATGTCTGGCTAATATTTGTCCTGTTGTCGTATTCAGAGAGTGAGAGAGAGAGAGAGAGAGAGAGAGAGAGAGAGAGAGAGAGAGAGAGAGTCGGGGTTGGCTGTGGGCACAAGAGACAAAATCACCGCTAATCTCTCCTTCATATCGTCATCATCTTCTTCGGGTCAGCGAGGTGATGGATTACAACAACAGAAACTTTCAAAACCAGATAAGAATAATATTGCTTTACGGGGCAACATACGAGGGAGGGGAGGGTTGTTGTTGTTGTTGGTTGTTGTTGTTTTTGATGATGGGTGTTGTAATCAAGGTTATGTCAGGATGAGTTGTTTGTGGTGTCGACTGATCTACAGATACCCTTGGTGTTTAGCGGGTAGTTAAACAGGGTCATTAGTCCAAATTTGACATCCGTTCTATAGATAATATGTGTGTGTGTGTGTGTGTGTGTGTGTGTGTGTGTTTATCTGAGGGTTAAACTAGTGAATGCACACAGGTATTATGATGAAACTACACTCAGGTACAGACCAACAAGTTCAACTCTGGGGCAGAAGTGGTAGAAGTGACGATTGCCGCTTGTAGTCTCAGACCAAGTATGGGCACTGGGTTCTAATTGTATTGATGTCGTCTTTCTTTCTTTCTTTCTTTCTTTCTTTCTTTCTTTCTCTTAAAGTTATACCATCCCTCAGTTCATTATTATTCATCGTATCTTTTAAAGGTCTTCATTGTTCCTACTCATCCTCTCTCTTTAACACTGATTCCCTACCTTTAGTGTTTATCACTATTTGCGTCACTTTAAACAAGTCTTTTGCCTGCCTTCAACATACAGCACGTCTGGTTACATTATTTTTCCTGCATCCCCCTTAACAAAACCAATTTTTTCCATATGATCTTCAGCTTTGATGGAGTCTCAGCTGGAGGTTCGAGACCCCTGAGACAAGCCGACATAGTAATGCAGAAGAAAAAGGAAGTGTTTGATGTTTTTCTTTTTCTGGTATTCAGCTCATCTTTGTGAACTTCAACTGTTGCGGTTTTTTTTTGTCCATATTCAGAGAGTGTATAAGACTTTGAAGTTTATATTTGTCATAACTGTATAGCGACCATACTGTTACTAGTTGTATAGTTATCATACTCTACTACTACTACTACTACTACTATTAAAGAATTAATGATAGAATTAAGCAATGATAGTAAACACAAACACTGGCATCATAGGGAAGAGTGCATTGTCAGTATCCCACCGCTGCCACCAAATTCTACAATATAAACGAGGAAATTGTTTCACCTCTTCAACTTTTTCCACTCTTTAATCTTGCTTATCCTTATAATCTCCTTCCTTCTCCTTCCATTAATCTTCCTCCTTCCCAAAATCTTCCTCTTTACAATTTTCTTCTTTCCATAATCTCCCTCCCTATACTCCTCTTCCTCATATCTAAGCCCCTAGGTAGCATTAGTGTGTTTAATCATCAGGCAAAATAAGCTATAGTTGCTAATCTTCAGGTCATCCCAAATTTTCTATACTTCAATTTGGTTCGTAAAGTTAAGGTTAAGTTAAGATGACTTACCTTCACCTTGTCACAGCTATCTGTCAGCCTTCCCTCATGCCCCCCTTCATTCCTCTCCTACTCGCTTCCCCCACTCCTCCCTCATCTCTTCCTCCCTCACCTTTTCCCCCCCTTAATCCCTCTCCTCCTTCTGTCTCCCCCTTCCTCTTCTTCCTCCCTCCATCTCCCTTTCCTTCTTCTCCTCTCACTTCTCCCCCCCCCCTCCCCTCAGTCACCCTCCCCCCCACGTCCCCTCACTAGAGGGCAAACAACCCAGTATCACCTAAGGGAGTAAGCTGAGACTGTGTACCTCCAAGACGCTGCCTCACACCAAGACGCTGCCTCACACCAAGACGCTGCCTCACACCAAGACGCTGCCTCACACTAAGATGCTGCCTCACACCAAGACGCTGCCTCACACCAAGACGCTGCCTCACACCAAGACGCTGCCTCATACTAAGACGCTGCCTCACACCAAGACACTGCCTCACACTAAGACGCTGCCTCACACTAAAACGCTGCCTCACACCAAGACGCTGCCTCACACCAAGACGCTGCCTCACACCAAGACGCTGCCTCACACCAAGACGCTGCCTCACACCAAGACGCTGCCTCACACCAAGACGCTGCCTCACACCAAGACGCTGCCTCACACCAAGACGCTGCCTCATACTAAAACGCTGCCTCACACCAAGACGCTGCCTCACACCAAGACGCTGCCTCACACCAAGACGCTGCCTCACATCAAGACGCTGCCTCACACCAAGACGCTGCCTCACACCAAGACGCTGCCTCACACCAAGACGCTGCCTCACACCAAGACGCTGCCTCACACCAAGACGCTGCCTCACACCAAGACGCTGCCTCATACTAAGACGCTGCCTCACACCAAGACGCTGCCTCATACTAAGACGCTGCCTCACACCAAGACGCTGCCTCACACCAAGACGCTGCCTCATACTAAGACGCTGCCTCACACCAAGACGCTGCTTCACACCAAGTGCCTGCCTTACACTAAGACGCTGCCTCACACCAAGACGCTGCCTCACACCAAGACGCTGCCTCACACTAAGACGCTGCCCCACACGAAGATGTTGCCCCATACGTAGATACTGTCCCACACTTCCAAGAGCAGTGCGAATGAAGAGAGGGAAATAGATACACCTTTGTCCAACCTCTGTCTGAGGGAGGTGTGAGGGAAGGTGATGGGGGAGGGTTGAGGCGGCGTTAAGGAGCGAATAAGTGGAGGTTTTGGGGATGAGGGGAAGAAGTGAGGGAGGTAATGAAAGTGGGGTTTTGTGGTGAGGGGTGAGGGGAGGAGTGGTAAGAAAGGATGAGGGGAGATCGGGGTGAGGAGGGGTGATAAAAGTGAAGCTTTGTGTCGAGGAAGGGTGAGGTGATGGAAGTGAGGCATTGTGGTGAGGGAGGAGGTGGTGAGGAGTAAGGGATGTGGGACGTGAGAGGGATTGCGGATTATATTACTTTCGAAGGATTGGAAAAACGTGAGAAAGTATGTCCCATGTGCCTGTTAGGGGCGTTGCGGATACAGCATACTGATTACTTGGGTTTTCCTGGTTCCACCCGACGAATCTCATGTTATTTGGGAATATTGAACCCCTAGACTTGGTGACAACAACAAGAACAAGAAAAAAAAAGTTTGATAATATATAGTAAAATAATGTAAAGATATCATATAATGAAGTCATGAAAAAAATATGGATAGATAATTATAAAAGAGTGAATTAGAGCTTCTGGATGATGAAGGTAATTGGAAATGAAACCCCAAAAAAATCTGAACTAGAACTGATAAAACGAAACCAGAAAAGGGTGGGTAGAAAAATGGGCAGAGAGAGAGGGAGAGAGAGAGAGAGAGAGAGAGAGAGAGAGAGAGAGAGAGTACAAGATACCTTTCATTCGTGCTGGTAAAGATAATGTGCTCCTCCTGAACTGTCTGGTGGAAGGAGTTGTGACTGGGTGTGGTGGCTGTGTCAAGGGGGAGTCAGTCGCTTTGTTGTTGCTTTGGAAACTCGGGTGGCTGGATTTAGTTAGTGTAATATAATTGTGTACTGGTTTATTTCTGAGTTTAGTTTGGTTGTATTATTATTATTATTATTATTATTATTATTATTATTATTATTATTATAAAATCGATGTTCAATTGTCCATTATAATTGCAAACCTCATACGATTTCGCTCCTTTTTGAATTGATGGCCCATTTGAACTAGGGCCCATTAGAACTGGGATCCATTAGAACTGGGCCCCGGTTCATTTAGGGCTAAATATAATATGGCTTATGAGAACTGGGCCTCAGCTGACGACCTATCCCGAAGGAGACGAACCAACTGGTGTGAATATTTACATAGAGTGAGAGTGATGTGTGGGGGGGGGGGGGGTAGTGTGTGTGGGGGGGCGGGATTTAAACGGTGGGCGGGCTCAAGGTTCAGAGAATTAATCACCAGGGGATTGTAGAGGATTTTTTTCTCTCTCGTCTAGTCAAGGTAAATACGATGAGACAACTACGGAACGAGGTGCTAGGTGGAGGTAACGTGAAAGGGAGTGAGTATTAGGTATTAGTTAAAGGCGTAGAGGGAGGATAAGGAGGTCGACATTAGTGGTATAAGGATGAGGAGGTCATTAGAGGTCGATTAGCTCGCTCGAAGTTGAGAAGTTTGACGTTAGTGGAAGTAGGAAGGTCGACAGTAGTGATGTTAAGATAGAGGTTAAGGAGGTTGGAGGGAGTTGAGGAGGTCGACAGGTTAAGGAGGTTGAGGAAGGCCCAGGACCACGACAGTGTGGGCGTGTATGGGTTCGCCACGATTTACATTCGTCTCTTGTCGTGCGGTATTGGTAGTTGGGTGTGTCGTTATGCAGTCGTCGGAGGGTGTTAGCTGCTGGATATTGCGAGGCCAAGTGTGTGTGTGCGTGCGTGTGTAAGTGGTGCGTGTGTGTGTGTGGGTGTGTGTGTGTGTGGGTGGGTGGCCGAGAATGAAACACACAGGTGAATGGCGAGACTAAAAGGGAGAGTTTTTATCCTGACATAACTCTGGATTAAATTAAATACATATAATCAGGTGTCGAGTCTTAGTGCAATTTGGACTCCATTTTGGCCTCAAGCTTTGCGTCTTAGTTTAAAGGAGTCACTCAGATGTCTTCTTACATACCCACTTAAGGTAAAAATCTGTTTAACTTACGAAGCTTTTAGAATCTGTGTCGTGATTGAGTGGGGGGGGGGGGGGGTGATCGCTATGTATCAGGTCCTGTTAACAGAGAGGGTCAATGTCATATTAGATCATGTGTGGGTTTGTAAGTTACGTGTATTTTCCTCTTCCCTCTCCTCTCTCCCCTCTCCCCTCTCTCCTCTCCCTTCTCCTCTCGCGCAAATTGACGATCATAAAAGTTCAACTAATCGGACATTTTTTACTGGGAGTGACCCTTAAGTAGACGAATCACCCCACTGTATATAAATGACGTCATGTGAATGAACACCAATCAGCGTATTGTATATACATGATAACACGTGAATAAACCAATCACAGCAACTATAAACGGAGTGAAATAGACCGGTTAGCCCAAAATAGCTTCAACCAGCATATAATTGAAGAAAGTTAAGATTTTCTTCTCAAGGAAATTGTTCTAAAATTGAAATGGTGGAAAAGCCAAACCATGTAGTACCGTGGTGAGAGCCGGGCTGTGGCAGCACAATGCTAAAAGCGAATTTCATTGCTGTGTTTCAGTAAAGTGAGTGAAAAATGGCAACACCGGGGCGCGAGTGTACAACATTTTTCTCTTAACGCGAATATCCGTGGGAGGGGGGGAGGATGGTGGGGGTGGTCAGGGAGTGGGGAGGATGGTGGGGGTGGTCAAGGAGTGGGGAGGATGGTGGGGGTGGTCAGGGAGCAGGGCGGACCGTGGGCGTTGGCTGGTCGTGAGGGGGTCAGGTGAAGGGATGACCAGGTGGGGGCAGGGTGGTGATGGAAGGGTGGAGGGCAGGGAGATGGCCACATGGGGGGCATGGAGGAGAAAGTTATGAGGGAGGACGCTAAGACTATCTCCGGGTGATGGTCAAGAAGTGTTAAGAGTTTCAGGAGCTGTGAGAATTCTAGAAGACACGTTCCAAATTTCTTCATCCAGAACGCGAAGAAATGCGTCTTCCGATGAGAGAACACCGCGAGACCAAGGCACCAGCTGTGAGAGAACGCAGAGACCAAGGCACCAGCTGTGAGAGAACGCAGAGACCAAGGCACCAGCTGTGAGAGAACTCCAGCGGGAAGTTCAGTAAGGAACCTCCGTCGTCGTACACACCAATGGGGGATCTCTTTCAGTCTTTTGCTCAGACAACGAGGACAGAGGGACACCTACCCGATGGAGGAGGAGGAGAGGGAGGTGGAAGAGGAGGAGGAGGAGGAGGAGGAGGAGGGAGGAGGTCACGTACCCGACGGAGGAAAGAGGAAAAACAGGAGAACACCCACTCGACGGAGGAAAAAGCAGGAAGAGGAGGAGAACATGCACTTGACGGAGGAAGAAGGGGGAACAGGAGGAAAGGGAGAATATGCACCTGACGAAGGAAGGAGGAGGAGGAGGAACAGGAAGGAAGGCTTTATGAAAACCTCAGCTCCCCACCCCCGTGCTTTCTCGAAGGGAAAAATGGTTTATTGCATTTCATATCGTCCGCCTTCAGGGTGGAGAAGGCGGTAGGTGGGTGGATATGCGGAGGAGACGTTGGGTGGGAGATAGGGGAGACGGTGGGTGGATGGGTGGAGAAGAATGTGGGTGGATGGGCGGGCTGAGGAGACAGTGGGTGGTTGAATGGAGACAGTGGGTGGTTGGGCGGAGGAGACAGCAGGTAGGACACGGTGGACGGTTGGGTGGAGGAGACATTGAATGAGAGGTGGAGGTGGGTGTGGTGGAAGAGGGAGGAGGTGAATGGGATGGTTGGATGGCAAGTAGGTGGGTTGGATGGAACAGGAAGGAGTTGGAGTTTGTGAATGGATGGGAGATGAGTGGGCTGTGTTGGGGTGGGTGGGTTGGTGGGCGGGTGGGCGGGCGGAAGAGGGACTGAATGAGGAATTTTCTTGATCGTAAGATGTCCCAAATATAACCTGAATACAGACTTTAGGTAGAAAGGAGAAAGGAAGTAACGGAGGAAGGAAGGAAGGAAAGAAAGAAAGAAAGAAGGAGAAGAAAAGAGTAAAGCAGGAAGGAAAGAAGGAGAAGAAAGGCGGAAAGAAGAAAAGAGTAAGGAAGGAAGGAAAGAAGGAGAAGAAAAGAGTAAAGTGGGGGAAAGAAAGATGGAAGGAATGAAAGGAGAGAGAAAGAGAGAATATTATAAAAGCCGTCTTCTTAGGGTACAAGGTCACCAGTGGGTAATGATCTGTATTCACGGTGTCTTAATGTTATCAGGGGGAAGGGAAGAGAGGGAAGAGAGGAGGAGAAGAAGGGAGGAGGAGAAGAAGGGGAGGAGAGGGAAGAGAGGAGGAGAAGAGGGAAGAGGGGAGGAGAAGAAGGGAGGAGAAGAAGGGGGGAGGAGAGGGAAGAGGGGAGGAGAAGAGGGAGGAGAAGAGGGGAGGAGAAGAAGGGAGGAGAAGAGGGAAGAGGGGAGGAGAAGAGGGAAGAGGGGAGGAGAAGAAGGGAGGAGAAGAAGGGGGGAGGAGAGGGAAGAGAGGAGGAGAAGAGGGAAGAGGGGAGGAGAAGAAGGGAGGAGAAGAGGGAAGAGGGGAGGAGAAGAGGGAAGAGGAGGGGAGGAGGTAAAATATAGAGGGAAGGGAAGAAGGAGAGGTGGGATAAGGGAAGAAGCGACCGGGAGAGAGAGAGAGAGAGAGAGAGAGAGAGAGAGAGAGAGAGAGAGAGAGAGAGAGAGAGTGTGTGTGTATGCTTATTGCTTAAGAGATCAGGCGGGGTGGTTATAGAGGGAGCATATGAGGGGAGATATAGAGGGGAGAATGGGTGAAAATGCTTATTGCTTAGGTTATAAAAGGTGGGAGGGGGTGGGGTGACAGTGTGTGGGGAGGAGACGGTTGGTGTATGAGAATAATAGGGAGGGGAGAAGGAGTAGGGAGATGTTTATTACGTGAGAGAGAGAGAGAGAGAGAGATTTTCATATCTATTTTCTTTGAAGTTGAGATATTCGGTGGTCCCTCTTAATCTTGACTGGGTTGAGGTGTGGGTTCAGGGAGATGTGGTATGGGTGTGGATGTGGGTGTGGGTATGGGTGTGGATGTGAGTGTGGGTATTGCCGTCAGGTTGATGAGTCTCTTGTACCTTATCCGACTGCCACTTCATCTTCTTAGTGAAGATGGTGGTGATGGTGGTGGTGGTGAATGTGGTGGTGGTGGTGGTAGTGGAGGTGGTGATGGTGGTAGTGGAGGTGGTGATGGTGGTGGTGGTGGTAGCAGCGGGGGTGGTGGTGGTGGTGGTGGTAGCGGGGGTGGTGATGGTGGTAGTGGAGGTGGTGATGGTGGTAGTGGAGGTGGTGATGGTGGTAGTGGAGGTGGTGGTGGTGGTGGTGGTAGCAGCGGGGGTGGTGGTGGTGGTAGCGGGGGTGGTGATGGTGGTAGTGGAGGTGGTGATGGTGGTAGTGGAGGTGGTGATGGTGGTAGTGGTGGTGGTGGTGGTGGTGGTGGTGGTAGCAGCGGGGGTGGTGGTGGTGGTGGTGGTAGCGGGGGTGGTGATGGTGGTAGTGGAGGTGGTGATGGTGGTAGTGGAGGTGGTGGAGGTGGGAGTGGAGGTGGTGGAGGTGGTAGTGATGGTGGTAGTGGAGGTGGTGATGGTGGTAGTGGAGGTGGTGATGGTGGTAGTGGAGGTGGTGGTGGTGGGAGTGGAGGTGGTGGGAGTGGAGGTGGTGGAGGTGGTAGTGGAGGTGGTGATGGTGGTAGTGGAGGTGGTGGTGGTGGTGGTGGTGGTGGTAGCGGGGGTGGTGATGGCACACACTGATTTGATTTCAAGTAACAAGAGAAGGATAGTGGTGCTGGTCTCACGTCGTCTTTGTGGTGACGCTCTTCAGGGAGATTGTGGCACTGGAGGTAGGTGGTAGTGGTGGCACTGAGGGAGAGGTAATAGTTGTGGCACTGATGGACAGGTAATAGTTGTGGCACTGATGAACAGGTAATAGTGGTGGCACTGATGGACAGGTAATAGTGGTGGCACCTTGGCAGATAGTGATGGCATGTTGGCAGAGACATCACCTATAGTAGTCTGCCACCGTCGGAACACACCAAGACACGTAATCCAAAGTGATCGAAAAATTAATGCCTTACCTTACCAGACATAACCCCAGGTATAATTGGTATGGTAATTTAACATTGCTTAGGGTAATTACTGATGTCTGGTTAATGAGACACCTGCAAGGTTCTCATACCACTCAACCAATACTTCCCAAGCCTGATTATGGTTGTTTACTCGCTAATCAACCAACATGGTGAATATTTGTATCTGTTGACACCTTCACACCACCAATTACTTGTATTGCTTTATTGTTGTGGTTGTTGTGGTGGTTTTTGTTGTTATTGTGGTGGTGGTGGTGGTTGTGGTGGTTGTTGTTGTTGCTGTTCTTGTGATGATTGTTGTTGTTGTGGTGGTAGTGGTGGTTGTTGATGTTGTGGTTCATTCGTAAAGGTAAGGATTGTATGGGTGGGGGGGGGGAGGGGGTGTTTTGAGGGAAAGATGTGGGATGAGTGGGAGAGGTTTGGGATGTGGTTTAATGGGATGGAAGAGATGGTATGGGAATTATAGACGGAGAGGTTATTTGGGAGGAGAGATGTAGGTTATGGAAGGTGACAAATATGGTATAATAATAATCAGGAGGTAGAAGTGTGTTGTGATCTTAAAGGAATGTCACCCAGTGGTTGTAGCTCATACTGCCATTGGTGAGTGCCTGTGTTGGCGTAGCTGTTCGCCTTTGTTGGTGATGCCTGAAGCTCTTGTGTGCCTCCCAGGGACGTACAGCCTCACACGGGAAAAAAGAAAAAAAAATCAGGAAAAAGAAAACTGCAGAATGTTGGAACTTTTCACCAACTCTTTTGTAAAGGGTGGGAATCACCACGTGAGGGAGGGAGGAGTGCTGCTAGGGAGGGAAGGAAGGGAGGGAGGGAGTGGGGAGGGAAGGAAGGGAGGGAGGGAGGGAGTGGGGAGGGAAGGAAGGGAGGGAAAAGTGCTGTTGGGGAGGGAGGGAGGGAAGGAAGGACGGGGGAATCTTGCTAGGGAGAGAAGAGAGGGAGGGAGATGACCAGGGTGAGTAGGAGGGAGATGGGAGGGGAGAGAAATGGATGCTAGGAGAGAGATGACAGGAGAAATAGAAATATACTGGAAGAGAGATGAAAGGAGAGATAAAGAGACAGATACTGGGAGGAAAATTTGAGCAGAGACAGATGGATAGCGAGACAAAATAGGTCGTATATCCACCAATAGGGAGGAGACAGTGCCCAGGTGTTTGCTTCTTAGTCTCGTCTATATTTACCTGACCCCTAATTGTCTCTCCGAATGACGTCACACTATTGAATTTCCTTTACTTTTGTACAACTTTTTTATATAACTTTTTATATTAAGTGTCTTCCATTAGCTAATACACACACACACACACACACACACACACACACACACCGATGCAGGAAACGGGATATTTGTGAAATTGGATCCTACGCACCGAGACACTGAGAGATGTGTGTAAGAGTGTTCCAGGTTGTGTGTGTGTGTGTGTGTATTAGAGAGAGAGAGAGAGAGAGAGTACATATTGCATTTCTTGGGTGCCCGACCTACCTTAACCTAACCAAACTTCTCTTACCTTACCCTCCTCTTCCATACCCTCCCCTAACCTACCTTATCCTGTCCTAACCTAACCTGTCTTAGTACCTTAACCCAACCTAACCCAACCTAACCTAACCTAACCTAACCTAACTGAACCCAACCCAACCCAACCTAACCTAACCTAACTTAACCCAACCTAACCTAACCTAACCTAACTTAACCCAACCCAACCTAACTTAACCTAACCTAACCTAACTGGGTGCCAAACTTTCCCGTACTTATAAAAGTTTTAGAGAGGTGCTGGAAGCCTTCTGGGGCATGATGTGTTCCAGAACTTTTTGTCTTTCAAGTTGTTCCAGCTGCTTTGTTCTGTAAGTTGTTCCAGGGCTCTTGTCGTTTGTTTTGTTCCAGGGCTCTTGATGGTTAAGGTGTTCCAGCACTCTTATTCATTAGAGTTATGTTATTAAATGTTGGAAAGATTTCACGCATTATATTTGAAGAAACCCAAGTCCTGCTCTCTCTCTCTCTCTCTCTCTCTCTCTCTCTCTCTCTCTCTCTCTCTCAGAAACCTCTGATGTTCCCCCCACGATGTTAAGGATTAATACAGCTAAGGTTGTTGATGTCTTATCCTATTCTTTCCTAAGTGAGAATCCATATTTTCATTAGGACTCCAGCCTATCCTAATTGTCTCCTTCTTCTTCCCTTCTTTTTCCCTTCTTCTCCCTCCTCCTACTCCTCCCTAAACCCTCCTCCTCTTCCTCCTCCTGCCCCCCCCCTAAACCCTCCTCCTCCTCCTCCTCTCCTGTGAAGCCTCGGAATCTTGTCGTCACATTTGGGGAATTTATATCCTGCGTGACCGCCCCCTCCCCCCCCCCCCCTTCGTCTCTTTCCTCTCCTTTTCTCTCCCTTCACCTCCTCTCCTCCCCCCCACTTCCCCTCTCTCCGTTTTCTCTACCCTCTCTCTTCCTCCTCCCCCTCTCCTCTTCCCCCCCCCTCTCTCTCCTCTTCCCCCCTCTCTCCTCTTCTTCCCCATTTTCCTCCTCCTCCTTCTTTTTATTCTTTGTGTTTTGGTCGTTATTCCAGTCTTCAATATTCGTATATTTTTTTCGGTTTTGTTGTTTGGTTTTCGCTCTCTGTTTACTGATATTGGACACTTTATTTCCAGCCGTCTTTTTTTTTCCCTTCTTCTTTCACACTTTTTCACTTTCTTTCTTCTTTTCTTAAACTTTTTCCTTTCCCTTTCTCACTTCCTCTATCTTTCATTTATTCCCTTTTTGTCTCTCTTCTTTATTCCCTTTCTTTTAGTCCTTGTTTCCTCATTCCTTTCTCTTTCTCAGCTCTCTCTCTCTCTCTCTCTCTCTCTCTCTCTCTCTCTCTCTCTCTCTCTCTCCTCATACCGATTATTTACCTGTCTCCCTCTCTCCAATTTTCTCAGTCTCTTCCTCCTTATCTCTGTCTTTCTCTCTCTCTCTTCCATAAGTCTCTCTTTACCCCCCCCCCCCATTCTCTCTCTTTCTCTCTGTAGTCTCTGTTTACCTCTCCTTCTCCTTTGTCTTTCCCTCCCCCCCCTCTGTCTCCCTTTCTCCCCCCTCCCCTCTCCCCACCAATGGTCGCTGTACCCAGACTGTCTCCCCTGAACATTCCTCACCCCTTGGTTCACTTCTCCATCTGCTGGGATAGACGATGCAGACTCAGCCACGCTTTTGTCTATTCTTATCTTTTATCATTTCCTCTCCACTTCCCCCATTCGTATTTTAAAATGTCGTATCACTTGGTAGGATACATAGGGTGGGGGGGTGGGGTGGGACCGTCTTGTGTTACAGTAATGTGTGACTTTAAACCATTTCAGTGTCTGTGTCAAGGGGACTGTTCCGTAGTGTCTTTTTCAGAAGTAGTTAACTGTTCCTGTTACTGTGAGGGAAGTAAATATATATGTATAAAACAATTTTTTCTTAGGTATTTATTAATTTCTTGCTTCTTATTGATTATTGAAAGTGGTTGAGAGGTTTAGTCGTGTGTGTGTGTGTGTGTGTGTGTGTGTGTGAGCAGCTATAACAGTCGTATATCACCTATAAATTACTACCTGTCAGGGCAATATTGTTCACAACTCTACACTAATGATGAAGTGATAAAAAGTACAAGTTTATATTGTTTTATTATTTATAAGATGTGATTTTTTTTCTTCTAGTGACTGACAATAATGATGACTGTTATTGTTTGTTGTTGTTGTTGTATCGTTATGTAGGTTATGATTTTTAACTTGGAACAGTTTTCTTCAATAATCTTCCTCCTTCAATAAATAATAATAACAGCAATAAAAGCAACACTAACGATAAATCTAAAAATAAATAAAATAATAATAACAATAATAATAATAATAATAATAATAATAAAAATAATAATAATAATAAAAATAATAATAATAATAATAATAATAAAAATAATAATAATAATAATAATAATAATAATAATAATAATAACAATAACACTAGAATGGTAATAATATGAAGCGTCTTACAGAGAGTAATACCATATGATCTTTCAACTCTACGACATTTTATTCTTGAGTTATTACCGAAAACAATTACGTTCCTCACCTTGGAGAAGTCTTGTCCGAAATTGAGTCAGATGAGCCTTACCTTAAGACTAAGTCACTGACAGACAGCTTAAGGGAAGAGGAAGTCTGTATGGTAGACTAAGACACGAGAAGACAGACAGACAGACAGACAGTCGAAAGTGGGTCTCATAGCCACACTGTATACTAAGCCCTCGGTGTACAAGGAGGCAGCATGGCCGGTACTGCACTCGATTGTCCCATGGAACATACCTTTACTTCTTGATTTTTAACGTGTAAGTAAAATAGGAGGATCACTTGACGAGCAGCCACCCCTACCCCCCCCCATCTCCCTCCTCCGTCTAGCTTAATTTACCTGAGGATTTAAACACGCTAACGCTACCTGGGGGTGAGTTAGATTAGGTTAGGATGAGTTTGGTTACGGTAAGATATGTTAGGATTGGTTAGGTTAGGTTAGGATAGGATAATTTAGGTTAGGTTAGTGTTATGGTGTTTCAGCATCTGGTGAAATAATCTGGCGAGGGGGGGGGGGGGATGTGTCTAATCTACAGGTGATCCATGAGATAAGTTCTTACCATGAAAAATTAATTACGATTATGAAAACTGTGGTGACTATTGATTATATCCTCCCAGGCCGGGGTTACGTGAGGTATTTCCCCCCCCCTTTTTTTAGAGTTTTGTGCAGGAAAATATCACTTGGTTATCGTCATCATGCAAATTATGTCCTGATTACCATGGCTGATGTGTTGGTCGTTAATTGGATTGGAGGTATGATGATTCTAGACGTGTGTGTGTGTGTGTGTGTGTGTGTGTGTGTGTGACTGATGCCATACAGGTGAGCATTATATCGAAAGAATATATTTCCCGATATATTCTCATAAAGTATAGTTGGCCGAGTATATTGTATAGTATACTCGAGTTATATTCTACACGTTATTAATGGGATATATTAAACGTGATTTATCCATTTATATGTAATACATTTTATGGAGAACGAATATTTTTCAAAGATATATTTCGTCGGTATATTTTACGCCGGATGCAATTTATAGCAGATATATTCTCGCAATATGTATTAATGGTGATATGTAGGCCTATTTTGAGGCCTATATTTTGACAAGCTATATTTTTCACAGGATATAATTTACAGCATATATAGTTTTACCAAATAATTTTTTTTTTATTTGGGACATATTTCGTGGACATATTTTCTCCAGATAACTTTATGGAGGATAGAGTATGGTTGGGCTGGGTATATTATATTTGGGGGGGGGGGGGGGCTTAAATTGTTATATTTTTTATATACTGTAAGGTATTATTTATAGGGAGTATATTTTAACTTTTTTTATGGAGGCTTTATTTTGAAAGTTTTAAATTAAGATCTCTCTCTCTCTCTCTCTCTCTCTCTCTCTCTCTCTCTCTCTCTCTCTCTCTCTCTCCATTTTAGTCCTTCGGGGCACCTGTTGAAGTCAGTAATCGTTACGAAAGGGGAGAGGAGGAGTTAGGAGAGTGTCAGTACCATGAGGGGCTGCTCTTCGCCTCAGTTGGTGTCAGGGTGGAGGGAGAGAGAGAGAGAGAGAGGGAGAGAGAGAGAGAGAGAGAGAGAGGGAGAGAGAGAGGGAGAGAGAGAGAGGGAGGGAGGGAAAGAGGGAGGGGAAGAGGAAGGGAGAGAGGTACGATAGTTGTGAGTGAAAAGTGACCTGCATCAGCTTCCAGTGTGACCACTCAACTATTATTATCATCATCATCATTATCATCATCATCATTATCATCATCATCATTATTAGAGACAATGGAAGGAGTGGAAAGAGAGAAGCAGTAACAATGAAAGAACTGGTGGAATGAGTGGAGGGAAGGAGTGGAGGGACTGGAGGGAAGGAGTGGAGGGACTGGAGGGAATGAGTGGAGGGAAGGAGTGGAGGGGCTGGAGGGAAGGAGTGGAGGGGCTGGAGGGAAGGAGTGGAATGAGTGGAGGGAAGGAGTGGAGGGGCTGGAGGGAAGGAGTGGAGGGACTGGAGGGAAGGAGTGGAGGGGCTGGAGGGAAGGAGTGGAGGGACTGGAGGGAAGGAGTGGAGGGGCTGGAGGGAAGGAGTGGAGGGGCTGGAGGGAAGGAGTGGAGGGGCTGGAGGGAAGGAGTGGAGGGGAAGGAGGGAAGGAGTGGAGGGGCTGGAGGGAAGGAGTGGAGGGGAAGGAGGGAAGGAGTGGAGGGGCTGGAGGGAAGGAGTGGAGGGGATGGAGGGAAGGAGTGGAGGGGCTGGAGGGAAGGAATGGAGGGGCTGGAAGGAAGGAGTAGAGGGGATGGAGAGAAGGAGTGGAGGGGCTGGAGGGAAGGAGTGGAGGGGCTGGAGGGAAGGCGTGCAATCGACATTGAAATCCTGGAAGCTTTCTCACTACTTTCTATTTTTCTCCTCACCACCACTATATCTCCCTCCTGTCTATCCTTTCACCACTCCCTCTCCCTCTCCTATCGCCCCTCACCTCTCTCTCCTCACCACTCCCTCTCCCTCTTATCTCTCCCCTCACCTCTCTCTCCCCTCACCACTCTCCCCTCACCACCCCCTTTTCACCACTTCCCTTCCTTTTGCACCATTTACACCTCCTCTCCTTCCATCCTCTTCCTCCTACACCTCCTTCCATCCTCTTCCTCCTACACCTCCTTCCATCCTCTTCCTCCTACACCTCCTTCCATCCTCTTCCTCCTACACCTCCTTCCATCCTCTTCCTCCTACACCTCCTTCCATCCTCTTCCTCCTACACCTCCTTCCATCTTCTTCCTCCTACACCTCCTTCCATCCTCTTCCTCCTACACCTCCTTCCATCCTCTTCCTCCTACACCTCCTTCCATCTTCTTCCTCCTACACCTCAGAAAATCCCACGACTTGAATCACTTTAGAAAATCCCCCGTATGGAATGTCCCAGATAATCCTTAATCCCTATAGGCAAGATTTCTAGATGTAATCCTAATCTGTTTTGGGATTAACTCAAACGTCTTTTAAGTGTAATCAAAATCTCCTTAGGATTTTATTTGAAGGTCTTTTATCTGTAGTAAGAATCTCTTTAATGTTTATATGTTAGGGATTTACTCAGACCTCCTCTTTAAATGTAATAAAAAAATATAGGATTAATTTCTACTGGATTAACTTGATCCGCTTAAGTGTAATCGAAACCTCATGGTGATTTACTTGAACATTTCTCAAGTAAATTCAAGTTCTTAGGTTTAACTGAAATCTTACTAATTTTAATAAAGTTCTTTGTAATTTACTCCAAATGTCTTCAGGGTGTAGTGAAGACCTGGATGGTGATTTAATTGAAGCTCTGGTTGGGATTTAAATGAAGCTGTACTTAGGATTTAATGAAAGATCTATGGGGAAAACAATCAATGTTGTTAATCCGCCAAAAGTTGTTTACAGCTCAGTACAACGTGTCAGGGTTCAGTACAACGTGTCAGGGTTCAGTACAACGTGTCAGGATTCAGTACAACGTGTCAGGATTCAGTACAACGTGCCAGGATTCATTACAACCTGTCAGTATTCAGTACAACGTATCACGATTCAGTACAACGTGTCAGGATTCAGTACAACGTGTCAGTATTCAGTACAACGTGTCAGGATTCAGTACAACGTGTCAGGATTCAGTACAACGTGTCAGGATTCAGTACAACGTGTCAGGATTCAGTACAACGTGTCAGGCTTCAGTACAACGTGTCAGGATTCAGTACAACGTGTCAGGATTCAGTACAACGTGTCAGGATTCATTACAACCTGTCAGTATTCAGTATAACGTGTCAGGGTTCAGTACAACGTGTTAGGGTTCACAAATAACTCAATGGGGTTCGACGCCTGATCTTATGAGGTTACCTAATGCTTTGTGGTGCTCTGTCAAAGCCCTGGTGTTCCTTGTTGCTCTGGGCATATGAGCTGGCTTCGATCTAGTAAGCTGTCTTTGGGAGGGTGGATTGGCTTAGGGCTGGTGGGCTGGCTTCGGGCTGGTGGGCTGGTCGTGGCGTTGTTCTCGTGTGTGGGCAGCTGGGCGAGGTGTACATTCAATAAGGGAAACCTACCTGGAGCTGAATGATTGAGGAGCACCAGCGGCGGCGGCAGAGAGAAGAAAAAGAAGAAAAAGAAGAAAAAGTAGTTAAATACAGCGTGTTGTTACCTCCCCCCCTTCACACACACTAACAACACAAGGTAAACACTCATCTTAATGCTTTTTGTCATCCATAAGAACTCAATAGAAAGATTTGTGTATAACTCCCTGGCAAACCTTTCTATCTCAGAGGCTTAAAGTCCTATCCTGACACCAAGGTCCTGTGTTATGTATCCCTTCTCGTGGGGCTGTGTGTGTGTCCTCTATATCTGGCTGTGTTGTATTATTCACCTGGGCTCTGTTGTTGTATTATGTATGATTGTTGTTTTTGGCATACATAATATGTACGGTAGTTCGTCTTGTTTTTCCTTTGTGTGTTGGGTAGTTTCTGTTAGTGCTTTGTGTTGAGGCTATAATGATGGACTGTATGTATGTATGTATGTATGTATGTATGTATGTATGTATGTGATGTATGTGAAAAAACAACATTCGATAAGAGATCAAAATGGTAGAGGAAGTAATGAAACTGTATCGGAAAAAAATATATAAATTTATGCTGTTTAGAATTATTACATAGAGATGGAACCATTTAATGATTTTTTTTTTTTAGGAAGAACAAAAAACCAGTTCGGTGTTCCCAGTGAGTAGGAATACGGGGAACACTTGTTGTATAACCGTAGTTGTTCATTATCTTCATGAATGGGTTTGTGGGCTAGATGAAAACAAGAATAAATGGAGATGAGGAGCAAATAAAAGATAAATAGGAAGATAAGATAGAAAATGGGAGGCGAGTCGGCTGGGGTTTGCAGATGATATTGTAGTGGTGGAAGATTCATAAGTTACTAATGTTTGTGTATGTGTTCAGAGGTTGAGTGTGCTAGGTGAGAGTAATTAGCGAATGTAAACAAGAATTATGTGATGAAAATAAGTAAAGAAAAAGAGGCAGGAAGAGGAGAAAGTTAATTTGAATGTAAATAGACTGAAGAGAGTGAGATGTTTTGATAAGTAGAACAATGGGGAGAAAATGGGAATGGATGAGAAGAGGTTTATAGAGATGTAGAGGAGGAGCCTGTGTGTGTATGGTTGATTTTGGCCACCTTGCAGCATCCCGGGAAGAAGCGTTCAGGTGTAGTGTGCAAAAATAAGATAAAAAGTGATCACCTGAAGAGTAGTCCCTGTAAACAAACATAACCTAACCTAAACAAGCATAACCCAACCTAACCTAACCTAACCTAACCTAACATAACATAACCAGTGCTGTGACGGGATCTTTCTGACTATGACACTCCCACTTACCTGTGTGACGTGAGACATGACCCCTCACCCATCTCACCTCACTGAACCTTTTCCCTTATGCTTCGCTCACACCCACCTCACCTTTCTTCATCTCTGTTATCGTCACTTCACTGCACCTTCTCATCCTCGTATTTCCTTTCACCCTTTTCGTTGCTTTGAAGTCTTTTTGTGGGCTTGTCTAGAGCACGTGTATCTCGCCTCACTTTATTGGGATGTTACCTGAGTTAATTTAAGTCCCCCCTGATTTTACCTGCCCAGCTTAATTAGAGTTACTTCACCCCACGTAACCTTTACTTTATATCTTAATAAACCTCACCCCTCATAACCCCACCTGTACACTTTAATAAACCTCACCCCTCATAACCCCACCTGTACACATTAATAAGCCTCACCTCTCATTATCTCACCTGTACACTTTAATCAATGTCATCTCACTTAAAATCCTGCCAATTCCCGTGACTCTATTTGATATTCCTTGGTCATTTTATTGCCTTTACTTGACCCCTGGTGAATATCTGAGTGATTGGTCCCACATGACCCAACATAAAACACTTGTCTGTCTGACCCAAGTTGACCTTTGAGACACCTGTCCTTGTTTGACCCCAGTTGACCTCTCTTGACCCGGTGGCTGATTATACCTGTGTGTCGTGTGTCAAGAGTTAACGTGTAGATGCTTTTCAAAAATGTCGGTCAACTTATAATGGAGAGAGTTTGTGTGTTATAGAAACTGTGTGGGGGGTGTGTGGGCTGTGGGAATGAGGTGCTGTGTGGGGGCTGTGGGAGGTGAGGTGAGGTGAGGTGAGGTGAGGTAAGGTAAGGTGAGGTGCTGTGTGGGGGCTGTGGGAGGTGAGGTGAGGTACTTTGTTGGTGGTAAGGTGAGGTGCTGTGTGGAGTGTGGGAGCTAAGGTGAATTAATTTATTTTTTATTTTGCAGTGGACAACAGCTAGTTTATTGTGCACCCCATACTTATCCTGTGAGCAGTAGCGCAAAATGGAATACATAGCAGAGGTCACAAAGAGTAATTCCAGAACATTGTTGGTTTAGTTAGGTACACGGAAGTTTGCTTCGCTACTGGGTGCGAAGCGTGGATATAGTCTTAATATATTAGCTATCTTGCCATCAGTATGCTTGGGTCTATCCCGTAGTGTTAGGCTAAGCTTGACTGTGCTTGGACCTATTGGGAATGTGACCCCATTATCAAGTTACCTATCTCAAGATCATCGTCACGTCTGGCATACTCAAGTCTCGCCTAACACAAAACTGTAAGTAATGGCAGTATAGTCAACCGCAGTGTGACTTAGGACGAAAATTAACCTGTTGGTCAGAAATAGGTCAATAATATTTATTTTGAACTTTGATGCATTACTGTACCTGTTTATATACTTTATGATAACTGTAATCACATATGAATTACTGTAGCTGTATTTTGTACTTTATATATATATATTTGGTTTCTGAGGAAGGTAATTAAGCTAAAATGGAGACGCGTAAGAGGGGAAGTTGGTGAGTGACAGAATAAAAAGAGGGGAAGGAGAGGCGTCGTTAAGGGGAAAGACGAAGATGAGATGGAACATAGTAAAGGAGAGAGAGAGAGAGCGAGAGAGAGAGAGAGAGAGAGAGAGAGAGAGAGAGAGAGAGAGAGAGAGAGAGAGAGAGAGAGAGAGTCCGTCAAATCAGAGATGAAAATTAAACAAAAAACTGAAAATGGGAGAAATATGAATGAGAGAAGAACAATGGGGGAATAACAAGACACGAAAGAGAGAGAGAAAGAGAGACACACACACAACATCGAGAAAGACTAATGCTTATTTTCATCTGTTTCTCTCTCCTTCATTCTCATCTATACGGAAGTGACAATGAGTTCTTATAGACCACACGAGACGCTTGGTGCACTGTGGATAGAGCACAAGAGGCAGTCTAGTCAGCAGTACTGTCCTCGACCGTCTTAACATCCCCATTCACAGCTGGGTGGTGGACTGAGAGATGCCTTGGGAGTGAACCAACTTACCCTTAGGTCTAGAAGTGTGTGTCCACTCGGCCGCATCATCCACAGAAGTTGGGTCATATATATACAGTACAACCTCTCAGACATCTTCTATACCTGTCTTGCTGGGGGTTTGAGGAACTTGGTGGTCGTGCTGTAACTTCCCGGGGATCTGTGTACTTTAAGACACTCCCCATGTCCATGAGAGTTTTAATACCCGGATATTTATCATTTAGAACACTCTCCATACCCTAAAGAGCCTTCACGTGTAGATCTAAACACTGTAGTATACTTCCCGTGTCCCAAAGAGTCAATATGTTAATTTTATTCAAGATTAACTCGCCAAAGAAGACAGTTTGTGTTCTCAGGAGAGATTTGTCTTCCCCAAATTTGTCATTCCATTCATTCTAACAATCTCTCTCCCTCTCCTTATGAATATCTCCTTTATAAGGGATTTCCTCTTATTGTCTTGACAGCATCCCACCAGACTCACAAAAAAAATTCACATTTACACAGGATGAACAGATTATTTCTTGACAGCATCCCATCAGACAAAAAATAATCATCTTGCTGTCTCTTGTATGTGCATCTTGTTGACTTCTTAGACAGACACAGACAGACATATTTCATATATAAGTTTCATGCTTTTGATTCAAATTTCACGACTCACAGATAATGAGGCTGTGACCTAAAGTTTCCCTTGCTCCTTCCTTCCCTTCCTTCCTTCTTGTATTCACTCCCTCCCCTGTCCTCTCTCCTTCCTTTTTTCTTCCTTTCTTCTTTTATGTATTCACTCCCTCCCTCGTTCCCTATTCCTTCCTTCCTTCGTTCCTCCCTTCCTCCCTCCCTCCCTCCCTCCCTCCCTCCCTTTCTTCCTTCCTTCGTTCCTCCTCTCCCCCCTCCCTCTTACCCTTTTCTTTCTCATTCTTTCTTCCTCCTTCTCTTCTCCTCACTCCCCTACTTCCTCTTCTCATTACTTTTTCTTCTTCCTCCTCTTCTCTTTCCCATTCCACTGTGTGTGTGTGTGTGTGTGGTGTAATGGTCAGCATGCTCGCCTCGCAAGCGAGCGGACCCGGGCTCGATCCCCGGGCTGGGTGAAACTATGGTTAAGTTTCTTTACGCCATTTGCCTCTGTCTACCCAGCAGTAATTGGGGACCTGGATGTTAATCGATTTGCTGATCGCATTCCGGGGTAATGGATAGCCAGTGCAGTTGGTGAGTTGTCCGGTCTTCTCGGACTATTCCTTGACATTGGGTCATGCAGCTCGTTAACTCAGGGTGTTGTTGTTGTGTTGGCGACAGCTTCTACACCTTAAATTCACGCTTGGGTGGCCCTTGGGCCGGCCATCCTCATTACACGAGGGGCAACCATTTTTTATTAGTGTGTGTGTGTGTGTGTGTGTGTGTGTGTGTGTGTGTGTGTTACGTATGGGTGGGCGTGCATTGTGTGGGGAGGTGGTACATGTGTGTGTGTGATAACTTTCGTCCAATGCAATATTGGACAGATATTGACAGGTGTTGTAGTATGTAGTATTGGACAGATATTGACAGGTGTCGTAGTATCTTGTATTATTGGACAGATATTGACAAATGTTGTGGTATCGTGTATTACTGGACAGATATTAGCAGGTGTTGTAGTATCGTTTAGTATTGGACAGATATTGACAGGTGCTGTAGTATGTAGTATTGGACAGATATTGACAGGTATCGTAGTATCGTGTATTACTGGACAGATATTGACAAATGTTGTGGCATCGTGTATTACTGGACAGATATTAGCAGGTGTTGTAGTATCGTTTAGTATTGGACAGGTATTGACAGGTGTTGTAGTATATAGTATTGGACAGATATTGACAGATGTTGTGGTGTGTAGTATTGGACAGATATTGACAGGTATCGTAGTATCATGTATTACTGGACAGATATTATCAGGTGTTGTAGTGTGTAGTATTGGACAGATATTGACAGGTATCGTGTAGTATTGAGTGCTGTCATGGTGGCTGCTCTGGCATCCATCATTGTTGACTGGTATAGACGCGCGCACACACACACACACACACACACACACAGAGCTGTCTTCTCCAATACCACTTTTATTAAGGTGTTTCTTGTACTCCTATATTATAATTAACTCTGGCTGGTCAGGTGTGGAGACAGGTGGGTCAGTTGTGCAGAGGTGGGTTAGTTGTGTACGGAGGTGGGTCAGTTGTGTACGGAGGTGGGTCACATGTGTATGGAGGTGGGTCACATGTGTATGGAGGTGGGTCACATGTGTGCACTGTCCTGAAACCCATCGTGATTAACTACATGTAATTGTGTTGCAACAGGAGTGATGATGATGGTGATATCGAACTGCCATTGGTCACGTTATGTTATGTTGTTCTGTTAACTGTTAGGCTGTTCTAGTTATTGATGGTAACTGTTAGGCTGTTCTAGTTATTGATGGTAACTGTTAGGCTGTTCTAGTTATTGATGGTAACTGTTTGGCTGTTCTAGTTATTGATGGTAACTGTTAGGCTGTTCTAGTTATTGATGGTAACTGTTAGGCTGTTCTAGTTATTAATGGTAACTGTTAGGCTGTTCTAGTTATTGATGGTAACTGTTAGGCTGTTCTAGTTATTGATGGTAACTGTTAGGCTGTTCTTGTTATTGATGGTAACTGTTAGGCTGTTCTAGTTATTGATGGTAACTGTTAGGCTGTTCTAGTTATTGATGGTAACTGTTAGGCTGTTCTAGTTATTGATGGTAACTGTTAGGCTGTTCTAGTTATTGATGGTAACTGTTAGGCTGTTCTAGTTATTGATGGTAACTGTTAGGCTGTTCTTGTTATTGGTGTTAACTGTTAGGCTGTTCTTGTTATTTCTGTTAACTGTTAGGCTGTTCTTGTTATTTCTGTTAACTGTTAGGGTGTATTATGTTCTGTTAACTGTGAGTCACTTTTATTGTTAACTGCTTAGTTGATTTAATTAATGCTGTTATTAAGCTGGTAATTAATTTATTCTGATTAATTTAGCTGTTTTGAAATTCATTACTGCTGTTAGATTTGAGTTGCTGTTTTGTGTTGTGCTGTTATACCGCCTATAAGCTGTGTTATTGTTAGCGTTCGGTGATTGCGTGGTTATTAGCTTCTTATTTGTTAACTGTGGCTGTTTGTGTTTCTGCCTGTCTGTCTGTCTGTCTGTCTGTCTTTCTGTATGTGTATAGTCTTTCTGTCTCTAGGTCTGTGTCTGTTCTTTCTGTCTGCCTGTATGCCTCCCCCTGTCTTTGACTGTCTGCTTGTGTCTGTCTGTCTGTCATTGTGTGGAGGCAAGAGGCTGGAGCCACTCTAATATAGGCCAGATTGCTTTATAGTGTGAGAGTAAGAGAGGATGTGTCTGCCTGCCTCCCTCCCTCCCTCCCTCCCTCCCTCCCTCCTTGCCTGCCTGCCTGTCTCCCTGTCTGCCTCCCTCCCTCCCTCCCTCCCTCCCTCCTTGCCTGCCTGCCTGTCTCCCTGTCTGCCTCCCTCCCTCCCTCCCTCCTTGCCTGCCTGCCTGTCTCCCTGTCTCTCTCCCTCCCTCCCTGCCTGTGTGCTTGCCTGCCTGCTTGCCTGCATCCTGCTTGTCTGCCTGCATCTTGCCTTGCTCGTTGCTTGAGTGGATATGTTGGTGTGTTTTATAAATGATACCCCACCTAGTGGAAGAAGTGGTTATTTGTCTGCCTGCCTGCCTGCCTGCCTGCCTGTCTGTCTGTCTGTCTGTCTGTCTGTCTGTCTGTCTGTCTGAGGTTTTGTCGGGGTGTAGTGGCTGAGTGGATGGGACGCTCATCTTATAACCTAAATTGTCCCCAGTTCGCTCCCCCCCCCCCTCTCCACAGGTGTGTGTGTGTGTGTAGGGGCTGGTTACTTTTATAGTTTGGGAAGTGAAGGGCGATATTGTGCATTGCCTTTCACACAGTATCCTTGTGTACCGAAGGTTAGGTTTTCAGTGTAGTGCATCCACATTGTCCTTGCTATTGTTGTGACCTTAGAGCTGGGGTCAATTAGATGTGGTGCCTAATTGGTCTGGGGTTTATATGATCAGTCACCAATTAAACACCCGGTTTTATGAACCATAATTCATTTTTTTATTCTTCTTCTACAGGTAAAGGCGCCATGACTGTCTCAACTCCAGGCCCAGGACGTGAGTATTACCTGACGTGTGTGTGTGTGTGTGTGTGTGTGTGTGTGTGTGTGTGTGCTTGCTTGCTTGCTTGCTTGCTTGAGTGCGTGCGAGCGTGCGAACGTGCGTGTGTGCGAGCGTGCGAACGTGCGTGTGTGCGAGCGTGCGTGTGTTATTAATACATTATCGTGTGAGTTAGCTATCGCC
The DNA here is from genome assembly GCA_958450375.1 of Homarus gammarus. Classification (NCBI taxonomy): domain Eukaryota; kingdom Metazoa; phylum Arthropoda; class Malacostraca; order Decapoda; family Nephropidae; genus Homarus; species Homarus gammarus. The sequence continues at coordinate 369,621 of CAUDMG010000334.1, forward strand.
AACTTACGGTTACACTAACTCAGGATATCGGCCCGGGTGTTGCTTGATGTGGTGGTCGCCATCAGAAGCCGCACCAGGTCCTCTGTAGGTCCACCTTCTCCCTGGCGGTGACAGGTACTGGTGGTGGCTGGCTGCTCCTCGTAGTACTGTGAGGCAGACTGGCTAGATCACTGTACCGTGCACACCATCTTCGTACTGTCATGCAAATGCACACACACACACACACACACACACACACACACACACACCCAGGCAGAAGGCGCGGCTATTGACAACACCAGGAAAGTGGGTGTCATTTAGTCTCCCGGGGCGGACACTGAGCCAGCCGGTGGTGCTGTTAATCTGCCGCGGGGGACCAGCACCCCGAGGGAGGGAGGGAGGGAGGGAGGGAGGGAAGGAAGAGCGGAAGAGAAGAAAGGGAGGGAGGGAGGAAACGATAGAAAGAAGGAAGGGAGGAAGGGAGGGTGGGAGGCTGCAGTGGTAAACAAAAATTGGTGTGCAGGTGAAAGCCAATACAATAATGAAGGTGAATATGTGAGGAGGAAGAGGGGGAGGAATACTGATGTAGCAGCAGCAGTTGGGGGAAGGAGGAGGAGGGGAGAAAGGAGAAGGAGAGATGGGGGGGGGGGGGAACAGAGGTTGTGTGGTGGCAGATGGAGACGAGAGAGAAAGAGAGAGAGAGAGAGAGAGAGAGAGGGGATAGGAATAGGGAAATATGAGGGGAGATATGAGGGGAGATTAAGAGACTTGAGGGCGATAGAGTTGCAGGAAATGTGAATATGATGAGGGAAGAGATTGGTTTAGGGAGGGAGGGAGAGCTACAGGGTGCTGGTACTGAGTGATAAGTATTGAGGAAAGGAAGGAGGTTCATGTAGAGGGAGGGAGGGGGGGGGGGAGAGCCCAGGGGATATTATGTAGAAGACGGGAGTAATATTAGTGGGAGGAGGAGGGAAGTAGGGAGGAAGAAGATGGAATTACCAAGTGGAGTTGGAGGAGGAAGAAGAAGATGAAGAAGAGGAGAAACGAATCAAATGGGAATAATAAGGTGGAGAAAGAAGGGAAGAAAGAGATGGGAAAAAAGAGAGGGCAGTGAAGAAGAGAAGAGGGTAAGGAGAAAGAGAAGATAACTAAAGGGGATGACAGAGGGAGAGAGAAAAGAAGAAATGAATAGGAAAAGGAAAATGGAAAATAATGGAGATGAGAAAAGAAGGGAGTGAAAAGTGGCGGAAATGAGAGAGAGAGAGAGAGAGAGAGAGAGAGAGAGAGAGAGAGAGAGAGAGAGAGAGAGAGAGAGAGATAAGTGAGTTACGAAAATAGGGGAAGTGATGAATGGAGAACTAATGTTGGGTGAGGGGGAAGAGACAGAGAGAAATGATGGAGGTAGGAAGAGTAATTGGGGGAGAGGAAGAAGATAAAAAAAAATTCGAGAGAAGAAACTGTTTTTGGTTAGGTTAGGTTAGATTACGTTAGATTTGGTTAGGTTTAGATGAGGCTTTAGGTTGGGTTAGGTTTAAATTTAGGTTAAGTTTAAGTTAGGTTAGGTTAGGTTAGGTTAGGTTAGGTTAGGTTAGGTTAGGTTTAGTCTTAGGTTAGGTAGAGATCTAGGCGTAGGAGAGAGAGAGAGAGAGAGAGAGAGAGTCTAAAGGAAGTTAGAGAGAGGACTAGAGAAAGTTAGAACGAGGAAGGGGTCACATTTGGACTAGAGGTATGGAACAATGCACGGACTGACGCCTACAGGTAGTGGGTAAAGTTAGGAACAGCTGGAAAGGGGAAGTTAGTTGTAGCGCCGTAGAGTTAGTCCGACCCGCGGCACTATGCTGTTGTGGGGGGAATGTCTCTCTCTCTCTCTCTCTCTCTCTCTCTCTCTCTCTCTCTCTCTCTCTCTCTCTCTCTCTCTCTCGGGAATGAAGTAAAACTAGTCCTTCAAGGCTCCAGGATTCAGTAATGCGGTGGCCGAATGAATACATCGCTCGCCACACATCCTAAGGGTCCACTGGTTCACGCTCGTAGCACCCCCTGAGTTCACCCAGCTGTAAATGGGTACCTGATTATACAGTTGGGGAAAGTGAAGGTAGGTCGAGTACAGTACCAGCCTTTGGGGGACAATCTCACTTTTTAAGGTTAGAAAAGGTAGAGATTTAAGATAGAGAGGGGAATATAAGGTGAGTGGGAGGTGAGAGGGAGGGTGCGAGAGGTTGAGGATTGTGAGGGTGTAAGAAGGTGATGAGTGAGAGGGTGATGAGTGGGAGGGTGCAAGAGGGTGATGAGTGGGAAGGTGTGAGAGGGTAGTGAGTGGGAGGGTGTGAGAGGGAGGGTGCAAGAGGGTGATGAGTGGGATGCTCTACGGGAGAGAAAGAGAGAAGTATGACATAAAATTGGAATGGAGAGGGAGGTAGGAAGAGGAGATGTGAGAGGGAGAGAGAGAGAGGGATGAGAGGGAGTAAAGAAGTGAATAGAGAAATATTAGAGGAACAATTTTGAAGAGAAGTCGAATTTGATTTTGTCGTTTTTTTGTATTTTTGTTTGTTTTGTTTGTATGTTTTTGCCTTGTTTGTTTATTGTCTTGTTTGTTTGTTTGTTTTGTTTTGTCTGTTTATTGTCTTGTTTATTCTCGTGTTTTAGATTCTTCTCAAATACAGGTGTTAAATACAGGTACAGTTAGTCCTTCCCTGGTTACAGTAAGGTTATGCTTTAATATTATGGATAACAAATATTCTTATCATTTAGACATTAATCATAGGTGGAGTAATTACAACACGCTGAGATTATCATGCAGGTAATGTAATAATAACGTGGGTATTATGGTACGTATTTATCTAAAAGCTTTTGAACTTAATATATGTTTGTGGAATCATCAGGTGACTATAATCTCAGTTTAAAGAGTGCATACACAGCAGTTATGTTGTGTGGTTGTGCTGTGTTGTGGTGAAACTACGCATTTTTACACTGGGCTCACCCAATTGTCTCCAGAAGTAAGTTATTTCCGAAATTTATATTTTACGATAACAATAACAACAGCAGCAGCAGTAATAATAATGATAATAATAATAATAATAATAATAATAATAATAATAATAATAGTCACAAAACGTAATGTTCAGTGCCTGACACCTCCTGACACTTCCTGACTCCTGACACCTCCTGACACTCCAATATGTTCGTTTCAGTACCCAAAGCTATATGTATCTTGAGAGTTACTTGTGACTGTAAAAGGCTGTAAATATATATATATATCATATACACTTGTCATGACCTGAGTAAGTAAGCATTATTTACATAGTTTTCTGGGTTAGTGTAAATTGATTAATATCGATATTATTTACATATTTCTGAGCTTGGTGTAAGTTGATATCATTTACAACTATCTTATGTTTTGGTAAAGTTATATTCTGTTTTTTCGTGTGTTTACGTAAAAGTTGATTGCATTTAGTACATGTATCATGAATCCGTTTGCGTTTATTTAATTTACATATGGACTCCGGTATGTAAATGACCCTCGTGTTATTGCATATAGTGAAGAGGCTTTTAAAATATTGTACAACTGATTAGTGGGGAAAAAAAATAAGGCGAGGAATATTAACTCGGAGGTGAGACAGTAAAAATATGGCAGTAATGTTGTTTCCAAATTAAAAATAAATCTTGGAGGAAAAAAAGTGAAACAGGTGATAGATTTGGTACTGGGAAAGAAACGGAAGATGTGAAAGTTAAAATGAAATAAGAATAGGTTAAGGAAAAACAGTGTGTGTGTGTGTGTGTGTGTGTGTGTGTGTGTGTGTGATTATCGAACACAGTCATACTCTTATACACATTCTTACATGCGTTCACCCACCCATACATACATACATACATACATACATACATACATACATACATACGCTCAAGCATTCATAACACACACACACACACACGTACACACACACCTTCTTCCTACAAACGTTACGTAATGAATTCAAACAGGAACTTATAACTGGTATGAGGAATTTATTAATACACTCACCTGTGCATTATTGGGAGTCAGTCGCTACCTGCGTGCATGTAATTAACGTCAGAGAGACATGACAGAAGAGTCTCCTCCTCACTCAGGTATATGTTAGAGGGAGATTAATATGTTCACTAATTTTTAGGTAATGGTAATTTTGTCTTCCTAAAAGCAGGATCTTTTTAAGTATACTTCTATTCCATATTCTGATATCTTAAAGGTGTAAAAAATTTAAAGGTGTTTCCTTTGTACTTATTTATTGGTGTTTTAATTGTGAGTGACGCGTTCAGTCAGTCAAAAGTACTATCCACATATCTGAGGGTTGGCGACCACAGCCCTCCACTCTAATCGTTCTCAGGCTGTTGTTACCAATCCTCTAAGGTTTTGTATCTCTCTGGGGACACAGTGTTTAAATTCGTTCATCCATCCTAGTTTCTGTCTTCCCCTGGCCCCCCTGGCCCCCCTGGCCCACCTGGCCCCCCCTGGCCCCCCTGGCCCCCCCTGGCCCTCCTTGGCCCTCCTCCCTCATCACTAACTATATAGTATAATGCTTTAAAAAAACATCGCTATTGACTCACTGATGTGGTCCTTGAGTAACGGTCATCGTTCCTTTAGAAAAATTAATATTATCAAAATCTTTTAATTATGTATTTTTAGTTCTCACTTAGGATATTAACTCCTTTTATAATACTGTTTTATTGTATAAATATGTCTGTCTGTCTGTCTGTCAGTTTGTCTGTCTGTCTGTCTGATTCTGTCTGTCTGTGTCGGTCTGTCTGTCTGTTTGTCTGTCTGTCTGTCTGTCTGATTCTGTCTGTCAACCCACTAGCTACCGAGACTCAAGGAATAAGACTGTATGTATGTAGTTACACAATAAGCTGAGACGAAAACTAAACATTAATAAAGTAACTCTTGTAAAAATAACTAAAACTACCTTCATCTATTTACCTCCCAAAGGTTGCAAATAAATTATGTACAATAGATTTTATCCCGGTTAATCCGTAGGTCATTAGACAAAGTATGTGATTAAAAAAATAATCTGATTCATTTGTGTAACTTGAAAACGAGGATATGTACCAGCTCTCTTAATTAAAGTCCAAGTCACAGGTACAAAGTGTAACTTGTCGACTCGTGTGGAAATATTAATTTAATTTATGTTGTCGGAAGTTCTCTGAATGAATCTGATTCGTTTTCACTTGTTTTGGTGTGAATATTTCGACACGTGTACTGTGTGTGTGTGTGTGTGTGTGTGTGTGTGTGTGTGTGCAATGGACGTTATCACTTGAAAGACATGTGTGTGCGCGTGTTCGTATGTACAAAAGACGTGTACACATAAAAACTACGTGTTTGTCTCTTCCGGCAGAAACTTGAGAGCACCAGTTGTATCGAGGTAGCTGAAGAAGACACCTGTTGACACCTGTTTATTTTGTAACTCTTGCCCAAACTTCCTCTTGCCCTCCCTTCCACCGAGCCTTCCTCAGCCTGTCACTACCAGCCATGATTGAGTTTGAGAATTTAAGTCCGTGTTGTGCTTATCATTGTGTTACTATTTACTTGCTAACAAACTGAAAGACCTCGATGTAAACACAGGAGACTGGAGATGGACCTCTAAACAATATGTACCCATTCTTGATGTAATTAAGGTCACTATCTAGCTCATTAGTTGTATGTCTGAGGTCATTCCAGTCAGTTCTTAGGTAATTAGAATCAATTCCAAGGGCTTGAGCGTCAATTCTAAGCGATTAGATAGAGTTCCATGATTTAATTTCAGTGCTTCGGTGATTTGGATTCCTCGTTTGGGGGGATTGAATTCGGCAGCCGGGGATATTGCCTTCTGTGTCACTGTGTTTTGGGGTGTGTATGGGGGAGGGGAAGGAAAGGAGGAAGGAAGGAAGGGGAGAAGTAAGGAAGGAAGAGTGAGGCCTGGGGGTAAGTGGTCTACACAGGGGCCTAGATACGATAAGTTAACTTGTCCAGGAGGGACTCGTGTCAACACAGTACCCAGAAGGTACGTTTCTGTATACTAGATAAGAGTTCCCTCCTTTCCCCATCTGCCCTCTCTACCTTCCTCTTCCACCTTCTACCCCTCTCTTCCCCCGACCCCCCCCCCCCCCTGACACGGGACTGCACGCCCAGATTACTTCTGTTTGTTCATGTAAATTGGGAAAGTTTTGGTTTGCACAGATGGCGAAGTGTAGGGAGATAGATGGAGGAGGGGGGGGGGGGTACTCCTCTGGGTAGGGTGGGGGATTATTCAAATATTACACACCATGCTAATCGGATTTGCCGAGCGTTACTATGAATAACACAAGTGGTAAGATCTGTGACTGCGCAAAGTTTGGCCAGTGTTAGTGATCGTGTTAGGTAGGATTATTGAGGTCGAAGTGGTTAATGGTGGTGGTTTTAGTGAGTTTTTTTTTTAGTTTAACAACTTCATTGGCAAAACTTGAAGTACAGTTTGCCTAGTGTGAGTAGTTCAGTCAGTTCTAGACACCGAGGACAGAGGTTCATACTACTAGTGTAGGTCATCTTCATAAGTGGTGATGGTGATGGTGGTGGTGGTGGTGGTGATGGTGATGGTGGTGATGGTGGTGGTGATGGTGGTGGTGGTGGTGATGGTCATGATGATGATGGTGGTGGTGATGGTGATGGTGGTGGCGGTGATGGTGATGGTGATGGTGATGGTGGTGATGGTGGTGGTGATGGTGGTGGTGGTGATGGTCATGGTGATGGTGGTGGTGGTGGTGGTGATGGTGGTGGGCGACAGAAGGAAGACAACGCTGAGGAAGAAGGAACGGGGGCCACCAAGTAGGATATCAAGCAACCATATTTTGCTGTTCGTCGACTTGATTTGGATCACCTCAAAATCAGCCCCTCCCTCTGTACCCCTCCCCCAAGCTTATTTAGCCTAAAGCTTAACCACCCAAACACTAATCTAACCTAACGTAATCCCCACGTAGCGCTAGGGTGTTTAATCATCATGTGAGGTAATAACAGTTGATGATGGTGGTAAATTAGTGTAGTAAAGGTATGTGTGTGTGTGTGTGTGTGTGTGTGTGCGTGCGTGTGTGTGTGTGTGTGTGTGTGCGTGTGTGTGTGTGTGTGTGTGTGTGCGTGTGTGTGTGTGTGTGTGTGTGCGTGCGTGCGTGTGTGTGTGTGTGTGTGTGCGCGCCTTGTACACGTTTTTACCCGGTCAACAGCAGTTCCTTCAGCTTGTTACCCTGCCGAGTCCAGCCCCATTGTGGTCGGCGAAACTTTAATTGAAATTGTAAGAAAAAGGAGACTGGCTTTTGGGTTTTTAGTTTATGTCCTTCTTCTTGTGTTACGTAACTTTGAGCCTCAGTAGTTAGTCCCTTTACTCTGTGTCTTATTTTGTAAAGTAGTTTTTGTGGGATTTACTTGAGCGCTGGACGGGATTTTTTTTTCTTCTTTTTGTTCTTTATTTTTGGGGATTTTATAGTTGAGGAAATTTCTGGTGTTTGGCTCTTTTTTTTTTTATTTGCTTGAGAGTTTTATCTTTTCAGTCATTGCCATTAATCTCTTTGAGTACGATGACTTAATGCAGAGTACGATGACTTAACACTGAGTACGATGACTTAATGCAGAGTACGATGACTTAACACTGAGTACGATGACTTAATGCAGAGTACGATGACTTAACACTGAGTACGATGACTTAACACAGAGTACGATGACTTAACACTGAGTACGATGACTTAATGCAGAGTACGATGACTTAACACTGAGTACGATGACTTAATGCAGAGTACGATGACTTAACACTGAGTACGATGACTTAACACTGAGTACGATGACTTAACACAGAGTACGATGACTTAATGCAGAGTACGATGACTTAACACTGAGTACGATGACTTAATGCAGAGTACGATGACTTAACACTGAGTACGATGACTTAATGCAGAGTACGATGACTTAACACTGAGTACGATGACTTAACACAGAGTACGATGACTTAACACTGAGTACGATGACTTAATGCAGAGTACGATGACTTAACACTGAGTACGATGACTTAATGCAGAGTACGATGACTTAACACTGAGTACGATGACTTAACACTGAGTACGATGACTTAACACAGAGTACGATGACTTAATGCAGAGTACGATGACTTAACACTGAGTACGATGACTTAATGCAGAGTACGATGACTTAACACTGAGTACGATGACTTAATGCAGAGTACGATGACTTAACACTGAGTACGATGACTTAATGCAGAGTACGATGACTTAACACTGAGTACGATGACTTAATGCAGAGTACGATGACTTAACACTGAGTACGATGACTTAATGCAGAGTACGATGACTTAACACTGAGTACGATGACTTAACACTGAGTACGATGACTTAACACAGAGTACGATGACTTAACACAGAGTTCGATGACTTAATACTGAGTACGATGACTTAACACTGAGTACGATGACTTAATGCAGAGTACGATGACTTAACACTGAGTACGATGACTTAATGCAGAGTACGATGACTTAACACTGAGTACGATGACTTAACACTGAGTACGATGACTTAACACAGAGTACGATGACTTAACACAGAGTTCGATGACTTAATACTGAGTACGATGACTTAACACTGAGTACGATGACTTAATGCAGAGTACGATGACTTAACACTGAGTACGATGACTTAACACTGAGTACGATGACTTAATGCAGAGTACGATGACTTAACACAGAGTTCGATGACTTAATACTGAGTACGATGACTTAACACAGAGTTCGATGACTTAATACTGAGTACGATGACTTAACACTGAGTACGATGACTTAATGCAGAGTACGATGACTTAACACTGAGTACGATGACTTAACACAGAGTTCGATGACTTAATACTGAGTACGATGACTTAACACTGAGTACGATGACTTAACACTGAGTACGATGACTTAACACTGAGTACGATGACTTAACACTGAGTACAGTGACTTAACACTGAGTACGATGACTTAACACTGAGTACGATGACTTAACACTGAGTACGATGACTTAACACAGAGTACGATGATTTAACACCTTGTTATTAATGCGCTCCAACAACGAAGGTCTTTAATCGTGTAACAATGTCAGTAATACACTAATCCAACGACAGTTAACATTATGTCATATAGAACTCTCTGTGTATCGTACTCATAAGACCCTATGTTAATGTTATAATACTTGAAGTGCTTTACCTGAAGACGATTTATTAATAATATATACTTGCAGGTGTACCGCTTAAAACTATACATTAGAATATTCAGTTTAATATTGTTCAGTGTTACCAACATTTACATTATTGAGAATACTGAATATTAGTTCAAACACTATAATAAACGGTTAAAAAATTCAAATTTGTCAGGAATGGGAAAAGTTCGTTTAAAGATAAAGATAAACGGTTAGAAATTTGAAATGTATTGCAGTCAGAACATTGAATTTAAATACAAAGGATCGTTATTAACGGTTACAAATATGAAATACGATTTTCAGTAATTGACATCCTTTGAAAATTTGAAGAAAAAAATAAATGAAAGTTGTAAAACATTTTGCACAAAGATCGTTAATAACAGTTGAAAATGTCAGATTTAACCCAGTAATGGAGATGAAATTTTAGCTGTCATTTGCCTCATGTATAGCTTTAATTCGAACTCTTGGTGTGCATTCGGCGACAAAAGTCCAGTAGCCTTCCCGAATCTGCCTAAACCGACACTGTTTAGACCCGTGTGTCATTATACCATCTGTGATTTATGTTATGTTAGGTTAGGTTAGGTTTTTTACCCCTCAGTTTCCCCTTCAAATCCCTGCCTTCTTTTAGAGAGTGTCTGGGGTTGGAAGGTTCAGTGGCCTCATGATCCGAGTTTCACAGATATTTCACCAGAATTACTGTATTAATTATTTATATATGTGTTCCAGGGAATTTATGTAACCAGTGATTTCAAGTAATCCCTAGGAATTTTAAGGATTATGTGAAATCACTCTTTACAGAAATCCCCTGAAACAAATATATGTCTACAAACTACGTAACCAAACTAAGATTGGTTGGTTGCATATTCAAGTATTGTTGCTTGTCATTCTCATCATTCTCTTGTCAGCTGTCATTCTGTCACCTCCTCCTCCCCCTCATGTCATGACACGGAGAGGGTAAATAGTGACGTGTCTGACATGAAGATTACACAACCACGTCCTCTTGACAATGGAGAAGGTTCGTCCCCTCACGTCACCGACACCGCATTTCTCGTCTGGCTCCGGCTCAAGTACAATCATCATCCGGCTCCGGTTCTACTATCATCGTCCGGTTCTGGCTCACGTACAATCATCGTTTTTCGGCTCCGGCTTCGACTCAAGTACAATCATCATCAAGCTCCGGCTCTACTATCATCGCCATTCTTCGTCCGGCACCACAAATGCATCCGTCTAAAACCGACTCTGTAAGATCATCCGGCACCGGTTTGTAGATAATAACGAGGTTAAAACGAGTAATTTCCTCCCTCCTCTTCCTCTCACGCCTCCTCCATCTCCTCCTCCGGCCGTCAAGCTGTCGGGACCCTCCACAGAGTGTGATAACAGTGGGTGATCCTAAGGCCATTGTATGTACCCCTGACATGACCATGCCAGGCACAGATGAGACAGTTTTCTCTCTCTCTCTCTCTCTCTCTCTCTCTCTCTCTCTCTCTCTCTCTCTCTCTCTCTCTCATGGGATTTTTTATTGGGGTGAAGAGGAGAAGAAGTTAAGGGGTGCGAGAGGAGGCACAGGACGGTGAGAGGGAGAGGTCTGGGTTTAGTTTAACAACTTTATTGGCAAAATTTAGGTACAATTTTGCCTAATTCTGAGTAGCTCAGGTCTTGACACTGAGGGTGTTATTACCGATCACTGCCACACTGGACACTGGGTCATACACAAGAGGAGGTAATAGTATAGGTCATATTCATTAGTGTTACGCTGTGGACTAGCAAATTTTGGATATTCTGCCAGAATGTCCTCAAGCACTCCTGATTCAATGTAGTAATTACATAGTTCATGATACAATAAGCCAGGTGGCTTGAAGTCTTTGAGTGTCACATTCAATAATATAGTGTTCAAGTGTATGCTTTAAAGGTTTATCACTAAGTTTACATGCTGAGTGTTCCGGTATGGGTACAGCGTTACTAACTTGCCAGATGTGTCTGTACCCTAGCCTAATTCTGGCCACGACTACATCACATTGTCTGGTTCTGTCCTTGTGCTGGCCATACCGGTACCTCTTGTCACAACATTTGTCATATTTAGTAATGCTACAACTGTCAGGTCTCTGTGCATTTCTCAGTTCTTCTGGATCAGTTCATGATTTTGACTTGTATATTTTTAAGTACAGCATTGGACAGGCCAAAGTCACGGCCCACATTTTCTTTCTTACATGCCTCATTGGCCAGTCTATCAGCACAGTATTTTTTAATTTTTATTAATTGCATCATGGGACAGATTCCACACAAGTTAGACGCGAAGGTTGTTCTCTTTAGCAGTTATCACTTACTACTTCAGACATTCGACGTCAGATTATTGTAAACAAAATTTGACAGTCATAGAATATCACACCACCTCCGTAGCTTGGGTGTGCGGGAGAGTGTGTGTGTGTGTGTGTGTGTGTGTGTGTGTGTGTGTGTGTGTGTGAGAGAGAGAGAGAGAGAGAGAGAGGAGTAAGTGTGAGGGTGTGTAGGAGAGAAGTGGGTGTGAGGGTGTGTAGGAGAGTGAATGTGGGGGTGTATGTGGGAACACAAACCTTAACTCCTTCTTCCACCCACATCCGCGTCCCCTTTTCCTCCGCCTGCATTCTCTTCATCCGTGTCTTCTTCTCCTTCTCTTCTTCCTCCTCCCCCTCCTTCACCCCCCCCCCCCTCCATCTGCGTTTCCATTTCCTTCTTCCTTTCCTCCTCCACCTCCGCTCCCTCTCAAGTGGACACTCCATCACCCCAGTGACAACCAGGCCTACGAAGTTTAGATCAGGAGACCAAACTTTTCACTTTTTCTTCTCTAGCATCCTCCTTCTCTTCCTCCTCCCCTCATCTTCCTCGTCTTCTCTCTTCTTTTCTTTCATTCCCTGTGTCATCGACTCTCCCCCACCTCCTCATTCCTCCCTCTTGCCTCTCTCCTCTTCCTAACTACATCCTCGAAGTTTAAAAACTTTAATTTTATTTTGTATACTTTCTCTACGGCGTTTGTGACTGCCAGAGCCGGAGAGCAGATACTGTGTGGGTACAGTACTGTGTGTTGGGTGTTGTGTGTTGGGTGTTGGGTGTTGTGTGTTAGGTGTTGGGTGTTAGGAGCTTTGTTGTGTAGTGTGTGTTGGATGGTGCGTTGTGTGTGTTGGATGGTGCGTTGTGTATGTTGCTTACTGCTCTGTGTGCTGGAACAGGACGATAAAACACTCCTAAATTATTTTTTGTTTGAGTGTTTCTCGACCATAATCGGGTTGAGACTACAGGGAGCGAATTCTCAGACACGTGACTTAATCTTTCTATCTTAACTGATGACAGGGCAGAGGGGGGGGGGGGTCAGATCATCAATAAATCGTAAATTATTGTCTTTATCTTAACCTTGGCCTGTGAGTGAAGGTCAGAACTTTAAACAATCTTATGGTATTTTTCCTTTACCTTAACTGGTGATACGACTTTTTAAGGAGGGAATTCTCAGATACTATACATGTATTTTTATCTTAAGTACGTACTGTCAACAAGGGCCTAACCGCCAAACTCCCTTATGATTTTTTGTTTCACCTAACTGACTGGAGAATGATGCCAAAAGCCAAGATCTTAAAGATTCATAACTTAATTTTTTCCTAATTTGGTATTTAATTCAACCCCTGTGTGTGTGTGTGTGTGTGTGTGTGTGTGTGTGTGTGTGTGTGTGTGTGTGTGTTTTGCAGCCAGTGATTTGTGTTGGTGGGCATAAATCTACCCCTCGTTCATCACCATTTGGGGGGGGGGGGGGGCGGAAACTCGTAAATGTGCAACGCTACTGCCGCCGACACGACCACATGTGGGGAGGTGGTGGTGCAGCCTGGACGGTGTGAGGGTCAGAAGAAGGTAGGGAGGGGGGGGGGGTGAGGAGGGGGGTGGAGGGAGGGCGGGAAGGGGATGAGGATTAGGGAGGCAGGTCAGAGAGGAGGAGGAGGAGGGAGGGGGGCGAAGGTGGATGGGGTGGTATAAGGGAAGGAAGGCGAGAGGAGAGAGGGAAGGAGAGGGAGGAAGGGGGCGAATGAGGGAGGGACGGTGTGGGAGAATAAGGGGAGAGATGGAGGATGGATAAGACCAGTTCTTGATACCTGTGTTGACTCTTAAATGAATAGAGATGTGTAAAGGGTTTCTGAAGATAGTATTCGGAATCAATAAACATTTTATATCCAAAAGTATCATTTCGAGTACAGATTGAATTAAAAAGTACAGGTACACTGGTCAGGTGTTGTGTCAGGTTAATTAACAAAAAAGGACGCTAATTTAGTTTTTTCTTTTGTTTTAGCAGTAATGTAGTGACCACCTCTTACTGTTCTTCAGCTCCAGGAGAGAGAGAGAGAGAGAGAGAGAGAGAGAGAGAGAGAGAGAGAGAGAGAGAGAGAGAGACCCCCACTCTTGCTCTTATGGGGTAACGCTTCAGTATGTATAAATGAACGTTAATTGGTGAGGCTGAGCCAGGTGGGCAACCAGGTATCATGTGAGGAGCGGTCGTGATTGGTTCATTATATTGTGTTGATTACCAGAGTGTTGTAGTGTTGTGTTGATTACCACTTGTAGTGTTGTAACTGTGTGTTGTGTTGCGTCTGGGTTAAAGCATGACTGATACTGTAGCTACGTAAGAGTTATTATTACCTGCACTTGTGTAATGTTCCTCTTGTGGACACTTATGTAACCACGTAGGAGTTGCTCTCTCTCTCTCTCTCTCTCTCTCTCTCTCTCTCTCTCTCTCTCTCTCTCTGTATATGTGTGTGTGTGTGAGAGAGAGAGAGAGAGAGAGAGAGAGAGAGAGAGAGAGAGAGAGAGAGATACTATATCGATACAAATCACCACCACCCCTGCCACAACCTTCCTCCCCCACCACCCCTACCACAACCTTCCTCCCTCACCGCCCCTACCACAACCTTCCTCCCTCACCACCCCTACCACAACCTTCCTCCCTCACCGCCCCTACCACAACCTTCCTCCCTCACCACCCCTACCACAACCTTCCTCCCTCACCATCTCTACCACAACCTTCCTCCCTCACCACCCCTACCACAACCTTCCTCCCTCACCACCCCTACCACAACCTTCCTCCCTCACCGCCCCTACCACAACCTTCCTCCCTCACCAACCCTACCACAACCTTCCTCCCCCACCAACCATAATATCCCCCCCCCCCCTAGCAAGGTGCAATAAGACCGCACCTGAACAAATAGCTGGGATTATGTGCACAGGTAGCGCCCTTCCTCCTCCTGCCAGTGTGGTTGTCTTGTTCACTCACACCCTGCTGTCAACTGTACTTTACGATGGCCTTAGCTCTTGTCTTACTGCCTCGCCTCCCATACTCACTGCCTCGCCTGCCATACTCTCTGCCTCGCCTGCCATACTCTCTGCCTCGCCTGCCATACTCACTGCCTCGCCTGCCATACTCACTGCCTCGCCTGCCATACTCACTGCCTTGCCTGCCATACTCACTGCCTCGCGTCCCATACTCTCTGCCTTGCCTACTACACTCACTGCCTCGCGTCATATCTCTGCCTGCCCAATACTCTCCGTCACTGCCTACTACAAGCCTCCCATACTCTCTGCCGTGCCTACTACACTCACTGCCTCGCCTACCGTCGCCACCACCACCACCACCCCCATTACCACCCCCCACCACTACACACCACTATTTTTTTGCTGTATTCAAATTAGCAATGCACCAGAAACCTTTAATCAGATAGCGTTGGCAAAATAAATATGCTAAACCACTTGTCTTTTCCTCGTGTATTTGGCTAAGGTATTGTCACCTGTGCTATTACCGTTCCTCCCCGTTTGTCGTGTCGAGAGTCTTTGTCTTATAGTTCTAGTGCACGTAAGACACTTCCTTTATACATGTGAGATTGGATTTTCCGCTGCAGTGCTTGTTTTGTCTTAGTGTTGATCCGCCATGCAAGTGCTTGTGACCCTGCGGAGGTGGGTAAGTCGGCGTGAAGTGTCAAAGAGTTGAGACGATTTGTTGGGATGTGTCAGTACAGATAATGGTTGGGTTGGGTTGGGTTGGGTTGGGTTGGGTTATGTTTGATTAGTTTAGGTGAAGGTTTGGGAATAATTATGATTATGTGACTTTGCGGTTATTCAACACTTATCAGGTAGCCCCACATTCACCCCCTACTCTCCTGTCACCAACACCCTACTACTACAGTCACCTTTATCCCCCACACAGTCATCCACACCCCAATAGTCACCCACACTCCCATAATCCCCCACACCCTACTACAGTCACCTACTACAACTACTTTGCTGTCACTCAGAACCGAGTAGGACGATCATCTAGCTATGATACAATAGTATGACTTGTTAAGGATGTTACCTTCGTTGGTGAGCTTTGGGGTGACTCGAGAGGCCGATACGGGATCAGCAGGGCCATCCAAAAATGTAGCACGTGTGGAGGGCTTCATATAGTGCGGGAGAGGTGGCGGCAGCGTCTTGCCGACACTGGCGCTTGTCTGCCTCGGTATGCAGTCGGGCTAACTCGAAAGTATTGACACTCGTATGGTGCTCCTCCAAGCGTTAAGGTGTGGAATGACCGTGCTCCAGGTGTGGGTCGACTTGGCACTTTTTCAGGTTTGTCTTAAGACTATCCTTATACCTTTTCCATTGTCCGCCAGCATTATGTTTACCATTCATTAGGTGTCTGTAAAGTAGCTGCTTTGGCAGTGTACTGTCGTACATGTGGGTAACATGGCCAGTCCAATGCAGTTGTCCATGGATAATGGTAACCTCGATGCTCCTACAGTTGGTGTCAATAAGAATACTGGCATTTGTTCTCTTGTCTTCCCAGCGAACACAAAGGATGGAACGTAGACTACGTTGGTGAAAGTTTTCGAGTGCCTTGAGGTGCCTCCTGTATGTGACCCATGTCTCGCTGCCATACAGCAGGGTGGGGAGGACCACTGCTCGATACACGTAGAACTTTGTAAATAATTTCAGCTCCCAACAGCTGAAGAAACAGTTACGGAGTCTGGTAAAGGCTTGAGGTGCACATGTGAGCCGATGTTGAATCTCTTCATCGATGTCCGCGGTAGTGGACAGGTGGGAGCCAAGGTACTGGAAGTGGGTAACATTAGAGGGGATAGTACCGTTATGCTGGATGTATGGTGAAGGTGAAGTTGAACCAGGGGCAGGCTGAAAGAGAATGTGAGTCTTATGTGCATTCACCTCAAGGCCGAAGTGTGCACCCTCATCTGCGTAGGTATTATGGATCTGCTGTAGGTTGCGTTCAGTGTGAGCGATGAGGGTGAGATCGTCTGCATACTGAAATTCAGTGATGGAAGCGACCAACACCTTTGTTCCTGCCTGGAGTCGTCTTATGTTGAAACAACCCTTCATTCGGTATTGGATGTCCACCCCGCCGGCTAAATTGGCACTGGCACCAGTAAGGAAGGCAGCCAAGAAAATGGAAGAGAGAGTTGGTGTCAGTACACATCCCTGTTTTACCCCCAATTGGATGGGGAAGAACTCAGACTGGCTGCCATTGTGTAAGACACTGCTGTTCATGCCATCGTGGAATTGCCTCACAATGGCATTAAATTTTGGTGGGCAACCAAACCGACTAAGGGTCCGCCAGAGGTCTTCCCTGTTGACCGAGTCGAAGGCCTTAGTAAGGTCAATAAAGGCCATGTGCAAGTCACGATGCTGTTCTCTGCATTTTTCCTGTATCTGGCTGGCAGCAAAAATCATGTCAGTGGTGCCACCTGAGGGTCTAAAGCCACATTGAGATTCTGGGAGGAAATTGTCCGCCTTAAGAAGTAGTCTGTTAAAGAGAACTATTGTGATAATCTTGCCAGCTACGGACATCAGTGAGATCCCGCGGTAGTTGCCACAATGTGAACGGTCTTCCTTGTTCTTATATTATTGACGATCCAGGCGTCTTTAAGATCTTGGGGGATTTCCTCCCTTTCCTCTGTCTTCTCCAGGAGAGAGTAGAGACGGTTGGTAAGCAGAGGTCCTGCTGCTTTATACACCTCGACTGGGATTCCATCAGGCTTTGTTACTTTTCATCTGCTTGATGGCAGAGGTGGGTCAGCCCTGGGTGCTGAGGAACCTGCTGGGTAATCAGTACATCCACATCTGTTTTTCGGTTGGGCAGCGAATGGTAGTGCTCTTACCAGAGCTGACGGATGCCTTTTTTGTCACTAATTAGGGAGTTAACGTCGGATGAGCAGAAGGGGGCCACGCAATGCGTAGTTGGGCCATTTGCAGGTGTGAGGTGAGGTGACAGGAGATATATGCAAGATGAGACACTCTACTAGTAATATTTTCTATATGAGATACTGAGGTAACACAATATAGTATGTAGAACCATAAAATGTTCTGTTTATCAACGGTGAGAGGCGAGGGAGCGCGGGAGTCTCCCCACTGACGTCAGCAAAGCACTACCCACCAGCGCCGGGATGACCTCCTCTTTACAGACCTTGCTCTGTATACCTGACCGAACCCGACGTCCTTTTAACCTGACCTGAGGTGAACAAGTTTTGAACTATTCTACTGTTGATATAGCTTTCTGTCGTTAACCTGACCTCCCGATGAACAGATTATTGACAGTTGATTTGATCTTCTCCTGTTTGACTGACTATGGTTTAATCGTCCACCCTTCTTTCCTTTCTAGGCAGTCCCGTTTACACCCAACCCCTATCGCTCACTTATCAGTCCAACCTATATTTGAAGCTATCCAGCGTGTTCGATTTAATGATGAAGTTCGGTAACTTGTTCCACTCATCCACTACTCTATTTCCAAACCAATGTTTACCTCTCTCGCGCCTAAATCTAAATTTGTCTGATTTAAAACCATTGCTACGATTTCGCTCCTGGTTGGATAGTTTGAGTACCTTTGTTACTTCACCTTTGTTTAGCCCTGACTTCAATTTATACACCTCGATCATATCGCCCCTCACTTTAGGTCTCTCGAAGGAGTGCAGATTAAGATGCTTTAACCTGTCTCTATACTCAAGGTTCCTAATACCCGGGATTAGTCTTGTCATTCTCCTCTGAATTCTTTCGAGGGATTCTACATCCATTCTGTAGTACGGTGACCAGAACTGAACCGCATAATCCAAGTGAGGTCTTACAAGCGCAAGGTATAGTTTTAGGATAACCTCGCTAGTCTTGTAACTAACACTCCTTTGTATGAACCCAAGTACTTTATTAGCCTTGTTTCGAGCAAATACACATTGTTTACTTGGTTTAAGATTCCTATTTATCATTACTCCACAGTCGGATTTCTCTATAACATCGTTGTTCATCTGGTATCTGGTTTCTCTGTTTACATTTCCTAGACTAAGTACTTTACATTTGTCCACATAAAATTTCATCTGCCATTTTTCAGATCATGCGAAATTTGTTTTTAGATCTTCCTGTAGTTTTGCGGAGTCCTCGTCAGATTTAATAACAACCCCCTATTTTAATGTCATCAGCAAATTTACGTATGATGCTGTCTACGCCTATATCTATATCGTATATGCTGACAGTCTTGTTGTATGATGCTGCGGAGGTCGAGGTATTTCGTGTATATTGTTGTAACACACACATAGCTTCTGTGTGTGTTTGTGTGTGTGTGTGTGTGTGTGTGTGTGTGTGTGTGTGTGTGAGAGATAAAAGGCATGAGAATGGTCCACTGCAATGGCTTATGAACACGACATGATATTATATGTTTCGGGGTGTGCGGTTTGACTCTCTCTCTCTCTCTCTCTCTCTCTCTCTCTCTCTCTCTCTCTCTCTCTCTCTCTCTCTCCAACATCCATTTCGGATTTTTTCGTGATATAAAACCGAATGATAATGATGATGATGAATGATATTGGAGACCGCATTAATATTTTACGGTCACTGGGATTAGAGATTTTTGTGGCTGTGTTTATCATGCAGGGGATTAGTATGAGACGAGATTAACACCGGGGCTCGGCTACTGGAAATTATTGCCTGTGAGGATTAGGGGATTAACGTTGGGGATTATTGAAGACAGGAGGGCTACCCAATGACCAATGAAGTCGGATTTAAGCGCCTAGAATTATTATTACTTGGATGGAAATTATCGCGGTAGAATAATCAGTGGGTAATCACCATGGGGGATTAATTTGGATTTGCGGATTATGGATGAGTTGGTTATCGAGAATCCCTGTTGATTATAGGTTAGAAGGTGACGTGGGTGGTGCAGGGGTGAGTTAGGGGGGGGGGATCACCTGAAGATTAGACACCCTAATTCTAACCTAAATGAACCCTAACCTAATCTTAACTTAGTCTAACGTAATGAAACCTAACCTAAACTAACCTAACCTAACTTTAACCTAACCTATTGTACCGTAACTTAACGCAACCTAACTTCACCTACCCTTCACCTACCCCCTCCCTCCAGGTAGCAGTGTTTAAGTAGGTGAAATAAGCTTGGGTGTCTAATCTTCAGGTGGTATCTCCTTTACTATATGTCCACAATTGAAAAGAGTTTAAGTTGTATTCACAGCTCAAAATAATTTCATGTAGATTAATAAAAATTTTAGGAAAATTTGTGAAAAATTAATTATATTCACGATATGAATAAATTTAAGTAGATAATTAATTTTTTGAAGATGTGGAAAGAGACTTAGTGTTTTGTTGTGGGTAAATGTAGTTGTCTTCAATGTATTTTAAATGTGAATGTATTCCAATGACATTAATGAAGGAATTATTGTTGAAAATATCCTGTAAGAAGGAAAAATTTGTCCTCCAGGTAACAAGACTGTGTCAGGTAAAGGCAGAGAACTGTTCCGTGCTTGATAATGAGTACTGATGAAACAGAAGATAGACCACCAAACCGTGTGATAATGCAATCAAATTCAAATTCTTCATTACATTTCAACTTATATAATGTCCTAGGTATTCCTTCTAATAATAGAGACGTGGAGTTTCTAACTATCGAAGTTAATTTTTTCTTGTTCATCACGTGCAAAAAAAAAAATTAAAGGGGAAAAGTGGTGGGCCTGGACTGAGTAACGGCGCGGGACGAGTTAACGAACTTACCCGTGTTAACCAACGCTTTGGAGGAGCGCTTTGATCCGCGGCGCCGCCCTGGGCTTTGATGCTCCACGCGGATCTAATTTCCAACGACAACTAGTACAGAAGTCGGGCATTTACCTGAGTGAAGACTGAGCCTCACTCCTCTTTTACTTTCCTCCCGCATTTCCTCTCGACAGCTGAAACAAAAGATAGACATTTAAGAGTGAAAGCTGGGGTTCACTTTTTTCTCTGACTTTCACATCGTCTTACTTTTCCTCTCGACAGGTGGTACAAAAGGTGGGCATGAAACAATGAAAACAGGTGGTAGTCGTTGTTTGTCTACCATCTTTTCCTCAACAGCTGGTGCAAAAAAAGTTGGAACTAAAGAGAAGAAAAAAAAAGAGACTGGTCGTAACCGTTCTTGTATTCACCAACAGCTGGTACAAATGGTGGCGAAAATGAAGCCTTCAACGGAACCATCTTTTTCTTTCTTCTGTATTTTCCCATTTTAATCTTCGACAGCTGGTAATGAAGATGGTCTTAACCTTTCATTCTTTACCGCCAAACAGCTGGTGCAGATGGTGGGCCCTTGAGAGAGAGACAAACACTAGTCGTTGCCGTGTCTAATTTACCACTCTTTCTCGACAGCTGGTACTGAAAGCTGGTCTCATCAGTGGGGCGATAACTTTTGACAGATGGCTATAGATGGTGTGTTTAATGAGGTGAAGTAGCTTAATTATTATATGCTATACTTACAGGTGTTAATATCAAAGCCGTGTACCTGTACTCGTATGTCTGGACGGTTAGAATGAAGTAAAGATTACGTGATGGAGAGATTGAGGACACGACACGACAGTACTGGTAGTTAGTGGTAGTTAGTCAGTCTATCTATCTCTCTATCTTTATCTCTATATCTCTCATCCCTTATTTACCCCCTTCTCTCTGCCTTCTATTGCTGATTCCCTTTGAAATCCTACCTTCTTCTTCTCCTCCTCCTTTAGTTCCTTTTAAAACTTTCCCCCTTTTTTTACCCTTTCCCTCACCTTCCCTACTCTTGTCTGTCTTTCCCTCACCCTCCTCTCCTCTTCTCTACTCTTTCATTTCCCTCTTCTCCCTTTACCTCTTCTCTTTTCCTCTCCTCTCTCTCACACACACGGCAGGGTACACCGGTATTAGGTTGCAATCGTCATAATCGTCACTCACTCAGTATCGACCCTGGTGTGCTGTGCAGCCCACTGCCCCAGACCCCGATCCCCAGTCCCAAGACCCCGACCCCTGCCCTCAACCCACAGTCTCCAACTCTCAATCTCCAGTCTTCAGCCCCCAGTTCCCTGTGCTCAGTGTCCCCTGCCCTGAGTCCCCATATCAGTCACCACCTTCATGGTACACTCTGCTGTGTTTTTGCACGGCTCGTTGTAATAAGGACAAACAGGGTGATGGTGACAGAACAACAACAACAACAATAATAATAATAATAATAATAACAATAATACTAATAATAATAATTTGTTTAGAACGTAAAGTTGGTTTAAACACCAACAACAAATACACTGATGTTGGTTTTGAATTTGTGAGTGATACGTTGGATTGTGGTTGTGGCTGTGAAATTATGTTGTTGACAGTAATAGTGGTAGTAGTGGTGATTGTGGTAATTACATAATAAAACTATTAAATGTGTGGATTTTGAGAATATTTGAGTGAGAATGAGACTGATAAATTGTGGTGATTGTGGGAATGATAAGATGGTACTGGTGATTGCGGTAATGTTGCGGTTATAATAATTTAGTGGCATAATGTAATATCTTAATGCGGTAATACAGAGAGAAGGGATGGTAATAATAACTGGGGTATAACACTGGTGATGATTTCAGTAATTACGGAATAACAACGAAATGATGATGATAATAGTTTTGCATGATACGTGTGATAATGACAGGCTTGATTTTTGTAAGGAAATATGAATAAAATATAAAGGTAATGAAGTTAATAATAATAATAACAATAGACGTAATAACATAAAGAACAATAAAAAATAACTTACAAATATAACAAAAGTTAGTGATGATAATGTTAATATTTCTTTCAATAGCTGTGAATTATAGAGACAACGAGGCTATACCTATAATCGTGTTAATAAGAGTATAGTAATTAACGCTTTCACCAAACACTTCACTTATATTACAGGTGAATATTACCCGGTATTACAGCTGCTGGGAAATAGATGAAACAGAAAGATATATATTTCACTCTGGGTGTATACTGTATTGTGTGTAATCTGTGCACTGTAGAAGCTGTAACCGAGAGAAAATTAATTAATTTCGTTCGTGTTGCTTTTTTCTTGCTATTGATTATATTTTTTACGATGGAATATTTATAATTTGGTTTTGTGATCAGGTAATGATTAGTTCGTCCCCCTCTCCCTGATTAATTCACCTATTATTACCTGCGGGGGAGGTTAGGTTAGGTTAATTTAATATCAGGGTTGTTAGCCTTAAGATGTATTAAGCTGGTTTGTTTAGTCTTCATGTGATCATTATTTTATTTTGCTTTTTTGTCCATAAACTCACTCGTGCATTCATCATGTTGGAGGTAATTTTCAACACTTTCTTTGAACCAGAGCTTAAGATCACTTTACTCTCCTGTAACTGTGACCTAACATCTGATTCCACGAAGAATAATTTTGGAATCACTTAAAAATAAAGCCTTCCTCCCCCTCTGGTTATAATACCTTCATAATAACTACACTAATGCTAACCTAACCTAACTACACTAATGCTAACCTAACCTAACCACACTAATGCTAGCCTAACCTAACCACACTAATGCTAACCTAACCACACTAATGCTAACCTAACCTAACCAAAATCATGTTTAACTGAATTCTACATATTGAAAATTCCACCTAACCGTATATTGGAAACGCTGCATAACCAAATTCTGAATATCCAAAAACCCTGCCTAACCGAATTCTGCACATCAGCAACGCCCCATTTGATAACCATTACAATTTAACCGTAAAGGCTTATCTGCATATCCGGAGTTGCTCGCAACATGCTGCCAGTTTCACCGTAAAAACGACTGAATAATCGGAACTCCTGAAGCGGGCACCTTGTTACGTGATTGGCTGAGCAGCTTACTGGGGCAGGTGTTTCAAGATGAATTGTATAACGGATACATGGGGGGGCTGGGGAGCTTCTATACCTGGGAGAATTGGGATATTTTGGACACATAGGCCTGCTCATTGAGTGTGTGTGTGTGTTTACAGAGAAATACACAGAAAAACTAAGTGCAGTTGTGGCCGAGTGGATATATCACTCGCCTGTCTTAACAACTGCCGGCCATTAAGTGAGGCGCCCCCAGTCGACCCAGCCGTTGAATGGGCACAGGACCTTTACGGATGGAAAAGTTGAAGGTGAAGTCGACCCTTGGTGACCTCGGCCTACAGCGGTGACCTCGGCCCTCATAAGATGTGGACCGAGGTCACTAACAGTCAGGCTGTTTTTTCCAGTTATAAGGAAAGTTAATCTAGTTTTTATAGAAGTCCCTTAATATACCATTACTGCATTTTCCGATTCACAAAATTCGAAGTTTACTTGTTTTAATATTTCATGTAAATCCACAGTGGAAACGTGGGCAGGATAAATCTCGATAAAATCACACAGGAAAAGGGAAACAATGGAGCACCTTAGCTTTCGTCTTTATTCAAGACATCTTCAGAGGCAACTGAATTTACAGGTTGAGAGAGGCTTATATACACAAGGTGACCTTACAAAACATCAGGTCAGGTCATTAATGTGAGATTCACTAATCCATCGCAAAAATAAGATGAGCTTATAAAAATGGGCGATATAACTAGTCATGCCAAATCAGGCAAGTTTGATTAGGGAAATGAATTCTATAAACCTTAGTGATGGTCAGTACACAACTGATAATATGTTACATAAATTTATTTGTCAGTGGACCAAGGTTAAAAATGCTTTGAAAGCATTTGAGGTAGAATAGAGGATTAGTGGGTCTCATATTATTTACCTGACTTGACATGACTAGTTATGTCGCCCATGAGGTGGATAACGGCGATTTTGAACTTCTTAGGGAAGTATCCAGAGGCGAGGCAGGCATTGCATATGTGAGCAAACCTCTCATGTTGTCGGGGAGTTGAACCAGGATCTAATTAATATGGCTTTGCCCAAGTGACATACATAAAACATAAGAATGGTATAAACTGCAGCGGGCCTATTGGCCCATACTGGGCAGTCCCATTTGCACTCAACCCCTATTGCTCATAAATCCATCCAATCTATGTTTGAAGCTACCCAGCGTGTTCGAGTTAATGATGATGTTTGGTAACTTGTTCCACTCATCCACTACTCTATTTCCAAACCAACGGTTACCTATCTCGCTCCTCAATCTAAATTTGTATAATTTAAAACCATTGTTACGAGTTCGCTAAAGGTTGGATAGTTTGAGTACCTTTGTAATGTCACATTTGTTTAGCCCTAACCTGACTTCCTGGTCCACCCATGGACTATGGGTCCACCCAGCCCAGTCATATGACAGCCGCGGTATTGATCCTCTGACAGTATTGGTCCATTGATAGCCCAGCTGTCTCCGGCTATCTGGCCTTGATACCAACTGTTTTTGTGTTCCCTCTTCCTCTATCCTCCACCTAATTCCACCCTCCAACCTCCTGTTCCATCGTCCTCCATCCCACCTCCCCCACCCCCCTCCCCCATTCTCCCCTTCCCTTGGGATAAACAGACACAGGTGAAGCATCCATGAGGCTACAGATACATATATGGCCCCACTAACACAGCCGGTGTAGGTTATATGACACGGCAAAACCATTTAATGAGGTAAATTTGAGTTTTTGAATTAGCATAATATCTGGTGTCTTTTTATTTCGTGATTGTGAAATATATGTCTAGTGAGTTGAGGGGGGGGGGGGGTAGACTGTAGCTGTGGTCTTGGACTCGAAGGTTATTGGAACACTTACCATTATTTTGATCTGTTTTAACCCATTTTTTCCTCTTGACTTCTGAAGCCTAAGGGTTATTTTCACGATTCTTGCTGTCTGTCTGTGTTTGCTTTTTGTATTTCTGTTTGTCTGTTTTTCTGTTTGTCTGTGTTTGTCCGTTTTTTTGTCTCTCTGGTCGTCCAGCTATCTGTCTTTGGCTCTCTGTTGCTGCTTTATCCACTTTATTTCTTCCAAACGTAAATGAACATAATACGCCAAATAGGTCCTTCATTTCCCTATTCCGTAGATGTGTTTTAAAAGGTAATTCATATATACAAAGTGGACGTGAACTTTTTTTTGTCAGTACACTAGAATATTTAAGTGTGTGTACCCTTTTATTTGTATGTACTATAATGTTGCTAGTTACTGTGGACCTTTTCTTAATGTTGCTAGTTACTGTGGACCTTTTCTTAATGTTGCTAGTTACTGTGGACCTTTTCTTAATGTTGCTAGTTACTGTGGACCTTTTCTTATTGTTGCTAGTTACTGTGGACCTTTTCTTAATGTTGCTAGTTACTGTGGACCTTTTCTTATTGTTGCTAGTTACTGTGGACCTTTTCTTATTGTTGCTAGTTACTGTGGACCTTTTCTTAATGGTATGTTTATGTTTATGTCAATATTATGAATTCCTTGAAAGTGTTATAGTCGGTATTGCTGAGACACACGAGGCACTAAGGGTGAATCAAGTGATATTTTTCAAGGGCACTAATTAAATAGGCCCCAGTCTTTAAAGTAGAGTTTGACTGGTGCCCCTATTAGAACTGTGGTATGTATGTTTGTATGTATGTATGTATATGGATGTATGTATGTATGTATGTATGTATGTACAGTAAGAGTTCATCGACCTGTCATATAATCACAGGCAGGTAAACTAAGAAAACTGGAAGAAAGGTTACAGGTGGGAGTCCGTGTTGCAGCGCTGGGGTCATTACCCTGTGGGCCACCCTGCAGGTATTGACCGGTCACAGGTGTTCTAACATTGTGTTGTGTCATCTCTAGCCATGCAGGTGTTTTGCATGTGTTGTGGTAATATGTTGTGTGTTCGTGCAGGTGTTAGTAGATCACGTGTGTTATAACTGTGTGTTGCCAGGGCTTGTGTTGAATGCCGCCTCACACGTGGGTAAATGAAGACATTGTTCCCTCGTACACTAACATATACCCGTATGTTGTATCGCCTCACTTGTTGTTCACACCACCGCGCCCGTGTCTTGGCCAGACTCCCAGCACTATCCGGACATTTCTTTCAATTTTAGAAAGCAAAATGACTTATAAAAGCAGTGTTTAGGTGAAGATGGTCAGCGTTATGTTGAAGTAATAAACAGGTTTAATTTTATTAATGCTTTATGGTAATTTTGGTGACACGGTTGTGTGGGAAATGTTTGAAATTCATCGTTGCTGCTGTGAGCTGATGAAGGAGGGGGGGGGGCAGCGGGGGTCCACGCGCCCTGATATTATCTCTGCTTCCAATTGCCGGTTTGAAGCTATCCATTTCCCAGGCTGGCGCAGTCACGCCACCGGGGCTCAGGGGCGAGAACCTCACTTGTCGCTGGAAAATTTGGCTGTACGAAGCGGTTTTTCCAGAGTATGTAATTTTGGCACGGCGCACCAGAGGTCTGTTGTGTTGCATCAGCCTGCAAGATGAGATGGAAAGTAGTGTTGCAGAGGAGGAGGCGGTGGCGTCGTCATGGTAACTGCTGGAGCCTGACAGTCCTGGCCGGCGAGGGTGATGTGGCCAGCTGACGAGGACTGACAGACACGCTCCTCAGCTGTCAGTCATGTACACAGATCTGTCATAGTCTACACGGAAGTTATGTAATTATTATTAGAAAATTTATTGACTTAGGTGTCTATTGTTTTCTTAATACTCTTCAGATTTGAGAAACAAATTTGGGGAACTTTTGAAGGTATACGGACACACATTCTCTCTCTCTCTCTCATATATTTACCTTATAGGGAAAATAAAGCTATGGGAACAATTACGACACACGGCCACACACAACGTTTCTAAAGCTGTTATTAACACCACCACCACCACTACCAGACATCACCACTACCAGACATCATCACTACCCCAGCTCCCATCATCACTACCACCAGGATACACCTCTCAACTTCCTCCTTCCCTTCTCCATCCACCTTCCCGTCTTCCCCTCCTCATTTCCTTTCCCTCTCCCCTTTCCCCATTCCCCATCCCATCCTCCCTCTTTCCCTCACCCATCCCTTCCCTATTCCTTCTTTCCATTTCCTACGCACACAACGGATACACACGAGGAGGAAGTACCACAAAAGATTAAGTAAAACCTCCCAGGCGATTTTTTTTTATTTACTTAATTATTTTTTTATTTTTTTTTATTTTTATTCATTTTATTTATTATTTGTTATGGGGGGAGGGGGGGGTCCTAAACTCACCAGGCTATCCGCAGGGCGCCAAGGAAACACGGGGGATGTCTTACCTTCTAAATGGGTGTGTACTGTGTAGGAGGGGGTGCTCTCTACTCTGACCCTTCCCCCTCATACCCCTCCCCCCCACCCACCTCCCATCCACTGCTCTGAGGAAAGGTGAGGGGGGTATAAAGTGGTTAGCTTTTGTCTATATTACGTAGCAGCTGGTTACTTTAGGGGGTTTCAAGTAGCAGCTGGTTACTTGAAATTAAAAAAAAACCACAAACTGAAAAATAAAGAAAAATCAACAAATGAAAAAAATATAACGATCCCTTCCTTCCTTCCTTCCTTCCTTCCTTCACCTTCCCTCCCTCCCCCTCCGTCCCCCCCTCCTTTGTTATTGTTGCTAATCATCGGAAGTGAATAACCAAGACAGATTTTTCCTGGGAAAGCGAAAGAGAAAAATGGAAAGAGAAGAAGAAAGGAAACGTAGGATAAAGAGGGAGATTAAAATAAAGAAGAAGAATAAAGAAGAGGAGGAATGAAAATGTCAAATCAAATACTAAGATCACCATCCCAGGTCACAGGAATAAACGCAATAAACTAAACAAATTCGTATAACCAGTCAGGGAAGATTTAATTACTGGTTAGTGAGAAGACATCTGTCGGCCCATGAGTGGTAAATAGTGCGGAGCTGGGTTAACTCCTTCTACACGCACACACACACACACACACACGCACACACATACTCTGAATGACTTTCTCCACCGACTTAACTTCACGTTACGATTTATTGAATTTTGTGTGTGTGTGTGTGTGTGTGTGTGTGTGTGTTTTGTGAACGCTGCTACCGTGGTGGTGGCGGCTCGGTTAGGGGTTAAGCTAGGCTAGGTTTGGTTGGTATTCTGAACTGTTTATATATATAATTTATATATATATATATATATATATATATATATATATATATATATATATATATATATATATATATATATACCTTTTTTTTTGGATTGGGGGTGAGTAGGGGTCACGGTCGCAGAATATCTCAACAAGAGACACTGATTGGGTGCGCAGTATTGCAGGACTGGCGGACAGGTGTCGCTGGGTCCAGGGCGCACAATGGCTCGGGAATTGGATTGAATCTGCTCGCCAGAATGAACCTCCGGAGGAGTGAAATTTATAACATTTTCTGGAGGAAGGAGAGGTACAGGGGGCGCTGAGCCGTCCTGGATACATGCAGCTGGCTTTCAGGACACCACAGGACACCACACTGACTTTTAGTACACCATAGGACAACACACTGGCTCTTAGGACACCACAGAAGACCATACTGGCTCTTAGAATACCACAGGACACCATACTGGGTCTTAGAACATAAGAACATAAGAAAATAAGGAGTCTGCAATAGGCCGGTTGGCCTGTGCATGGCAGCTCCTGTCGAGAGTTACTACCACTCTCTATCATCCATGAATCTATCTAGCCTCCTTTTGAAACTTTCCAGCGTTCCCGCACTTACTACAAAGTTGCTAAGCTTGTTCCACTCGTCCACCACCCTATTTGTGAACCAGTTTCTTCCTATCTCCCTCCTAAACCTAAACTTATCCAACTTAAATCCGTTGCTCCGAGTCCTATCCTGCTCGGATATTATAAGAACTTTATCTATATCCCCTTTATTGATTCCTTTCACCCACTTGAATACTTCTATCATATCTCCCCGCACTCTTCGTCTTTCTAGGGAATGCAAGTTAAGTTTCTTTAACCTATCCTGATATGGAAGGTTTCTAAGTCCCGGAATCAATTTTGTCATTCTTCGCTGCACCGACTCTAGTGAATTGATATCCATTCTATAATAGGGGCACCAGAACTGAACCGCATAATCGAGGTGCGGCCTGACTAGTGCAAGATATAGTTGCAATAAGACCTCTGCACTCTTGTTACTTACACTTCTAGATATAAAACCCAATACTCTGCTTGCCTTATTTCGAACATTAACGCACTGTTTTCTAGGCCGTAGGTCCGTGGTTACAAGTACCCCTAGGTCTCTTTCACAAGTCGACTTAGGACACAACAGGACACCACAATGGCTCTTAGGGCACCACAGGACACAACACCGGTTCCTGACACGTATCATACACACTACAACTCACATTTCAAGACCAATTTTGAATTTTGAGTGTGTGTGTGTGTGTGTGTGTGTGTGTGTGTGTGTGTGTGTGTGTGTGTGTGTGTGTAAACCTTAGAAGGACGATTACCAAGTTTATTTTTTTTCATTGGTGTCAGAACCAACGTGTGAACTAAATGTAGGATGGTCAGGATGGTCAGGATGCGTTACTCGAAGGACCATGTGGAGAGGGAGGGAAGGAGGAGGGGGGCGGAGGATGAGGAATAGGAAGTGGAGAGAGGAGGTGAAGGAAGAGGAGGGGGAATGACAAATGGAGGGAGTGGAAGGGTAGAGGTAGGGGAAAGGTAATGAGGGAGGAAGGGGACAGTATTAGATCTTGTTGACTTGTTGTGAACTTGTGTACGGTTAATGACATCAGGAGGGGGGGGGGGGGATATGTCCGCCCGTCTGTCTAGTTACATCAACATGTTTTCCTCATTGGGCCATGACAACACTGGCTTCAACCCATCCCTCCCTAATCTTCCTAGTCTTCCTACCACGTCCTGCTGTTGTCCTCCTGCTGTCTTCATTTTATACTTGATGAGAGAGAGAGAGAGAGAGAGAGAGAGAGAGAGAGAGAGAGAGAGAGAGAGAGAGAGAGAGAGACAGACTAAACTAGCTAGGCATTCATTAGTGTAATGTGTGTTCATTTATATTAGTTAAATGGTGGTGTTATTTGTTCATATAGTGGATCTTGTTCTTCTATGTTAGCATGGAGGCTCATGGTCCTCCAGGTGTGTGTTCCTGTGGTTTCTTCTTCTTTTAACTGGGAGAAGATTGGGTCCTCCAACTCTTCAAGTTTGCTCCAGCTTCTCTGGACTTGGTTGTGTGTGGGTGTGTTCAGTGGTTCGATATTGTATAGTCCGTGAAGTTCTTGTATTTTGGTGGTGTATGTGGGAAGGGAGGAAAAGTGCTTTGAATAGGTGTAGTTGAATGTTGGTGTCCATTTTGCTGAATCTTCATAGTTTTGTGAATTGTGATACGTGTTTTGCTATGCCTGTTCTTGTTATTTTGAGTCCCAGTATTTTGCCTTCGTTGGAGTATTGTATAAGTTCGTTGTTGACTGTAATTGGTGCTGAGTTTGTTTTGGCAGTATGAATAGTCTTTAGTTTCTGTGTATCATTTTGAAATTTCCACTTTTTCCATAATTTTTCCATTATTTATTTGCTCCATGGCCTGGCCTGTTTTTCGTGCCATCATCTGTTTGGCCTTGCCTTGTCGAATGCTTTTGCTACGATCCTTAACGCTACGTTGCATTGATCTCTATTGTGCATTGTGTTGGTTATATTTTCGTAAATTAGGGCAAAGGCTGTATGGGTTCCTCTATGTCTTCTAAATCCGTGCTGTCTGGGGTTGTATTTCCCTTCAAGTTCTACAGTAGGTGTGTTCTCAGTCGGTGGTTCATGATCTTTTCCAGGACTTTTCCCGGTGTTTCTAGAAGAGAGATTGGTTTTTAGCTTGATACATGTGTGGGGGATTTCCCTTGTTTTGGTGTAAGTCTGATGCTTGCTGTTTTAAATTTCCTTGGGAAGTAACCAGAGGCGAGTGATGCATAAATAATATTTCTGAGTTGGTATCATGTTGTTTGGTAGATGCTGGCGTATGAGTTTGTTTATTTCACTGATGCCTTGGGGCCTTGTTCTTGAAACTGTTTAATGTTCTGTGTATGTCGTCTGCGTTTGATCAGTGAGGATAGATCGTCGGGAGTGATTATGTCTATATTAGGACTCGGTTGCCAGATGTGGGTTGTGTGTCTCATGTGATTGGTTACTTGTCGCTCGGTGTTCATACATAGGATCAGGTTTTCTTCTTGGCTTATTTGAAATATTTTGCTCCAATATTTCCTGAATTCGGGTTCTTGTTCTTTCGATTCGGTTAATTTGATTTGATTGTTATTTAAAATGTAGTTTGATTCATTGCTGGAGGTTCTCATTAGGTGTTTAATTTTCCGCCAGAATTGTTTTGGGTTGTGATAATTTGCTTCTGTGTCTGTTATTAGTTTCTCCCAGTTATTACTATATGCTTCTTTGGACATGTTTCTTAGTTGTTCGTGTGTCTTCTGTATTCTGGCGTCCATCTTTGTTCTATGATTAATTTGTTTAAGTTACTGAATTGTGTCTGTAGAATTCTTGCTTGGTGTGAGTATTGAGGGTGTGGTAATGTACGGTGAGTGGTCTTGGGTATGTGGTGTTCCATTGCTTGGCTCACGTTTTCTTACCATATCTCTAGTGTGTTGTCTATTTGGGAGGTGTGTTTGTTGTGTAGTTGGGTGATTTGGTGATTGTTGAACTCTTGTTTGCATTCCTCCCAGTTGGACCGGCTGTAGCTGTGTTGGCGACGTGGAGAGTGTGGCTACGATAGGGAGATGGTCACTGGTGGCTATTGGGCCGGGCTCCATTAGCAGGTTAAGATGGTGATGCTGGTTTGTTAGTACTATGTCTGGATGTCCGGTGTGACCTGCTCTGATGTATGGAGGGAATTCCGGGCCAAGGTGTATTGCGTTGCCGTGACTCAATAATGTGTCTAAGATCTGTCCTACGGCGTTGTTGTCCTGGTTGCCCCAAGACGCGTTGTCGTGCATTTAGGTCACCCAGAAAATATGCTGGTACAGTTCTTCTCCTCAGCCTGATCATGTCTGCTAGTGGGACTATGGGTCTTCTCGGAGGGAGGTAACAGGTGCTGGTTATGATGGGTCCTGTTGGGCTGTTTATTTCAATGGCCAGAAAGTTTTCTTGAAATGAGTCGTGTGTCTTGTGTTGTATGTTTCGTTTGATGGCTATGGCAATTCCGTCACGTTGTAGGTCTTGACTGTTTTTTGGTAGACTGTGTAGTTAAATATTTTGATTTTTTCTGAGTTTTTCTTGCCAGGTGAATTTATGAGGATAATATCTGGCTCTGTGTTACGGTATGTGTTATATAGTTCGCTTGCTCTCTGTGGGATCCATGCTAAAACATTGTGCTGGGTTATTTCAAATTTGTTTATTATGAAGGCTGGTGCCTAGAGCTGGTTTGTGCCATTTTTGCAGACCGGTGTTCCCCTGACCCCCTCCTGTCAGTCAGTAGGCCCAGGTGGATTTTTCTATACGATGACTGATCAACTCTCTCTATCCTGTTGTGTCTTGTGAGGATTATTCCTTTCTTAATTAGTGTTTCAATGTGTGTGTCTTCTAGTCTATGTATGTGTATTTTATCTTGCCTTGCCTTGCCTTATTTCTGCCAGGAGTTCTTCTTTTGAGACTATGGGGGGGGGGGGCTGTAGTGGAGAAAAATCGAAGGTCAATTTCGTCTCCTAGGTCTTCATTCTCCGTGATCTTTCTGGGTGACGGTGGTGGTGCCATAGTTCCTGTTTTGTTCAATTGGGGGGAGGGGGGTGCTGAATTTGGCGCCGTGTTCTGTTTTTGTAGCGATTTCGTCTTCGTCCTCCATCGTTTCTTCCTTGCTGGCTCGGGGTGTATGTCGGGAGTAGCCTGTGCTTGGGTCGATGGTTCCTGGTTTGCGGTGCTCTCTGGTGTGTACATCATGTTGGATATTTCGCTAGAAGGCACGGCACATCATTTGGGAATATCCATGTCTTGTGGGTTGTTGGCGGCGAACATGTCCCTTGCTGCCTTGGCAAAAGTTCCAAGTCTGGCTATATTCATTATGTGGGCATGGATGATAGAGGAGTACCATAGGGTGCTTTGCTGGGAGTGGTGTGGTGGCTTTTTCGAGGACCTTCGTTGTTTCATCGGTTAACTTTGTAATAGCTGAATACGTCCTGTTTTTCTGTTCCCTTGTCTTCTCCTTCTCCTTCTTGTCGTTAATTACTGCTTTTCGTGTTGGGCAGCGAGCGGCCAGTGTTCTGCGCTCTTTGTTTTATACCCCCTGAAGGTGTGTCCCTTGTTCTCGCATTCTGAGCAGTGCTTGGTGGTCCTTGTTTGGGCAGTCTGTAGCCGTGTGTGTGTATTGATAACAGTTTCAGCACGGTGTAAGGGAAAGAATTCTTCTTGCTTCACCTGGCTGTTGCTGACGTGGTAGTGGGAGAGGTAAATTCCCTCCCGAATTGCTCTTTGGGCCATGGCTATTTTTACCAACCTTATTTTGAGCATGGAGGGCAGTCTAGGTAGCTTGGCCACTTCCTCCACTTTGGCCCATTGGTTCCTTTGTTCTGTGTCGGATGCCAATTGCTGCTCGCTTGTTTCCTCGGTGATTGCCCTATCCAGTCGTTGACTACAATTGATTTTCGTGCTCGGAGTTGTGGAGGGACTCTGCAATTTCAAACTTTGCGGAGAGTTTTTTTGTGTTGTCACTCGACAGGAGTACTTCGACGTCCTTCTCGGTCAAGCACAGGGCGGTGAAGAAGTCCTTGGTGGTGATGAGGTTTGACATCTTGATGAGTAGTGTTGCACCGAGGAGTCTTGCCAGTTCTGCTTTCCGTTCGTCAGACACGTCCCCGTCATGGAAGCGTATCCGAACCCGGTGTGCTCTCATGTCAGAGAGAACGTGGTGGACAGGTTGCGTGAGATGAAGCAGGTAACCTACCTATTCCGGTAGAGTAACTATCGCGGGAATTTCAACACCCTCCACCGCCACTTGTTGGTCGAGTGGTCGTGGAGTGGTTCCCGCGACTCTCCCGGAAGCCCCGTCAGGGGAGCCTACTTCCCAAGTGTTTGAGATTGCTCACTTATAGACGTGAGCAGTTGTGTGCCTATTTAGGGGGGGGGGATTATTCAGGGTTGCAACCCCCTTCCTAGGTGGACCCTCACGATCACGGTTACCCAGGAAAGCTCGGCGGAGGGATGGGTTCAGCTCCTACCCCCTTTCATGTTCACTAACTCCTGAGAGGGAGGTGAACAGTTACAGGGGGACCCAAGGACGAATGCACATCTAGGCTACAGGTCCCCAGGCCAGAGCGAAAAAAAAGTAACAGCAGTGGGATCGCGTCCCAAGTCCACTACAGGAAGCCTTTACAGAGCACCCAATCTGGGCCGCCTCTGTTCAGGAGATACCCCCTGAGCAGTGCGGGCGACACAGAAAGGGTGTTGTCTGAAACAAGCTTCCCAAGTGCTCAGGTAGCGGTGAGTGGCGTCGAGTGATGGTCAGTGAGGTGGTAATTTGCGTTCCGGTCGTCAACAGTTTGGGACAAGGCTGGCTGGCTTTGGCGGTGAAGGGTCTAAAGAGGTTTGATCACGGCGGAGGCTGGCTGGCCAATGAATGCTCCTTATCAAGGCCGTCACTCATTCCGCCTTCCGTGTGCTGTTGTCGACTTAACCAACATCGTCCAGTCCGTCCGTCCGTCTATTCCGTGTGTCTGGCTGTCTGTCATTGTGTCAGGGTCTGTCTGTCTCACCTGTCAATGCCTCTCACGGTTAAACAACATTATCCAGTTCATTGCGTGAGTGTGTGTGTGTGTGTGTGTGTGTGTGTGTGTGTGTGTCTTGAGTGACTTTAATATGTGTCGTTAGGGAGTTATTGTGTGTATTTACCCAATGAAAGTGAATTTTAAAGTTATTAATTTGTTATGGAAATGATTTACGTCTGTGTGTGTCTCTTGTCTTATGTCTCCCTTCCTTTGTTGTCTCTTAATTCTTTTATTTGGTTATCCATTATCTTCCTCACCCGCCATATGCTATTGGTGCCTCTCGGTAAACAGGAAGGAGACGTTCACATGACACCAGCAACACGGAGGACGAGAGTGAAATTTTTTTATCTTTACACTTCTATAAATCTTAACATAACGCCGTAGTGGAAAATATGGATCACCTGAAGAATCATATCACCCAAGCTTAAGTTATTGGAGGAACATACAGAACATATTACTTAAAAAAAAAGAACAAGTAATTTGGAATGTTAAAAGTTTTGAGTCACACGAGTTTAATTATTTCTCTTCTTAGTGGTTTAGGTAGAGAAAAAGAAAGTGAGAGAAAAGACTGAGAGTAAAATACAACAAGAGAAAAGAGAGCGAGAGAAAACGAGAGAGAAGAATTGATGTTATGCTTTAGAAAGGAAAACAATAAGAATATCGATGAACGTGAAAATCCATAATTTAAAGAGGCCACATGGAAGAGAAACCTGACACCAATGTTTCCGGAAGGTAGATTAGGGAGTAGATTAGGTGGTTGATTAGGGAGTAGATTAGGTGGTTGATTAGGGAGTAGATTAGGTGGTTGATGAGGGAGTAGATTAGGTGGTTAATTAGCTTGAGAAATAGAAAGTAGAGTGAGAGTTGTGAATGCGGAGAGAAATGATGGTAAGTGGATTAAAGGAGATTGAAATATATACCTATACCTGAAAGTCTCTCTCTCTCTCTCTCTCTCTCTCTCTCTCTCTCTCTCTCTCTCTCTCTCTCTCAAGATGACACAAAATTTGGTTCTAACTGTTTTCTATGACATTACGAGTGACTGAAGTTAGAATTAAGTGTAAATCGTGTCTGGAGAAGAAATTATGACCACACTTAACGGGGATAGGTTATAATGCTAGTGAGATGTGGTCAGGTTAGGTCAGATCAGGTTAGGTTAGGTCAAGCGAGAAAACTTCATTACTACAATTTTTTTTATCTATTTTTGTCAGGTGGAATTGTTAAAAGACTTACACAGGCTATATATATATATATTTTTTTTTTGGTGGGGGGCTGGTTTAAGTTTGGATGGGATTTAGACGTTGGTGAGGCAGATCGCCCTGAAGGTGGGAGTTATGGCCACAGGTGTTAGGTGAAACGAGATTATGATTTGACTGTGAAGATAGAAATTGTACTTAAAGGCCTGAAATTTTCTACTATTATCCTTCTTTCTTTCTTTCTTTCTTTCTTTCTTTCTTTCTTTAGGTGTGTAGTTATACTCTTGAACTCAGGGTGGTGGGGTGAGGTTGGGTTAGGAGGGGGGGATGTGGAGGGAAGTAAGAGAGGTTGGAATGAGAAGGTTGAAGAAAGTTATGTTGGACTGAAATTGAAGTAAGGATCAGGATGATGTGTCATTCTTATCCTGCGTGAGTTCTGTGTGTGTGTGTGTGTGTGTGTGTGTGTGTGTGTGTGTGTGTGTGTGTGTTTTATTTAACATCGGCGTGGATATCTGGGCTAACATTGATTTTATACCGTGATATATGACCCAGCTCTCTCTCACCTCTGTATTTACTGTGTGTGTGTGTGTGTGTGTGTGTGTGTGTGTGTTTTAAGAGCCTTGGTGGTAAATTTAAACCGAAAGGAAAGGTAAGGTTTGTTTGTTTCTATTTTTTCAGAACAGAATAGCGGATGATTAAGTTAATCTGGATCACCTGAAGATTAGCCCCCCCTCCCCAAGCTCATATCACGATAAGGTTAATCACAGTAACGGCTACCTAACTTAAGCTAACCATAACTAGGTAGCGTTAGGGTGTTTAAGCAATAGATGAAATAAACTGGAGTGCTTATTAGTTAGTTGATCTGTAAATATTGATGAGAATATATGTTTGGCATGATTATGGTAACGATATATGAGATAAACAAACTAGGAATTTCTAAACAATAAACGCCATGAACCTAACCTAACCTAACCTAATCTAACCTAACCTTGTTTAAACCCGGTTGAAATTAGTATATTTTAGAGGGTAGACTAACAAAAATTTCTTCTTTCTGTTTTAACCAAGAAGAAAGAAAAGAGAGGATGAATTGAAATGAATTATAGAAAGTATAAAGTCTCAGTTTCCATAGAGTTTTTCGCTGAATAGGAAATAATTAACATATATTTGCATACAACTCAGGTCACAATGGACTGACTAATTCAATGTTCGTATGTATAAGCGAGGTATTATATAGAAATTGTTGTTGTTGTTGCATCTAAGAGGATAACTGTAGATGATTTTAACTCGTTGTTATAATATTTATTTATTTTAGTATTATTATGAACACTGTGTTGAGGAGGGCCCATGATGGCGGAAAGTTGTGGTGAGGGCAAGACGTAGTGGTGATGATTTTACCCCTAACTTCAATCCTTCGCTCCTCTTCCTCACCCCTTTCTTTCCCCTTCCTAACCCCCTCCTTCGCTCCTCTTCCTCACCCCTTCCTTATCTCCCTTTCCTCACCCCTTTCCTTTTCTCCCTTTCCTCACCCCCTCCTCTTCCTTCTTCCCTTCCTCTACTTATTTCTTCCTTTTCTTTTGTTTCCTCCTTCCTCTCCCTCCCTCCTTCTTCTTCTTCCCCTCCCACTCCACGATAACACCCTCCCACTCCACGATACCACCCTCCCACTCCACGATACCACCCTCCCATCCCACTCTCCCACTCCACGATAACACCCTCCCACCCCACTCTCCCACTCCATGATTACACCCTCCCATCCCACTCTCCCACTCCACGATAACACCCCCTAAACCTCATCACCACTTACACACTACCACGAATTTAACTTGGGAAGGCCAAATTTTCGCAACTTTCTCACTTACATTGGAGCAATTTAAATACACGGGCGGACTGCAGGACTAAGTTGACAAGTTTGGAACGGGTTTGGGGTGAGTGAGGGGACGTGTGCTAAGCTTCCTCTGGTCGACTACTGTACCTTACCCACGTCTTGTTATTGAACTTTATGTAAATTTTTTATAGGAATTACTCATTGAATACTATATGGCTGATAAGTTACTCATTGAATACTGTATTATTCTTAAGAGAATTAACTGATACCCGTTAGGTTAGGTTAGGTTAGATTAGGTTGGGTAAGGATAGGTTAAGATAGGGTATGTTTGGTTAGGTTAGGTTATGAAATAATTTGGTATTCATTTTATCTTCTCTCTTTACTTTTATTATGTTGGCAAATATATATTTCATTTATCTCTTCAACAAGGAAACTCTTATCCCTCTCAGTATTTTGGCACTATACACCTGTTTTATTGGCTCTACCTGCTTTCATTGGCACTCAATCTGATTTCAATGTCTTTACCTGCTTTCATTGGCACTCTATCTGATTTCATTGTCATTACCTGCTTTCATTGGCACTCTATCTGATTTCATTGTCATTATTTACCTACTTTCAGACTTCGGTACTTTCGTTTTTTTTCAGCCAATTACCTGGGTAGACTGCAATCGTCATCCTCTTTATTCCAGTTTTATTCTATAAGTCTAAACATTTCACGTCTCTTTATCCCATTTCTCGCCAAATCAGAGTCTGTTCAAATCTCTGCTACTCTGTCATATCTTACCCTTGTCTGTGCTACTCTGCCATATCTTACCCTTGTCTGTGCTACTCTGCCATATCTTACCCTTGTCTGTGCTACTCTGCCATATCTTACCCTTGTCTGTGCTACTCTGCCATATCTTACCCTTGTCTGTGCTACTCTGCCATATCTTACCCTTGTCTGTGCTACTCTGTCATATCTTATCCTTGTCTGTGCTACTCTGCCATATCTTACCCTTGTCTGTGCTACTCTGCCATATCTTACCCTTGTCTGTGCTACTCTGCCATATCTTACCCTTGTCTGTGCTACTCTGCCATATCTTACCCTTGTCTGTGCTACTCTGCCATATCTTACCCTTGTCTGTGCTACTCTGCCATATCTTACCCTTGTCTGTGCTACTCTGCTATATCTTATCCTTGTCTGTGCTACTCTGCCATATCTTATCCTTGTCTGTGCTACTCTGCCATATCTTACCCTTGTCTGTGCTACTCTGCTATATCTTACCCTTGTCTGTGCTACTCTGCCATATCTTACCCTTGTCTGTGCTACTCTGCCATATCTTACCCTTGTCTGTGCTACTCTGCCATATCTTACCATTGTCTGTGCTACTCTGCCATATCTTACCCTTGTCTGTGCTACTCTGCCATATCTTACCCTTGTCTGTGCTACTCTGTCATATCTTACCCTTGTCTGTGCTACTCTGCCATATCTTACCATTGTCTGTGCTACTCTGCTATATCTTACCCTTGTCTGTGCTACTCTGCCATATCTTACCCTTGTCTGTGCTACTCTGCCATATCTTACCCTTGTCTGTGCTACTCTGCCATATCTTACCCTTGTCTGTGCTACTCTGCCATCTCTTACCCTTGTCTGTGCTACTCTGCCATATCTTACCCTTGTCTGTGCTACTCTGCCATATCTTACCCTTGTCTGTGCTACTCTGCCATATCTTACCCTTGTCTGTGCTACTCTGCCATATCTTACCCTTGTCTGTGCTACTCTGCCATATCTTATCCTTGTCTGTGCTAGGTCTGCTATATCTTACCCTTGTCTGTGCTACTCTGCCATATCTTACCCTTGTCTGTGCTACTCTGCCATATCTTACCCTTGTCTGTGCAACTCTGCCATATCTTACCATTGTCTGTGCTACTCTGCCATATCTTACCCTGTCTGTGCTACTCTGCCATATCTTACCCTTGTCTGTGCTACTCTGCCATATCTTACCCTTGTCTGTGCTACTCTGCCATATCTTAACCTTGTCTGTGCTACTCTGCCATATCTTAACCTCGTCTGTGCTACTCTGCCGTGTCTGTAGGAGCGTGTGTTTTATCTCTACTATCGGCACAGAACAAAAACCTAACCTAACCACTTTAAAAGGGTAGGTTTCTCTTGACGTTTATTAAACCAGTAGTGTTACCTGTCCCTACTAGTTCACCTGTTATCTCGTTAGTATCAGAACAGAAGCTTAAGCCCGGCTGTTATACAATCACACTAGAATTACTTAGCCTGTCTCCAATAGTCTCTCTCTCTCTCTCTCTCTCTCTCTGTTAGACCATTAGCGGTATCTGTTTTCACTAGTATCTCTCTCTGTCTCTTATCTGTCTTGCCAGTAGCAGTTCCTGTCTTCGTGTATAGGGTCACTTGCGTCTTGCCTCTGTCCTGTCTCTTGCTAGTTTTCAGCTTTGTAAAACTTAACCTAACCTAACCTAACCTAACCTAATTGGCTTGAGAAAGTGTGTGACCTGATCAGACCAAATACGTGACCTTCATCCACTGTTTCTAATTGAGCTTGACAAGAAGTAAACACGAGGGAGAACAACAGGTAATGCATAAAATAAGACTTCAGTGTTTGTTGTGGCTGTGTGGGTCAAAGGGGGGGAGGGGGGTCATAAATCATTCATAAACGGATATACAGATTATACACAAGGTTAGGTTAGGTTAGGTTAGGGAAGGTGAGGTTAGGTTAGGTTAGGTTAGGTTAGGTTAGGTTAAGGTGAGGTTTGGTTCTTAAGGCTATGTGGTTCAGACGGGATGGGTGGTGGTATAAATTATTCATACACGGACAAACAACATGTCATACACAAAGCTCATACGTATGTGGTGTGTGTGTGTGTGTGTGTGTGTGTGTGTGTGTGTGTCGTAATGCCACATCCATCTTAAGCATATTACAGCTGTCAGCCTCACTATGGTTGCTACCACCACCACCTGGACATGTAATTATGATGCTGCTTCTCACACGCTCTGACACCTCATTTCCTACACTTCCCACAACCTATCACCTTTTTTTAGCATTTCCTTTATCATTTTATTGGTATATTAGTGTGTGTGTGTGTGTG
The DNA here is from genome assembly GCA_958450375.1 of Homarus gammarus. Lineage (NCBI taxonomy): Eukaryota > Metazoa > Arthropoda > Malacostraca > Decapoda > Nephropidae > Homarus > Homarus gammarus. The sequence goes on from CAUDMG010000334.1 coordinate 410,838, forward strand.
TGTGTGTGCGTGTGTGCGTGCGTGTGTTTTGAGGGCATTAACAAACAGACGTCAAATCCAGATATCCTTCGTACCCACAAATAACGAGTTTGATATAAAAGCTTATAAACAATATTTGTCGTTCACTTATTTCATAGTTCTTAATTATTAGCGTCAATGTTACTTAATCCAGACAGGTATTCCAAAAGTTGTTTATATTAGACACTCCACACCTGTGCTAGTGGGACCAGGTAAATCCCCGCCAATTACCATTTCTCTGTGTTCTAAAATCCCAAAGCAATTATTTTACGTTGATAACTGTAAATAAGGGTTAAAATATCCCGCTTTGGTATGAATAATATGTTAAACGGTATTTGAAAGTTATTTAGGATTACTTGATGATAAGGTGTCAAAGTTGATTTTATCCGATGGTTGAGCACTCTTAAGTCAACTGGGGTTAGAGGTATGTTAGGTTAGGTTAGACTAGCATTGGATTAAGTTAGCGTTAGGTTACATTTGATTAGGTTAGGGGTAAGTTAGGTTAGGTTAGATTAGCATTGGATTAAGTTTGCGTTAGGGTAGGCTAGTTTAGGGTCTTGCTAAGGTATTAAATAATCAGGAGAAATAATCTGTTGTGTTTAGTCTTCAGGTACTCACACATATATACAACACCTCAAGATTGTGTCCCTGAATAAAGTTTCAAGATAAACAAGTAATTGGAACGTTGGCGATGTAGGATCTGTCTAATAATAACTCTCCCCTTAAAGCTTGAGGTGATTTGAACTTTGTTTCTTCATCTTGTTCGACCAAGCTCTTCATTATTCTGTAGTTAGTAATTGTTAATGTGAAGGCGGTGAGAGAGAGAGAGAGAGAGAGAGCGAGAGAGATATGACCTCTTCAGTCCCTCACTCATTTGCATATCATAATTATTCTAATACCAAGTCTCTTTATGGCCTCAAGCTGCTTCTCCAACTCCTTTTGTTCCTTTGTTCATTTTTTTTTAAAGAACATTTTTGTCACGACTATTCTTGGATTTTTTTATCTTTTGTTTTTTTCTTGGGCTAATGAGTTTAAGTTTTCAATGTGTGTTTTGTAATTTTCAGTATGTCTTTTTTTGTGTGTTCGGCTTTTGTTTTGTTTGGCATCCTGTTTGCGTGTTTGGTGCTTTTTACCTGTTTTAATTTCGCTATTTTGTAATTTTCTTTTTTTTTTTTTATTTTGTGGGGTTTAATAATTTTATTTTTTCAGTGATTTTTTTTTTCTGGATTTTATTTATTTATTTATTTTTTTTTGAGTTTCATTATTTATTCTTTTGGTTAATGGATGATTTTATATGTATTTATTTATGTTTTAATTTTTATATATATTTTTTATACTTTATTACTTATTTTTGTGTTGGAAATCTTTGTTACTTTTTAGTATTTTCTTACTTTTATAATTTTTAGATTTTGTTTACTTATTTATAGATTTTTTTTATTATACTTTTATGGTTTTTGTATTCGTTTTAAATTTTACTTTTTGTTACTTTTTTGTAGTTTTAATTTTTTTTTTCATTACAATTTTATTATTTTTTTACATTTTAGTTCCGGATTTTTTTTTTTCAGTGTTTGGAAATTTTCACATATTTTTTTTATTATTATTTTTTTTCATTCTATAAGTTGCTTCATTTAGTAGTGTTACTCTCGGCCTGTGTCAACCTGTCTCTCCCTTTTTTTACCTGTGTTGCTAATTGTCGTCACTTACCTGTCGTCTCACCTCATCCTGTCGTCTCACCCGTCCCTCGTTAACCCATACTTAAGCTCATTGTTATCATCACCTTGTTGTCTTTCTCTTTGTTTATTAATTCCTCGTAAGCTTGTCGAGTTATCCTCAGCTTATTGGGTAATCAGACTGTTTATCTTGTTTTAAGCTTATCAGTTGCTCAGATTTGGGCTTGAGTTTTTTTTTATAAGCTTATTCTTGGCTATTATTATTATTATTATTATTATTATTATTATTATTATTATTATTAGTAGTAGTAGTAGTAGTAGAGTAGTAGTAGTATCATCATCATCATCATCATCATCATCATTGCTTGGTTGTTTCCAGGTTAACTCAACGATGGAAATTTCAGGGTAAAAAAAAATATAAAGGAACAGAAAACGAGTATGTTGTGACGGGTGACTTTCACATAATGGTGTATTTTCTGCCCCATTGCACCACTACTGGCAGCTTCATCTGTCGCATAGTGAGTAAGTGGCGCGTGCCGACCTGTGCTGGCTGGAGCTTGCATGTGTTTGCATAGGTGGAGGTACTTGTAGGCCTAAGCAAGGGTGAGGTACTCCAGGGTGGGTTAAAGTATGCCATGGTGGGTTAAGGTATGCCATGATGGGGTTAAGGTATGCCATGGTGGGGTTAAGGTATGCCATGATGGGGTTAAGGTATGCCATGGTGGGTTAAGGTATGCCATGGTGGGTTAAGGTATGCCATGATGGGGTTAAGGTATGCCATGGTGGGGTTAAGGTATGCCATGGTGGGGTTAAGGTATGCCATGGTGGGTTAAGGTATACCATGGTGGGGTTAAGGTATGCCATGGTGGGGTTAAGGTATGCCATGGTGGGGTTAAGGTACGCCATGGTGGGGTTAAAGTATGCCATGATGGGGTTAAGGTATGCCATGATGGGGTTAAGGTATGCCATGGTGGGGTTAAGGTACGCCATGGTGGGGTTAAGGTATGCCATGGTGGGGTTAAGGTATGCCATGGTTGGTTAAGGTATGCCATGGTGGGGTTAAGGTACGCCATGGTGGGGTTAAAGTATGCCATGGTGGGGTTAAGTTATGCCAAGGTTGGTTAAGGTATGTCATGGTGGGTTAAGGTATGCCATGGTGGGTTTAGGTATGCTATGGTGGGTTAAGGTATGCCATGGTGGGTTAAGGTATGCCATGGTGGGTTAGGGTATGCCATGGTGGGTTAAGGTATGCCATGGTGGGTTAAGGTATGCCATGGTGGGTTAAGGTATGCCATGGTTGGTTAAGGTATGCCATGGTGGGTTAAGGTACGCCATGATGGACTAAGGTACGCCAGACTCTACCTCACCAAGCAGGGATTTCTCACATGTTATCAGCGGTATATGTCTCACTGTTGTATAGTCATTTCTCACTCGGGACCTTTTCAGTGGTTTTATCAGTAACTATTTCTCACCCCTTATCAAACGACTATTTCTGCTGCTCTGTCAAGTGGCGATATTTCTCACGATTTTGGCGACGTTTTCATTCTTTATCGGTAAGTGATGTTTGGCGCTGGGCTGTGTGAGTGATTCTTCCTTTCTTCATATTTTTTCTTTCTCTTTCTCTCCCTCTCTCTTCTCCTTCTCCCCGTACCTCTCCTTTCCTCCCCTCCCCCCCCCCTCTTCCTTCCTCCCCTCCCTTCCTTGTCTGCGAGTTTTCCCCCTTCCTCCCTTCCTCCTTCTCCCCTTCCCCTTCCCTCCCTTCCCCTTCCCTCCCTTCCCCCTTTCCATCATCCTTTCCTCCCCATCTCTCTCTTTCTACCCCTCTCTCTTCCTTTCGCCTCCTTTCTTAGAAGCCTTCCATATCAGGATAGGTTAAAGAAACTTAACTTGCATTCCCTAGAAAGACGAAGAGTGCGGGGAGATATGATAGAAGTATTTAAGTGGGTGAAAGGAATCAATAAAGGGGATATAGATAAAGTTCTTATAATATCCGAGCAGGATAGGACTCGGAGCAACGGATTCAAGTTGGATAAGTTTAGGTTTAGGAGGGAGATAGGAAGAAACTGGTTCACAAATAGGGTGGTGGACGAGTGGAACAAGCTTAGCAACTTTGTAGTAAGTGCGGGAACGCTGGAAAGTTTCAAAAGGAGGCTAGATAGATTCATGGATGATAGAGAGTGGTAGTAACTCTCGACAGGAACTGCCATGCACAGGTCAACCGGCCTATTGCAGACTCCTTACTTTCTTATGTTCTTCCTCCTCTTTCGCTTTCCTGTTCCCCCTGTTCCCCCTCATCCCCTTCTCCCCCTCCTCCCCCTCTTCCCCTCCTCCCCCTCAACCCCCTCCTCCCCCTTTTCCCCCTCAACCCCCTCTTCCCCTTTCTTCCTCCCTTATCAGCGAGAGTCCCTCCCCCCTTGTCCTTATCAACTAAATATTTCTCAGGTCTTATCAGTTTTCGTTTTCTGTTTTTCAATCGTTATCATTCCTTTTGTTTTCTCTCCTTATCATTGGTGATTTCGTGTTATTTACAGCTAGTTCTTCTTCTTCTTCTTCTTCTTCTTCTTCTTCTTCTTCTTCTTCTTCTTCTAGGGTGTCTAATCATCAGGTGGTCTAAATAACTCTTATGTATTCCTTCGGTGTATAGTGTAAATGCTTCACATATCTAAGACAAATTGGTCATAGTTTTGGGAGTAATGTTTGGGCAAGTCTCCCACCTAGGTGTTGTCAATGGCAGAACTAACATCACTATTATACAGGTTGGTTTATGGTGAGAGCAAAACATTCTAGGCCAGAGAGAGAGAGAGAGAGAGAGAGAGAGAGAGAGAGAGAGAGAGAGAGAGAGAGAGAGAGAGAGCACCTCAGTGAACAAGAGTATACATACATACATATAATTCTTGTACTTACAGTGAGTGAACCTGTAATGTATATTTCTCTGTGATGTAATTTACGGCGTTCTATTTTCCGTCCTTTTGCCCGTCTGTTTGTCCGCCCGTCCGTCTGTCCGTCCGTCCGTCCGTCCGTTCATTAGTATTAACTATTCTCCTTGCGATATAATATTTTAGGTCAGATTGTAAAACACCGAGACCGGACTATATTTAAAGGTCATTCGCCAAAAAATTATGTTCTGGCTATATTGAATAATTAAGCCTAAAATGTTCTCGTGTTTGGACAATATTATATTATGATCGAGTGCAGAATATCGTGTTCAGGCTGTAGTCAGTAATCAAACCTTGAAAAATTATGTCCTGGTTATATTTAATTGTCAAGGCTAAATATCGTGTCGGGACAGTTGACAGACACGTTTAAAATAAAATATTTATACATATAACTAAAAATGGGACCAGCTAAGTAAAATTAAATAAAAAGTGTATTTTTCTTTTGTTGAGAGAGAATGGGACTAAAAGCCAAAAAAAAAAAAAGCTTGAAATATATCATAAATATATTTATATGATATAGAAATTATTTTGTTGGTAGATATATTTTATAGAATACTCTCATACAACTCTGGAGACGGATACATTTTATACATTATGGCACATACAGCAGTGAAGTCAGATGTATTTCATGAACTACAGCATTCAGATACTGTATATACATAGTTGTATAAAAGAGACGTTGTTTTGAAGGTAGGGCTGTGAGCGGGAAGCAAATAAATTAAAATGAAGGTTAGTTGTGAAAAAAAAATGTTGACAAAAGCGGAAACAAAAGGGCTGGTGTTTTGGTGTGGTGCTCTGAGGCCCCACAACACATGCCAGCCAACCTGTGAATACTAATGTTTTTTGTATGTGTGTTTGTTTGTTTTGTGTTTGTCTTTCTGTTTGTGTGTCCTGTATGTTGGTCTTTCTGTCAGCTAATGTTTTTCTGTCTGTCTGTTTTTTTTTTGTTTTGTTTCCTTTCATTCTTCTCGTAGGTCAACCTGTGATTACTAATGTTTTTTTGTGTGTGTGTGTGTGTTTGTTTTCTCTCTCTGTTTGTCCTTTTGTTTGTCTGTATGTCTTTCTGTTTCTCTCCTTCCCGTTCATCCTTTTTTCTTTACTATTTTCATTCTTATTCTCATTCCTTCAATTCTTTTTTATTTAACCTTTTCCTTTCCCCTGTGTCATCCTGTTTACACTCTCCTCCTCTTCCTCTTCTTCCTCCTCCTCTTCCGCCTTCTCTTCCACCTTCTCTTCTACCTCCTCCACCCCGGCATTCTATTCCTTTTCCTCCACTATCATTCTTCCTCCTTCGCCTCATCTGACGTAAGATCATTTCCTTCTCCTACCAGTAACTAGCTGACGAATTTCTCTGCCGCCTGACAAAAATACCGACTGAGTGGGGGTGGGGGGGGGGGGGTAGTGATGGTGGTTATGTGTGGCTCGTGGTGAGGGCTGATGGTGGTGGACAGGGAGATTGTTGCCTGTTCAGTTGTGCTTCAGTGTATTGTGTATGACGGTGTCTCATCTGAGGTCAACACGCTTCCCTCCTCCCTCTTCCTCCCTCCCTCCTTTCCTTCCTCCCTCCCCTCCCCTGCCTTCTTCCTTCCTGCTATGGTAATCCTTTGCGACTCCAATGTTAACTGTAGGACTTTATTAACTGTAGGACTTTATTGACTGTAGGACTCCTCTTGACTGTAGGATTTCCATCTCATCCATTATCCTGCCGTTAAGAACTTTTTATAAATGTTGACCTTGTTGAGAACTTTATTATTTTTGTTGTCTTTTCTTAATCTTAGTTTTGTAATGTTTAATTCTTTTTAATTTTTGCATTTACTTGGGAATTTTTTTTCGTAGTCATTCCCAAACTGGTCTCTCTCTCTCTCTCTCTCTCTCTCTCTCTCTCTCTCTCTCTCTCTCTCTCTCTCTCTCTCTCTCTCTCTCTCTCTCTCTCCGCAGTTTAGCATTTTATTTGAGGCATTTTACCTTCGTTTTGTTTTTCTTGTTGTTTTTTCTCTTGCCTTCTTTTTTCTTGAAGTTTCCCCAAGTTTGGCCTTTTTTTTCCTTCTCCGGCCTTTTTCCCCTAGACTGGCTTTTTCTTGATTTTTTCCCCTAGTCTATTGTGTATAAAGAGAGAAAAGTCAGCTAATAGCAGGATGTGGTAGAGGGAAGGAAGGAAGGGATTGTGTGTGGTGGAGGGAAGGAAGGAAGGGATTGGACGTGAATGAGGGAACGAAGTTGGTCTTGCTGGTAAGGTCTCGAACCCATGAAATTGGAAAGCGGGCAATGATAATACATTATGGCTGGGGGGGGGGGAGTTGGGGTGTAGGGGAGAGTGGGGGTGAGGAGCTCTATATGGGGTTGGGGAGGGGGTTGAAGAGGACCAGGAGGAGGGGAAGGGGTGGTTGAAGAGGACCAGGAGGAGGGGAAGGGGTGGTTGAAGAGGACCAGGAGGGGGGATTGAAGGGTCCAGAGGTATCTTTACCCACTTGGTTAGGGGAGGGGAGGGTAGGGGGTAGTAACACACTGGAAGTACTGAGGCAAAAGAGGTGATGATATGAGTCAACACACAGGTGGTCATGAGGTCACGAGGACACTGCCCCATACGGCACTGGTCCAGGACTGGCACTGGCCCATGACGGCACTGGCCCACCTACCTTCCTCCTCCTCGTCTCACCACCTTCATCCCTCTCCACCATCCTTCCTGTGCTCCCCCAAGCTATTCACTTCTCCTATCTCCTCTTCTATACCCTGCATTACTATCCTCTTCTTCGTCTTCTTCCCCTCTTCTCTTTCCAAGCTTTCCTCTTATTTCTTCCTCTCCTCCCTCCCCTCTTCCCAAGGCAACAGTTATGCTTCATACAGTGTAGGGAGGATGGTCCTTGGGTGGGGGGGGGGGGGTATGGTGGTATGTACCTGTTGTAACCACTAAGGGAATAAGGAGCTTCAGGTAATTTATTTATTTTACAATTACTTTAAATTACGATAAGGTTATTGTTATTTCATTCTAATGTAATTCGTAAAGATAATTAATTCTTTGGTAGTTATCTTGAATGGACGATAATTTGGTGTTGCTGTTATTGGTAGTAATGAGGTAATTTGGCATTTTTGTTAATTAATGAAAGATAATTCATGTTAAGTTTCTAATTTGTTTCTCTATTTTGTAAAATGTTAGAACGCCTGTGGTCGTATATAAGCACATGTTAGAACACCTGTGGTCATATATAAGCACATGTTAGAACACCTGTGGTCGTATATAAGCACATGTTAGAACACCTGTGGTCGTATATAAGCACATGTTAGAACACCTGTGGTCGTATATAAGCACATGTTAGAACACCTGTGGTCGTATATAAGCACATGTTAGAACACCTGTGGTCGTATATAAGCACATGTTAGAACACCTGTGGTCGTATATAAGCACATGTTAGAACACCTGTGGTCGTATATAAGCACAGTTAGAACACCTGTGGTCGTATATAAGCACATATTAGAACACCTGTGGTCGTATATAAGCACAGTTAGAACACCTGTGGTCGTATATAAGCACAGTTAGAACACATGTGGTCGTATATAAGCACATATTAGAACACCTGTGGTCGTATATAAGCACATGTTAGAATACCTGTGGTCGTATATAAGCACATGTTAGAACACCTGTGGTCATATATAAGCACATGTTAGAACACCTATGGTCGTATAAAAGCACATATTAGAACACCTGTGGTCGTATATAAGCACATATTAGAACACCTGTGGTCGTATATAAGCACATATTAGAACACCTCTCATATGTATGTTTAATCTCTCTTTGTCTCTCACATTTATTCTCCCTTCTATCTCTCATTTATTTAACCTCGTCTCCTTCTCCCCCACTACAGGAGGATCAGTGTGTGGGTGGGTGTACGGGTCACTAGTGTTCGTGGTGGCTCTGGCCGTCTACTGGAACGCTCTCAGTTGCAGCTTCGTCTTCGATGACATTTCGGCCATCAAGGAAAACCGCGACCTACGCCCCCACACCCCTCTCACCAACCTCTTCCTCCACGACTTCTGGGGTACACCCATGCAGAAGGTGAGTACCCATGTCCAGGTCTCTTGAGTATGTCACCTACCTCCAGGATCCTTCTGAAGTGTGTCACCTACCCTCAGGACCTCGTACGTGTGTCAGGCTATTGAGTGCATCATTAATTGGCTTTTCTTATGAGTTCCAGGAAATCTATAGGTTGATATACGAACGAAAAGATATGAAACTTCTATATATTTTCAGTCAATTTCATACAAACCAAATATTACAAGAGTCTTTTTCCTACCTGTTCATTATAGTTTAGTCTTTTCTCTCCTGAAGACTCCTGACTTCAAGTACAACCATGAGACTCAGGTAACTAACTTCATACGTCATAAGTGTAATTACCTTCCTTTCTTCACCTTCTCCCTCTCCTTACCTCCTCTTCTTCAGGTGCCCGATACCGCCCTTCCTTCTCCCCTCGACCTTTTATCCCCGGCCTTATTTACTCGTCTCTTTCATCCCCGTCTTTTTACTCTGCCAGGGATTTTCCCCACCACGACGCCTCAATTGTCCCGCTTTTGTCTACTTGTCCCGTTTGTCTCCTGGGGTTCATCTTCCTTTATCTCTCTTTCTATCTCTCTTTCTCTCTTAAACTTCTCTTTCGGGTTTATCTCTCTTTTCTCTGGATTCTCTCTCTCTCTCTCTTTCTTTCCTATTCTCTCTCTATCTCTCTCTCTCTCTCTCTCAGTTGAAAATGGAAGTTTGTTCAGCGGATATTATTCGGAAATAGATTACAATGTTTCCGTTTTCGACCAATCAAAAATCAGCATTTTTGCCTGTCTTTCGTAAACTGATGGATTTCATTGGCGGAATTTGATGAACTTGTTTGTTTTTCTCGCGTGCCGATTCGGATAATCATTTTTATGGCAAAAAATCTCAATTTCTCTCAAGTTCTCCCATTTTTTTTTTTACGATGTTTGTTTTTATTTTTCTCTCTCGTTACCCGGAGATACGAGATACTAACAACACTTCTGAGAGACGAAGATGGTTTGATATTAAAATGACATTCCATTATGACTAAAACCCCGTAAAGGCGTTCTATATTCTGCTTCTGTTCTTAAGAGAAAGGATTGACTTATGAAATTTAGAAAAAGATTTAGATTCGTCTTTTATTATTATCTGAGGTCACTGTGGCCAACCAAGCAGTCATCCTGTCTTGTGTGGCCAACCTTTAACAATCTGTGGTACAATGAGACAGTCTCCTCTCCCTTACTCTCCCCACCCGCTGCCCCCCTCCCCTCCCCTTACTCCTTTCCCCCTTCCCCCTTCCTAGCACCTTCCTCCTCCTCTCCTCCTACTCTTCCTCCTCCTCCTTCCCGTCACGCACCTTTACGAGCCTACACGCCCCCCCCCCAGGGTCATCCCCCCCCCATTGTTTTATAAGGTTACTTTCCTCCTTTACACTCTCGTAGATATTCTCTCTCTCCCTCGTATTTTCCGCCTCTTATCGCCCCTTTCCGCTTCCCCCACCTCGTTCAGGCTCTCACCTCCGTTGTCACTGTCTCTTCACGTTCTGTCTCTCACCTCACTGTCTCTCACCTCACTGTCTCTCACCTCACTGTCTCTCACCTCACTGTCCCTCACCTTACTGTCTCTCACCTCACTGTCTCACCTCACTGTCTCACCTCACCTCACTGTCTCTCACCTCACTGTCTCTCACCTCACTGTCTCTCACCTCACTGTCTCTCACCTCACTGTCTCACCTCACTGTCTCTCACCTCACTGTCTCTCACCTCACTGTCTCTCACCTCACTGTCTCTCACCTCACTGTCTCTCACCTTACTGTCTCTCACCTCACTGTCTCTCACCTCACTGTCTCTCACCTCACTGTCTCTCACCTTACTGTCTCTCACCTCACTGTCTCTCACCTCACTGTCTCTCACCTCACTGTCCCTCACCTTACTGTCTCTCACCTCACTGTCTCTCACCTCACTGTCTCTCACCTCACTGTCTCTCACCTCACTGTCTCTCACCTTACTGTCTCTCACCTCACTGTCTCTCACCTCACTGTCTCACCTCACTGTCTCTCACCTCACTGTCTCTCACCTCACTGTCTCTCACCTCACTGTCTCTCACCTCACTGTCTCTCACCTCACTGTCTCTCACCTTACTGTCTCTCACCTCACTGTCTCTCACCTTACTGTCTCTCACCTCACTGTCTCTCACCTCACTGTCTCTCACCTTACTGTCTCTCACCTCACTGTCTCTCACCTTACTGTCTCTCACCTCACTGTCTCTCACCTCACTGTCTCTCACCTCACTGTCTCTCACCTCACTGTCCCTCACCTTACTGTCTCTCACCTCACTGTCTCTCACCTCACTGTCTCTCACCTTACTGTCTCTCACCTCACTGTCTCTCACCTCACTGTCTCTCACCTCACTGTCTCTCACCTCACTGTCTCTCACCTTACTGTCTCTCACCTCACTGTCTCTCACCTCACTGTCTCTCACCTTACTGTCTCTCACCTTACTGTCTCTCACCTCACTGTCTCTCACCTACTGTCTCTCACCTCACTGTCTCTCACCTTACTGTCTCTCACCTCACTGTCTCTCACCTTACTGTCTCTCACCTTACTGTCTCTCACCTCACTGTCTCTCACCTCACTGTCTCTCACCTCACTGTCTCTCACCTCACTGTCTCTCACCTCACTGTCTCTCACCTCACTGTCCCTAACCTCACTGTCTTACCTTACTGTCTCTCACCTCACTGTCTCTCACCTCACTGTCTCTCACCTCACTGTCCCTAACCTCACTGTCTCTCACCTTACTGTCTCTCACCTCACTGTCTCTCACCTCACTGTCTCTCACCTTACTGTCTCTCACCTCACTGTCTCTCACCTCACTATCTCTCACCTTACTGTCTCTCACCTCACTATCTCTCACCTCACTGTCTCTCACCTCACTGTCTCTCACCTCACTGTCTCTCACCTCACTGTCCTCACTGTCTCTCACCTCACTGTCTCTCACCTTACTGTCTCTCACCTCACTGTCTCTCACCTCACTGTCTCTCACCTCACTGTCTCTCACCTCACTGTCTCTCACCTTACTGTCTCTCACCTTACTGTCTCTCACCTCACTGTCTCTCACCTCACTGTCTCTCACCTCACTGTCTCTCACCTTACTGTCTCTCACCTTACTGTCTCTCACCTCACTGTCTCTCACCTTACTGTCTCTCACCTCACTGTCTCTCACCTCACTGTCTCTCACCTCACTGTCCCTAACCTCACTGTCTCTCACCTTACTGTCTCTCACCTCACTGTCTCTCACCTCACTGTCTCTCACCTCACTGTCCCTAACCTCACTGTCTCTCACCTTACTGTCTCTCACCTCACTGTCTCTCACCTCACTGTCTCTCACCTTACTGTCTCTCACCTCACTGTCTCTCACCTCACTATCTCTCACCTTACTGTCTCTCACCTCACTATCTCTCACCTCACTGTCTCTCACCTCACTGTCTCTCACCTCACTGTCTCTCACCTCACTGTCTTTCACCTCACTGTCTCTCACCTTACTGTCTCTCACCTCACTGTCCCTCAGCTTACTGTCTCTCACCTCACTGTCTCTCACCTCACTGTCTCTCACCTCACTGTCTCTCACCTCACTGTCTCTCACCTCACTATCTCTCACCTCACTATCTCTCACCTCACTGTCTCTCGCCTTACTGTCTCTCACCTCACTGTCTCTCACCTCACTGTCTCTCACCTCACTGTCTCTCGCCTTACTGTCTCTCACCTCACTGTCTCTCACCTCACTGTCTCTCACCTCACTGTCTCTCACCTTACTGTCTCTCACCTCACTGTCTCTCACCTCACTGTCTCTCACCTCACTGTCTCTCACCTCACTGTCTCTCACCTCACTGTCTCTCACCTCACTGTCTCTCACCTCACTGTCTCTCACCTCACTGTCTCTCACCTCACTGTCTCTCACCGCTTCATCTCTCCATCTCTAGCTCCTTAACTCTCACCCTGTCTATCTCTCCTCCCTTCTTTATTCGTTTTAGCTCCTGTTTTCATTTCATTCTATTTCCCATCTTCCTTCCTTCCATATTGTTTACATTTGGTTACTTTTGGTTACTTTTGGTTACTTTTGGTTACTATTTGGTTACTTTTGGTTACTTTTGGTTACAGGATTTATATACATTTCTTCCGTAATTACTTCCACTTTCGTTCTTTCGTTCGTCAGTCCGTTCCTTCCCTCCTCCCCATTGTATTATATCTTCTTTCTTTTACTTCATTATACTGTAATTTCATTTAGTCGTTCTCTCTCTCTCTCTCTCTCTCTCTCTCTCTCTCTCTCTCTCTCTCTCTCTCCCCTCTCTCTCTTACTTTCTCTTTCTCCCCTTCATCCCTTTTTAATACTGTCACTTCTTTCTTTCTTTCTTTCTTTCTCCAGGGTACAGTGACAGAGGACTCGGGACCAACGGGGTGACTTGTATGTGACACAGAGGCATCATATTACTCGGAAGTTTCTGGCACATGGAGGAGGAGGAGGAGGAAAGAAACGGGAAGGAAGACTAGAGAGAGAGAGAGAGAGAGAGAGAGAGAGAGAGAGAGAGAGAGAGAGAGTTTATCTTACTTTTACACTGTCATAAGATAAACGTAACTTATGTGTACAGTAGATTAATATGTGGTGAAGGCAACAGTGTCCTGTATCCAGAAATTATGCTTAAAAAGTTGCATTATGTATATATTAAATTTTTCGTGAACGGTGTAAGTCAAGCTTATCCCCTCCCCCCCCCCCCCCCCCCCCCCCCTGGGCATATCACCTGACTTTGTTTACATGGTGTCAGTTTCGAGCTAATACCATGTTTACCTCTGCCAACCCCGTTTAGAAGAAGTTCCTTTATCCACCACCCAACACAATACGTTCATGATCTGCCTGCCGTAGGAACCAAAACACCATCATACTTCCCTGTGGCTCTGTGGCTCATTTCTGGTCACTTTTAGAATCTTGTCCACCCCCCCCCCCCCCCGGCAGGTGTGTCAGCTGGCTCCACCTGTGTATCTTGGACCAGGTAAAGGTGGGGGTGGGGGGTGGGGGGAGCTTAGGTGTCATGATAGGACTGAAGGGGCTGGTCAATGGCAAAAGACCCCAGCAGACACTACAGGACTGATAGCTTGTTGTGGGTATTAATGTGCTGAACAAGGTCTGCCACACCTGTCATTACTTATATGTGTGTGTGTGTGTGTGTGTGTGTGTGTGTGTGTGTGTGTGTGTGTGTGTGTGTGTGTGTGTGTTTTCCTCCGCCACTATCACAGGCCACCGTTGTCATCCACCATTCATATTGGACTGGGATGGACGCGCCTCGCCCCACCTATTTTATACTCCCGACTTCTTGGCCTGATATTGAGGGGGGGGGGATGGGGGGATTGCCAACGAGTAAATATTTGTGAGCGGGAGGAGATATTGCAAGCTCAGGAGACAGCCAGCAAACACTTGATCCCTCTCCCTTCTCCCTTCTCCCTCTCTACCCACTACCCTCACCCCTTACCCTCTCCTCTCCCTCATCCCCTACCCTGCCCGATACCTCTCCCTCACCCTTTTCCACATATTGAGGAATACTGTCCCTCCTCTCCCACCTCCTCTCCCCTTCCCACATCCCCTCTCCGTCCTCTCGCCCTCTCCCTTCCCCTCTCCTCTTACTCACTCTCTCTTCACTCCGCACCTTCTCACCTCCCCCTCTCCCCTCCTCTCTCCCTTCCGCACCTTCTCCCCTCTCCCTTTCTCCTCCCCTTACCCCTCCCTCCCTTCCCCTTACTCTCTCCTCTCCCCTTACTCTCTCCCTTCCCCTCACCCTCTTCTTTCCCCTCACCCTCTTCTTTCCCCTCACCCTCTTCTTTCCCTCACCCTCTTCTTTCCCCTCACCCTCTTCTTTCCCCTCACCCTCTTCTTTCCCCTCACCCTCTTCTTTCCCTTCACCCTCTTCTTTCCCTCACCCTCTTCTTTCCCCCCACCCTCTTCTTTCCCCTCACCCTCTTCTTTCCCCTCACCCTCTTCTTTTCCCCTCACCCTCTTCTTTCCCCTCACCCTCTTCTTTCCCCTCACCCTCTTCTTTTCCCCTCACCCTCTTCTTTTCCCCTCACCCTCTTCTTTCCCCTCACCCTCTTCTTTCCCCTCACCCTCTTCTTTCCCCTCACCCTCTTCTTTCCCCTCACCCTCTTCTTTCCCCTCACCCTCTTCTTTCCCCTCACCCTCTTCTTTCCCCTCACCCTCTTCTTTCCCCTCACCCTCTTCTTTCCCCTCACCCTCTTCTTTCCCCTCACCCTCTTCTTTCCCCCTCACCCTCTTCTTTCCCCTCACCCTCTTCTTTCCCCTCACCCTCTTCTTTCCCCTCACCCTCTCCCTTCCCCTCATTCGAGTGGGATTGAATAATATCTTGTCGTCTGGGTCATCTTCCTCTCTACACGCGAGTATATATATATATCGAGATGGATGAGTGGGAGGGAGGGAGGCGTTGTGGGTGAGGAAGGTGGATGGAGGGAGAGGGAGGCGTAGTGGGTGAGGAAGATGGATGAGTGGGAGGGAGGGAGGCGTAGTGGGTGAGGAAGGTGGATGAGTGGGAGGGAGGGAGGCGTAGTGGGTGAGGAAGGTGGATGAAGGGAGAGAGGGAGAGGGAGACGAGAGGGAGTGACTTTGGTGTGGAGAGTGAGGGAAGGACAGAAGGAGGGAGGGCGTGGCTCCTACCATTTATCCAACTAGTTTATCATGATAATCTCCCATTTGTTCTCACTAATGGGCGGAAACAGTCCTCGGCCTTTGTGTTGTTTTCTTGGTAGTAGTAATGGTGGTGGCGGTGGCGGTGGGTGGTGGTGATGGCGGTGGTGGTGGCGGTGGCGGTGGCGGTGGTGGTGATGGTGGTGGTGGCGGTGGTGATGGTGGTGGTGGTGGTGATGGTGGTGGTGGTGGTGATGGTGGTGGCGGTGGTGGTGGCGGTGGTGATGGTGGTGGCGGTGGTGATGGTGGTGGTGGCGGTGATGGTGATGGTGGTGGTGGCAGTGATGGTGGTGGTGGTGATGGTGGTGGTGATGGTGGTGGCGGTGGTGGTGATGGTGGTGGCGGTGGTGATGGTGGTGGCGGTGGTGATGGTGGTGGCGGTGGTGATGGTGGTGATGATGGTGGTGGCGGTGATGGTGGTGGTGGTGGCGGTGATGGTGGTGGCGGTGATGGTGGTGGCGGTGGTGGTGATGGTGGTGGCGGTTGTGTTGGTGGTGGTGGTGGTGATGGTGGTGGCGGTGGTGGTAGTCGTGATGGTGGGGGCGGTAGTGATGGTGGTGGTGGCGGTGATGGTGGTGGTGGCGGTGATGGTGGTGGCGGCGGTGGTGGTGGTGGTGGTGATGGTGGTGGTGGCGGTGATGGTGGTGATGGTGGTGGCGGCGGTTATGGTGGTGGTAATGGTGGTGGCGGTGGTGATGGTGGTGGCGGTGGTGATGGTGGTGGCGGTGGTGTTGGTGGTGGCGGTGGTGTTGGTGGTGGTGATGGTGGTGGCGGTGGTGATGGTGGTGGTGGCGGTGGTGATGGTGGTGGTGGGTGGTGGTGGTGGTGGTGATGGTGGTGGTGGCGGTGATGGTGGTGGCGGTGATGGTGGTGGTGATGGTGGTGGTGGCGGTGATGGTGGTGGTGGTGGTGATGGCGGTGGTGATGGTGGTGGTAGTGGTGATGGTGGTGGTGGCGGTGATGGTGGTGGTGGCGGTGGTGATGGTGGTGGCGGTGGTGATGGTGGTGGTGGCGGTGGTGATGGTGGTGGTGGCGGTGATGGTGGTGGCGGTGGTGATGGTGGTGGTAGTGGGAATACTTGTGAAATGTTTGAGTGTGTTTTGGTCTGTTTTACTTCGCTGTGTTATTTACGGTATTGGCCAGGGATCACATCCTTAAAGTTCTTACTGTAAATATTCCCGTTAGTGAAGATATAAGAACCTGCCTCCCTGAGTATTGACTAAGTTATAACACAAAAATTACGTCAAAGATAAGACCAAAAGATTCAGTAAGATTTGGCTTTTTTTTTCCTCATTTGTTTCCTTGACAGTACAGTCGGGGACAAAAGTTCTCTCCCTGTGGTGAAATTGAGTCATTGGAATATGTCTTCGAACTGACTTACCCTGACTCATCTGGTGCGGGTGTGGTGTTTGATCTCATTCGGGGTCGATACTGCTTCAGTTTGGGATGGAATGAACCTTTGACCCCGGGTGTACACTACCCCCACTTACCATGAACAAAATGAGTAAAAAATTAAGACGAAAAAACAAACCGCCAAACTACTCGTTAATTACTATGTTCAAATTTTCGTTTCCTGGTTCAAAAAAGTTACTGAAATATTGGCCAAACACGCAAGCAACCAACGTGACAATTTCTACTGTAATTCTGCGTTTGGTGAGAGGATGTAGAAAAAAAAAGTGTCCAAATGTATCAGTGTCCGAATATATCAAGCAAGTGTCAAATTGTATCAAGTGTCAAAATTTATCAAGCAAGTGTCAAATTTATCAAGCAAGTGTCAAAATTTATCAAGCAAGTGTCAAACTTTATCAAGCAAGTGTCAAACTTTATCAAGGAAGTGTCAGGATTTGTGTAATATTTTGTGTCGGTCTGTGTCGTTGTATAGATCAATTACCTGTACTAAATTTGGAATGCGTGATGCCATTTCTCAGGAGGAAGTAGTGTGCAGGTCAGTTGATTATCGGAATGCACTAAACCAGGTGAGTGAGTGACGTGGGAAGGAGTGGCGTGGCGAATATATAATTGACGTGGTGAATGAGTGACGTGGTGAATGAGTGAGGTACGAATGGGAAACGTGGTGATTAAGTAACGTGTGAATGAGTAACATGGTGATTGAGTAACGTGTGAATGAATGACGTGGTGAATGAGTGAGTGACGTCTACGAATGAGTAACACATCAATAGTCTTGCAAGGTGTGTGGTAACAAACAAGGATTTTTCAATTTATGTGCTTTGAGTTTTGTTTTTTTACTAATGTTTTAAAGTTGATGTATCTTTAGGTTAGGTTAGGTTAGTTTGGGTTGGGTGAGGTTAGATTAGTTTTAGGATGCATAATCTTCAGGTAAAATAAGCTTGTGGGGATAATCTTCAGGTGATCCGGTTCAATATTGAAAGTAACTAAATAATTAAATCTCTCAAGCTAGTCAATAATCCTTTAAGATACTGAACAGTTATATGGTAATTGTAACTATTGATTAACTAGAATAATATATATATTCAAAGTTAACAACAAGAGCAATATTTGACATGGCTGAACTCTGCGTGAGGTAAAAGCTCTTATGAAGACGTCCTGATATGAAGAGAGTTAGGAAGTTATGTCTTAAAATACCGTAGATTTTTTTTAATTGTTACTCGGGAGACTTTAAAGGGTGTGGAGAGAGAGAGAGAGAGAGAGAGAGAGAGAGAGAGAGAGAGAGAGAGAGAGAGAGCTTCTGCTTTGGTAGGTCTTTTGACACCTGGGAAGATCTTGTTAGATGTTGAAAACTTTAAGGAAAAAATCATCTCCATAGTTTCTTCAAGACGAAAAAAAGAAGACCCTCGGCCTCAAGGAAGATGAGTCTTACCTCCCCTTTAAGTCTTTTTTTGAAGACTATGAAGCGTCCTGTAAGACCCTTAAACCCTTTGGCTCAGCTCCCTAAAAAAAACACACACACACAGGGTCCTTTAGAGTAGATCTTTCCCGAGCAGAAAGTTCCCCAAGCAGAAGAGAGACATGAATGGCCAGGTACGTCGTTGAAGGCTATTGAGGGGTCTTGGTAAATCCTTGAAGTTTTGAAGGCGGGGTGAAATAAGGTCAGGTCAGAGGGGGCGGGGGGAATCTTACAAGGAGGAAGGAAGGAAGGAAGGGAGGGAGGGAGGGTGATGGGGAAGGTGGGTAGAGGGGGGAGGGGGAGATGAAAGGCGCTGGGAAAGATTAGGCTTCCAACCCTTTATTTTCACCTGATGATTAAACACCTTAATGCTACTTAGGGTGTTTAGGTTAGGTTAACTTGGGTTGTGTTAGTTTAGGTTAGGTTAACTTGGGTTGTGTTAGTTTAGGTTAGGTTAACTTGGGTTGTGCTAGTTTAGGTTAGGTTAACTTGGGTTGTGCTAGTTTAGGTTAGGTTAACTTGGGTTGTGTTAGTTTAGGTTAGGTTAACTTGGGTTGTGTTAGTTTAGGTTAGGTTAACTTGGGTTGTGCTAGTTTAGGTTAGGTTAACTTGGGTTGTGTTAGTTTAGGTTAGGTTAACTTGGGTTGTGTTAGTTTAGGTTAGGTTAACTTGGGTTGTGTTAGTTTAGGTTAGGTTAGGGTGTTTAATTTTAAAGGAAAATAAACTGGGGGCTAATCTTCAGATGACTCTTTGGTTGAATTGATGAAGAATTAGACAAATATGCTCTTAATATTAATACTGAATACCTGTTGTAGTTACCGCGTAAATTGTACATCATCCTGAATTATGTAAAGAAATTAATTTTGTGTTAACTTAGGAGTCATGTGTGTTATAATATGTGTCATATGCTAATTAAATGTAACAATTTAACTTGGTTTATGTGTCAAGTTAAGCACTATGATTAAGTTTTGTGCCAACTTAAATTAACAAGTCTTTGGTTAACGTAATCATGTCATGTTTCGTAAGGGAGTTCACGGTGTCATGGAGAAGCTCATTTGGGTCACTTTTTGATGTAGGTAGTTAGTACAGTGTGATGATGGTTAGTCTGTTGTTCGTTGTTGTCTGTGTTTTTGACTGTTTTTGTTAGCTTAAAACTGTCAGCTTATTTCGTGCCAAAACACGTTCCAGGATTTAGTCAGCTTAGTGCAACACATTTTCAGGAGTTTGTCAGTCAGCTTACTACCATAAAACATTCCAGGGTTAGTCAGCTTAGTGCAACACATTTCCAGGATTTTGTCAGTCAGCTTACTACCAAAAAACATTCCAGGATTTAGTCAGCTTAGTGGTACAAAATACCTCCCAGGATTTAGTCAATCAGCTTACTACCAAAATTGATGTCAGTACATAGGTGTGATATGTTGGTGTCAGCGAGCGGTAACAGGTGTTGTCAGCAGATGGTGTCAGTATCTTGTCAGTACTTGGTAAGTGTCAGTAGGTTTTGCTTACTCTGAGAAATATTATTCAAGACAGTCAAATTACTCTTTACTTTTCATAAAATTTTGCATACTCAGTGTAAAAAAAAGTTTGAGCGAAAGTTTATCTATTTTGGTAGCGGTTTTGTTTAGGTTATAAAGATCATTAACTTCAAGGACCAACATAGAAGCTTTTCTTAGAACCCCTTTGGGAGTGACTATTGTTATGTTGTTATTTATATCCATGACGGGTCAATACATGAGTCAACCTGGTGTGTGTGTGTGAGAGAGAGAGAGAGTGAGAGAGAGAGAGAGAGAGAGAGAGAGAGAGAGAGAGGACTGTTCAATGGTAGAGGTGTGTTCGGAATACTGAAGAACTTTGATAATGTCGTTGTCATATTAACTAGCAATTGTTAAGGACAGGTATAGGGGGAGGGACCACCTGTTCATTACGCTGGTAGGAGGAGGAGGAGGTGTAACGGACTGGTTTGGTTATTATTACAGTACATGGGATAGTAATAATGTTGATGGTAAGAATAGTAATGAAAATCTACTACTACTACTACTACTACTACTACTACTACTACTACTACTACTACTACTACTACTACTACTACTACTATTTTTATCAGCTGTGCGTGTGTGTCCTGTTATCAGTTTCAAAATATCTGTAATTCTTGCTTGTATTAATTTGTACCTGTAGTTCTGTATCTGTGCTGTTATTACTGTACCGATAATTACGTTGATAACTTTGTATCTGTTATTGTATGTAATTTTAACTGTAATGTTAATTTTTGTATTTGAAACATTTTAGAGTTTATTAACCTATGATGTTTCTGAAGTGTGATTGATCTTATTCACTCACTCACTCACTCACTCACTCACCTTCTCTCTCCTCACCATGACTGAGAGGGCAGGTGTCACGCCCCCCCCCCCCCCCCCAGGTGAAAATGTAATTAAGGGAATCGAATCAGTGAGCTTGACGTATTAAAGGAGGCTGTTGAAGTCCTTACCAGCCACTGATGGGCTGAGTTAGTTAAGGTATTGTACTTGTAGGTAATACGGCTTGTGGAGGTCTATTGTTAATATTATTATTGTTGTTGTTGTTACTATTATTATTATTATTATTATTATTATTGTTGTTGTTGTTATTGTGTTATCCGCCTCTTCCTCTTCTTCCCTCTTTCTTCTTCTCCTCCCAATCACTCTTCAGGTTATCTGGTAAACAGGAAGGTAAGATAATCACAAGGAGGTGTGGGGAGATGAAGGTGACAGATGATGATAGAAATAAGAATCAAAGGGAGGAAGAATGAAAGAATAGACATGGAAAGGGATAATAAGATGGGAGACTGATGAAGGAGTGATAGCAGAACGGAAGGAAGGAAGATAGGAAACGGAGGTAAAGATTGTGGGAATGTAGATAAGAGGATTAAAGAATATTGGAATAGGTTATACAAGGGGTGGGGGGGGGGGGGGAGGGAGTCGATTCTGTACCTCTTAAGTGACGGATGACCTTTGAAAGGGTTAGGTGAGACTCGGAGGAACCAATCAGAGTAGGGTAGGATGGGGGAAAGGATAGGAGAAGTGGATATTGGTACGATTAGAATAGGGGGTGGTGGTGGATGTGTCTGGGTGTGGGTGTTGTGGTTGGATGTGTGTGGGTAAGTGGTTAGATTAGGTATTGCCGTTTTTATTTTCCTTGATGACGTGGTTAGCGAAGTCATTGGTGTGTTATTGATGCCGTAGTTAGCGAAGTCGTTCTATTATTGATGCCATAGTTAGTATTGATGTGTTATTGATGCCGAGGTTAGCGAAGATGTTCTGTTATTGATGACTTAGTAGTGAACGAAGTCATTGATGCGTTATTGGTGCCGTAGATATGAACCAAGGGAGTTTATACGGTAATTAAACGTTCCGCTCTGTGATTGAAACTACAGATCGTGGTTGAATACGTGTTGGGCTTAATTGGATGGTGGTAGTAATGATGTCTTCCACTTGTTGTGTACAAGACTTGGACGTTCATCAGTGAGTAACAGAACAGTAGATAGTGGTGGTAGTTATTGTTGGTGGTGGTTGTGGTTGTTGTGCTGGTTGATTGTGATCCTTGAAGGAATTTGGATTTGAGGAAATAGTGGTGGTGGTGGTGGTAGGAGTGGTGAATAATAGTGGTAGGGGTGATGGTAATTGTGGTAGCCGTGGTAGGCGTGGTGGTAGTAGTGTTAATGATGGGAGCGATTAGTGGGCAATGAAGCGTAAGTACTGGTAGATTATTCTTCACCTCCTCTTCCTCCTCCTCCTCCGCTCCTCCTCCTGCTCTTTTTTTCGTTTTGTGATTATCCCTTCTATTCTTTTATCTTCCTTCCTCTCTTCTCTCCTCCTCCTCTTCCTCTCCCTAGCTCCAGGACTTCGGGCGGTACATCACCTTCTACTTGAGACTTCGCATCCGAGAGAGAAATATAAGGACTGTTGAGGTCATTCTTGTGGCTTCTACCCCACTCCATTACTCCACACCACTACTCCACACCACTCCACTACTCCACACCACTGCTCCACTCCATTACTCCACGCCACTACTCCACACCACTACTCCACACCACCACTACTACACGTCACGACCCCACGATACGACCCCACGCCACTACGCTAATGTTACTACCCCACGGCACTACCCCACACTACGATCCTACATGGTGTGTGTGTGTGTGTGTGTCGATCTGAATGTTGAAGACACACACACACACACACACACACACACACACACACACACACTCAGAAATATGTACCAGGTTTGAGAGAGGCGAAGTATTGTTGGCCTCCGAGCATCACATCCTGACCAATATCGAAACCCTTGGCCAATATCCTCCCCATTCTTCCTCTTAACCATCACCTGGGTCACCTACGCCTTCTGCTGTTGTTTTCTCTCACTCTGTACGTACTCAGGGCTTCAGGTAGAGGTGGGGGAAGTTGTGGTGGAGGTGGTGGTGGTGGCAGTAGTGATGGTGGTAGTTGTTGTGGTGGTGGTAGTAGTTGTTGTTGTGGTGGGGGTAGTAGTTGTTGTGGTGGAAGTGGTAGTAGTTGTTGTTGTGGTGGTAGTGGTAGTAGTTGTTGTTGTGGTGGTGGTAGTAGTTGTTGTTGTGGTGGTAGTGGTAGTAGTAGTTGTTGTGGTGGTAGTGGTAGTAGTTGTTGTTGTGGTGGTGGTAGTGGTACTGCGAACTCCATTAACTCAATAAATAATTTATATTTTGTTATATCTTTATTGGCGTGTGTGTGTGGGGGGGGGGGGGGGGGGAGAGCCTAGTTCTCCAACAATTCTTCACACCTTTGGAGCCTTCCGCAGTTTCTCTTAACTACAGGAGCCTACCTTAAACAACACAGAGAGGTTAATTCAACAATATAAAGCAAACAGAAGAGAGAGAGAGAGAGAGAAAAACAAGTCATATGCGTATCCATTAACACACCCACACCCACACACACACACACACACACACACACACACACACAGTCAATATTTTAACGAAATGCTCCACTGAATAATCCGGGTGAACGAGAGGAAAGGAAGGAGGGAGAAGGAGTTAGAGTGATTGAGAGGAATAGGTAGGAAAGGAGAGAGAGAGAGAGAGAGAGAGAGAGAGAGAGAGAGAGAGAGAGAGAGAGAGAGAGAGCCGCCATGCAGGTATTACTGTATGTTGACTTTCTCGGTTTGTAAATCTTTGGAGCCTGGACCAACAAAGCAGGTGACCCAAGGCTCCTCCTGCACCACTACTGGTAGTCGAGAGAGAGAGAGAGAGAGAGAGAGAGAGAGAGAGAGAGAGAGAGAGATTCTCTTTGTAGCCTTTAGCCTTTGACATGTGTGTGTGTGTGTGTGTGTTTTGTTGTTCACGATCCTGCCGCTGTAGAATGGTGGGTGGTTACTGTTGTTATTGTAGGATGGTGGGTGATTAAGTCAGGTTAGTTTAGGCTAAGGTAGGTTTAGTTATATTAGTTTATGTATTCTCGCACTGTACTCCCCTGTACTTTAAAAGCTTTATTAATAAGAGAAGTTGGATTACGTGTCCCTGATAGAGCCGTCAGGACGAACACGCACCCGTCATCCTGGTATTCACAAGTGTTGGGGCACGGACACACTTACTACTGATGTACGTGGCGCCGCATACACACGATCGTATATATGTTGTGTACCTGTGTAAATGAGTATGTTGTATGCATATACATAGATGTGGTTGCATTGTTGAGGCCTTGTGTACATAGAATAATGTTGGTATATTCATGTTAATGGGAGCAATGACTTACACACACACACACACACACACACACACACACACACATGTACACAAGACAATTGAACGTATATACACGATTATGTACGTTCACTAGCATTTGTTATTATTAATAGGCTAAAAATCAGGTGTGAGAGCTGCGTGAGAGATACTGAGACTGAGAGAAGAATGTGAACATGTGAGAAATAAAACAAGATGGGGACATAAGCACAGAGAGACACCAGAGCAAGAATGTGAGAGATACGAGACAAGAAAATGAAGGCATGAGAGACACCAGAGAGACACTATTGAAAGAATGTGTTGACTTAGTAGGCACACCGAGGCGAGGATGAGACACACAACGAGACAGGAATATGAGCGAGAGAGAGACACACTAGAGGAAGATTTAAGAGATAAGAGACAAGAAACTTACCACATGAGAGACCCAGAGAGACACTAGTGCAAGAATGTGAAGACTTGGGAGGCACACCGAGGCGAGGATGGGAGAGAGATGCAACGAGACAAGTATGATTGGATGGGTCTCTCATGAGTCATTGCTCACACGTTACGCCCAGGTCTCGACTCCTCCTCACTTATCTCGCTTGCCTGATACACCCGCCGGACCTGCCATGGCAGATTAAACCAAGATGAAAGAGCAACAGCCCAAAGTTTGCTTACCCAAAAATTTCAGGTCGCTGGAATTTTATCAGCTGTGTTGATAGTTCCAGAGTAAAGCTAAAGGATAACTGGATTACGGGTTCCAGGGGCCAAAAGGTAAGACATGGCTGGATACTGGTTCCAGGGTATAGAAGCTAAGACATGGCTGGATATTGGTTTCAAGGTACGAAAGCTAAGACATGGCTTTAGTACTGTTTCCGGGGTACAAAAGCGAAGACATTGTTTTATTACTGTTTCCAGGGTTCAAAAGCTAAGACATGGCTGGATATTGGTTTCAAGGTACTAAAGCTAAGACATGGCATTATTACTGTTTCCATGGTACAAAAGCTAAGACAAAGTTGGATTACCGTGTCCAGGCAGAAGCTCAGATATGCCTGGATTACTGTTTCCAGGCAGATATTCTCAAAGACGTAATTTTTGCTGACTGCTGTAAATGTCTGGAGGAAGAGATTTTGATCAGCAGATACAGTGACGTCAGCAGTTACCGAGTGTTCTGTCGGTGCTGCTGACGTCAGGGGAATTATATCGTAATTTGGTTTGGGTGTTGCTGACTAATTGCCTCAAAGACCAGGATGGAGCGATGGAACAGAGTAAATAAAGCTTGGTGTTAGTAGTGAGTAAAGTTTGGTTAAAGTTACATACAAGCAATCATCGGAGACTGAAAATGACTTGTTTGCTGATCCCTGTTTGCTCTCCTGGTCCTTTTGATGTTCATTTAAGATTAAAAGTCCTTCACGTACAGTTGTTTTCATCAAACTCTTGCTTTAAAACAGTTTCCTTTCAACTTAGCGTAACGAAGGGACTTCTTCTCTGTGTGTGTGTGTGTGTGTGTGTGTGTGTGTGTGTGTGTGTGTGCGCGCGCGCGCGCGCTAAACCTCTGACTGTAAATTATATAAAATCATTAGTATTATACATATTTCCACGTCCTTCTATCAAGAGACGGAGGCACAAGTGTTGTAAGAGGTCCCTGCCTCAAACACACCGGAGTGACGTTAGATTATGGTACAGGGTGATCCAAAAATCCCTGTGCACCTACAATAATTAAAAATATAGTTCTTCCTTGTTATTCCAACATTGTTTTATACCTTGTTCTACTTCCAGGAAATATTGGAAATGATCTCGGCAAATGTTGGAAGTGGATACCGTTTCCAGTATCTAGTAGAACAAGGTGTACAGTATATAATAATGTATATATACTCGGATATAAAACAAGGAACGTTATATTATTAATTATTGTAAGTGCACATGGACTTTTTGATCAATCTGTATATCAAGATCAGATGGCCTGCAGTGTTTCATGCGAGACTCGGCTAATACGATTGTTTTTGTTGTTTTAGAGTAATTGACTACACTTCATCTACTAAGATCTTGAAGCTTAGGAAAGTTATTTTGCATAGTGTGTGCAGGAAGGAAATGACAAAAACAGAATAACAGCTTCGTAGAATATAACACTTTAACATCTCGTGTAACTATAGTAAGACGACTTGGTAAAACGTATAAAAATGATATTAAAGCATAAAATCATTTAACAGCCATTATTAGCGACGCAACTTGTGGAGAAAAACACATATAGAACACAGGAGCCCACAACACATACACAGCAACATATACTAACCCAGAGCAACACATTACAACTCGGATAAACTTCAGGTGAACACAACAACACATGAACGCTGAGCAGAACACACAGAACACACACATCATCATAGCGACAAAGCAATATAATCATCACAGAACAGCAGCACAGCAACACACAACTCACGGAACAGCAACACAGCAACACACAACTCACGGAACAGCAACACAGCATCACACAACTCACGGAACAGCAACACAGCAACACACAACTCACGGAACAGCAACACAAACTCACAGAACGGCAATACAACAACACACAACTCCTCAGAACGGCAACATACAACTCACAGAACAGCAACACACAACTCATAAAACAGTAACAGCATCACACGAGGATGGAGCATCACAGCAGGAGGAAACAACACAGCAGGAGGGAACAACACAGCAGGAGGAAACAACACAGCAGGAGGGAACAACAAAGCAGGAGGGAACAACAAAGCAGGAGGGAACAACACAGCAGGAGGGAACAACACAGCAGGAGGGAACAATACAGCAGGAGGGAACAATACAGCAGGCCAGCAGTGAGTCCCCAGGGGTTCTGCTGTTATTCCCACAGTAGTATGGCCTTGTCAATTAAGGCTGGCAGTAACTGATGTGAGAGCGGGTGTCCCTCCCCACACCCACTGGCTACGTGAGGTACACTTGGTGGATGACATGGCTGAGGTACACTTGGAGGATGACATGGGTGAGGTACACTTGGAGGATGACATGGCTGAGGTACACTTGGAGGATGACATAGGTGAGGGATGACATGGGTGAAGTACACTTGGAGGATGACATGGGTGAGGTACACTTGGAGGATGACATGGCTGAGGTACACTTGGAGGATGACAGGTGAGGGATGACATGGGTGAAGTACACTTGGAGGATGACATGGCTGAGGTACACTTGGAGGATGACATGGGTGAGGTACACTTGGAGGATGACATGGGTGAAGTACACTTGGAGGATGACATGGGTGAAGTACACTTGGAGGATGACATGGCTGAGGTACACTTGGAGGATGACATGGGTGAGGTACACTTGGAGGATGACATGGGTGAAGTACACTTGGAGGATGACATGGGTGAGATAAACCTTCAACATCTACAGGGAAATACATGTTGTTTACCCTGAGCTCAGTGTCAACAAAGCCATCACTCCAATTATTTCCCTCCAATAAAAGTGAATCACAAATGTCGCCGAACAAGGGATTTTGGTTTATATATTTTTCAGGAGTTTGGTACGGTGGGTGAGTGAGTGAGTCAATCCAGTCTTGTTATTTAGTCATTTAGTCAGTCAGTCCAGTCAGTCAGTGTAATGATGAGCGACGTCCATTTTCCCTTCACCTTAGGATTTGGGGAACCATTTAGTGACGCGGTAGAGTCTCTGTGCCTGATTGACGTCACCTCGGATGTCATCTCTCTCTCTCTCTCTCTCTCTCTCTCACACACACACTTACTTCCTCTCGTTCTACCACCAAAACATGTTGACTGGCCAGACATTGGTCCCAAGCGTCCTGTACCTTGCTTGAGGCTGAACACAACATCTCCACTCTGTTTTCGTACCATCACAATCTTCTTGGGTGAGACTACAGCTAAGAGGATTGGTGAAGACTTTAAGTGTGATTACCAGGAGGGAGGAGGATCTTGGTGACAATTATGTCTTGTGGTGAAGTTTGGAGATTTGGGGGACAATTTATTTTCAAGTTATTAATTTATAGTAGATGGTAGAGAGAGAGAGAGAGAGAGTGGGTGGGTGGGTGGGTGGGTGGGTGTGAAAATACTGTTTTAAGGCAGTTGTATTTTGTAACCGTCGTTTTATAACAAAAGATTAAAGCGATCTCTACACAATCGGTAAAGCAGCTTGTATACATTATTTCTGGGACAGCCTTGTAAGCATGGACTCCGATCAAGGTGTAATGTTGGGGGGAAATTACTTGTCGACAACCCCACCAATTTCACCACAACACAAAAGTTTTTCACTCCCAATCAGCCGTCCGTGAGACCCTTTCCCAGGTCATT
Source organism: Homarus gammarus (assembly GCA_958450375.1). Taxonomy (NCBI): domain Eukaryota; kingdom Metazoa; phylum Arthropoda; class Malacostraca; order Decapoda; family Nephropidae; genus Homarus; species Homarus gammarus. The sequence goes on from CAUDMG010000334.1 coordinate 439,134, forward strand.
TTGTTTTATAGAGCGAAGAATTACCAACTTCCTCAGCCCTTCCTTCGCGTTTGTCGGCTGCCGTATCTATCGACGTCGAATCATTCTCTCTTGATTGGAGTCGATGGGAAACAATTATTTACCCATTTCCTCTATCTCTCTGTGGGTCTTCACTTAGTCGCTTCCGAACTCTTGTTGTAGGAAGACCTGGTGGCTCTATGGTCTTCAAACTGGTCCCTTTCCTCCTCTATTACCCTCAAAGGTTAAAAAAAAACCACAAAGGAAATTCAAGGTATTTCCAAAGGTTTTCGTAAAATGATGAGGGCGCTGGTAACTCTCTACCTCTCCCCCCAAACATTCCACGGCGACGACTTATTTTGACCTTAAGAGTCTAAAATATTTACTTATATATAATTTAAGCCTCATATTTATGTTGGCAAAATATTAACTTTAAAATTTATGAATCCATGTCATTTTAAATTTGGGATATTTTAATATTTATAATTCCTTTCGATAACGTTTGCTCAATGTCACTAAAAATTTTGAATCGATGTGAATCAAACTTGAATTTCTTGTTCGTGTTGAGGTAGGAGAGAGAGAGAGAGAGAGAGAGAGAGAGAGAGAGAGAGTCAAACACCGTACAGATGAGGGGCTCGGTGGGGTCTCCAAGAACACCTCCTAATGTTGATATTCACTCCGCCAAATCTCTTAATACCGTAAAAGTGTTGTCTAATTCCGGTAACTCACCTTGAGGCTGAACCCTTTTCCTGAGTAATCTTTTGAGTGTGTGTGTGTGTGTGTGTGTGTGTGTGTGTGTGTGTGTGTGTGTGTGTGGAGGAAGTCAAAATGCTGCCCCCGCCTCTAGTATTCAACTTGGTGGAAGTTTTTATTTGGAGTTTTATCCGGTAAGAAAGACCACACGACAAGAATTTGGCCTTTTGGTCTTTTGTGGGGTCTGGTGCCGTATTTGAGAGAGAGAGAGAGAGAGAGAGAGAGAGAGAGAGAGAGAGAGAGAGAGAGAGAGAGAGAGAGAGACTTTCCTGGTCACTTTAATTTCCTGACTTGATACTGTACCTACACCAGAACCCTTCGTCAGCAGTATGATCCATTCGTCAGCAGTATGATTCATTCGTCAGCAGTATGATCCATTCGTCAGCAGTATGATTCATTCGTCAGCAGTATGATTCTTTCGTCAGCAGTATGATTCTTTCGTCAGCAGTACAATCGTTCGTCAGCAGTATGATTCTTTCGTCAGCAGTACAATCGTTCGTCAGCAGAATGATTCGTTCGTCAGCAGTACGATTCGTTCGTCAGCAGTGAGATTAGTTTGTCAGCTGCACTACGTGTCTCGACAGCAGCGTGATTGATTCGACAACAGTAACAGCAAACTGATTTTTACTGGCTGTTATTCTCTTAACATTGGCCAGCAGCCCCCAGCTCTCCTGCTATTCTGTTCATACAGCCTAGCAGCCCTCAGCCCTCCCGATGTTCCCCTAACAGCCCCCAGCCCTCCTTCTCCCTCACCTACTTAGCCCCACTTCAATATAAACACCACAACGCATTACCCCACACACTGTAATCCTCTCGCTTAAATTTTATTACGTTTTTGGCTATTGACGTCATCTCTCCTCTCCTCCACACCTCTCCTCCTCATCTCTCTTCTTCATCCCTCCTCCTCCACACCTTTCTTCCTCATCTCTCTTCCTCATCTCTCCTCTTCATCTTTCCTCTTCATCTCTCTTCATCTCTCTTCATCTTTCCTCTTCACCTTTCCTCTTCATCTTTCCTCTTCATATCCTCCTCATCTTTCCTCTTCATCTCTCTTCATCTCTCTTCATCTTTCCTCTTCATCTTTCCTCTTCATATCCTCCTCTTCATATCCTCCTCATCTTTCCTCTTCATCTCTCCTCATCTTTCCTCTTCATCTATTCTCCTCTTCATATCCTCCTCTTCATCTCTCTTCATCTTTCCTCCTCATCTTTCCTCTTCACCTCTCTTCATCTTTCCTCTTCATCTTTCCTCTTCATCTCTCCTCATCTTTCCTCTTCATCTATTCTCCTCTTCATATCCTCCTCTTCATCTCTCTTCATCTTTCCTCCTCATCTATCCTCCTCATCTCGGTATAACACGCGGCCTTTAAAAATGTCCTTTGACAGTAATATTTTTGCCTTTTGACCATTTTTGTTTTCTTCTTTTGACCTCTTGGAGTCCGGCAGCCCTGACTCTCTGTGTGTGCAGGGAGGGGTGTGTGGGTGTGTGTGGGTGTGTAGTGTGTAGTGTGTGTGGGTGTGTAGTGTGTGTGGGTGTGTGGGTTTGTAGTGGGTGTGTGGGTGTGTAGTGTGTGTGGGTGTGTGGGTGTGGAGTGTGTGTGTGTGTGTTGAGGGAAAGAGTGTACGTTTGTGTGTGTAGGATTAGTATTTCCATAAGTTTTAAAATATCTAATTACCCGACCAATCTACCGACCACCAGTACACCGACCAACTTATCCACCAGTACACCGACCAACTTATCCACCAGTACACCGACCATCTTATCCACCATCCCACCGACCAACTTATCCACCATCCCACCGACCAACTCACCGACTTGCACGCTAAATCGGGATCACTCCAGAAACTGAGCCACTCGACACGCCTTGCGGTGACCCCTGACATTGAAGGCCCCTCCACCCACGCCCCTATATCCCCTCCACCACCCACGGTAGTTTGCCCCGCACCCCAGAGACTCGTGGAGGGTAATGCGAGGCCCTTGGCGAGGTAATAGGGCACCTAGAGAGGGTTCTGGACGTCAAGATTGTCATAGTTCCTGCCTGAAAGGTGCTTGGGCGCTGTCCGCCGGGAGGGTTTGGAAAATATTACGCTGGTAAGACCCCCGGCAGTAACTCCGGCCAGGGTGGCTGAGGAAGGGTGTAGTCTCCTCTACGCTGAAAAAGTCCACTAAATATTTCAAATAAAGAGTTATAGTGTTAGTTCATGGATTCTTGAGCAGAGAATATACCCCGGGTTGACGAAGTACAGTATATATTATATATAACGTTGAGAAACTTAGGAAATATACAAACATATTTATTTATTTATTCGTTTAGTATTTGTGAATATAATGTATTCTTTGGCATAATGTGGGCTTACCCCGACTAGGGCGTGAGGGCGCAGAACAGGTTGCACTACTCACGGAGGTGTTAAGTAAACCCGTTTATCCCACCTCATCTCTGTGTGGCTGACACACGCATTAAACACACTCGGCCGCGAGGGTTCCACAAATACAACTAATAATAATAATAATAATAATAATTATAATAATAATAATTAACGGTTTATTGAAAAAGTTCTGTAGCCCGAAGGCTGAAAATATACATTGGACATAAATGACTTATTACATACATTGGTGGTTTAATAAAGCCTTCATTAGAGAAAGGAACATACATATTAATGTTTACAGGGGAGGTCACGTAGATCTTGTGCGCTGAGGTGTTGAACAGCAGACACGTAGTGTAGTAATTCCTTCACAGATGGTGTTATGAGGGGCATTACGTGGTGTAGTAGTTCCCTCACAGGAGGTGTTATGAGGGACCTCACGTGGTGTAGTAATTCCCTCACAGATAGTGTTATGAAGGGCCTGACGTGGTGTAGTAATTCCCTCACAGATGGTGTTATGAGGGACCTCACGTGCACATTTGTCGATCTTTAGATCACAAATAACAATTAAATATTAGTGTTTTATAACTATGGAGCTCACTAGTTTTAAAACCTTGAATACTTCAAAATCCTTAAGAATAATTGTTATGGGAGACAGACTAAAATATTTATTAATACTAACTCGTCTAACTGAGAAATACTGTTGGGAAAGGTCTTGATGATTGATCCAGATACTGAGAAAGATTGGTCGTTAAACCTCAAATGGTTGGAAAAAAAAACACAAAGTACAAAACCATTTATATAATCATTGAAGGCCTGTGTTAATCTATGACTGCATTAGTTACCATGTATTTTGGTTGAAGTATTACTGCACATTAATGAGTTTAAACAATGTCCACCAGATTAGGGATTTTTATGACTCTTCACCGTTATGTGACCAAGAGTTTATGAACATCAACTATTATTTTTGTTTTCATTGAATGGGTCTTATATCAAGGTACAGTTTTACTTTATTTCAACCTATTAATTAGTCTAAATACGACCAAAGGTTTTCTGTAATCTTTACCTCTGACCTCATGATGTACAGTAGTTGAACATGTCAACAGTAACACAAATAATGAAAACAAAGACGATGGACCTAACCTAACCTAACCTAACCTAACCTAACGTAACCTAACCAAACGTAACCTAACCTAACCTAACCTAACCTAACCTAACCTAACCAAACGTAACCTAACCTAACCAAACGTAACCTAACCTAACCTAACCTAACCTAACCTAACCTAACGTAACCTAACCTAACCTAACCAAACGTAACCTAACCTAACCTAACCTAACCTAACCTAACCAAACGTAACGTAACCTAACCTAACCTAACCAAACGTAACGCAACCTAACCTAACCTAACCTAACCGAACCTAACCGAACCTAACCAAACGTAACCTAACCTAACCTAACCTAACCTAACCTAACGTAACCTAACCTAACCAAACGTAACCTAGCCTAACCTAACCTAACCAAGCGTAACGTAACGTAACCTAACCTAAACCTGACTTAATATAACCAAACCTAACCAAATCTAACGTGACCTAACCGAACGTTACATAACATAACGTATATCAGAACCTGTAATATACGCAAGTAAATAACTGCAAACGAGTCATACACCTGGGTTCAGTTGGGAGTCAGGCAGCTAGTCTACTGAACAAGTTTGTAGTTAAGGTATTAAACCCATCATGGTGTAAACCCAGAGGTGTAAATTGTTTATAATAACATAACGTAATCTGACCTAACATAACTTATACCAAACTAAACCACGTCTGTAATTGAAAGAGTGGCGATAAATGTTAATTATTTATGAGAAAAAAAAAAGAAGAATCCCCAACACTCTGGATGAACCATAATAATTAACAAGTGATAATAACATAATAGTAAAATAAATGATAATAACAGACACAGTAAAATAAGTGATAATGACAAACACAGTACAATTTTAATGACCCGTGACGTCACTTGTCTCATCAACAATTATGTACTGCCTATAAATAGTTTTTAATCATCCGAAAATTGGACTGAGAATTTAAAACGTAATGGGAGTGGTAAAGAAGGAGGTGATGGAGGTAGTGGGAGGTCATAGACGAGGTAGTATAGTGGAGGTACTACTGGGAGGTAAAGGAGGAGGTACTGGGAGGTAATTAAGTAGCTAATTGAGGTACTGGGAGGTAATAAAGTAGCTAATTGAGGTACTGGGAGGTAATAACGGAGGTAATTGAGGTACTGGGAGGTAATAACGGAGGTAATTGAGGTACTGGGAGGTAATCTCGGAGGGAAAAGAGGAGGTAGTGTGAGGTCATGGAAGAGGTAATAGAGGTACTGGGAGGTAGGAGGTACTTTTTGGATCTTAACTCACTCCAAATTTCCCGGTAGTCTCAGTAATTTTCCCGGTAAAGCTGCACTGGCCGCACGGAGATGAACGGCCCTGCTCTTTCTACTGTGTGTGTGTGTGTGTGTGTGTGTGTGTGTGTGTGTGTGCCCTGGCCGCTGTTCTTCTTGTGCCCTCTTGCTAGTTTTGTTGCTGTTTGTTCTGTGTTCCTGCTGTTCTGTGTTCGTCTTTCTGCTGTTGTGTTCCTGCAGCTGTTTCTTCTGTGTCCCTGTTGTTGTGTGTTCGTCTTTCTGCTGCTGTGTTCCTGCTGTTCTGTGTTCGTCTTTCTGCTGTTGTGTTCCTGCAGCTGTTTCTGCTGTGTCCCTGCTGTTGTGTGTTGCGATTTTTTGCTGCTGTGTTCATGTTCCTGTGCCTACCGTGCTGTGTTTGTGCTATGACGTCAGTAGTGTGGTGGTGGTGTGCGACTGTGGCTATTTTAGTAGAATAATCATTACTGGAGTGTGTTAAGCGTACCACGAGAGAGAGAGAGAGAGAGAGAGAGAGAGAGAGAGAGAGAGAGAGAGAGTATTTAAAGAAAAAACACATAAAACATGCAATATCCGCCTGGCATTCATTTTGCCTAACTGATTCTAATGTCATAAGTACTCGTGACGTCACAAGTACGTATCTTAGTTAATGTAAATAAACATCAGCTGTTTCATGACGTCATTAGTTCCGGTTTTTTCAGTTAATATATTGTCCATTTTTTTTTCATACTGCACTTAACTCTTGGCAGAATAAAGTAAGTTGGTCACTCTGTATAGAATAAACTTGACCCGTCACTCTATGGTCAAATCTTGATTGACAACTCCATATTCGTCTCGAATCCAATTCTATTCCTTTTTTTTTCGAATGTCAGATCTGTTCCATACCTGAGCTTTTTCTACACCTGACTCCACTATTCACTTAAGGTCGCTATATACCTCAGTGTTACACAACTGAGCTTGTTAGATACCTGACTCCGCTATACACATGAGTTTGTTACATACCTGACTCCACAACTCTCTTGAATTTGTTACACACCTAAGTTTGTTGCACCTAGACTTCACTACACATATGACTCCGCTACACCTGACTCAGCTACACACCTGATGATTATGATGAACACACACACACACACACACACACACACACAAGAACATAAGATGGAGGAAACTGCAGCGGCTTCTCCATTTTAATTATCCGCTAATTGTGTCCGTATTAAGGCCAGTTGACTGTGTGTTCGTGTCTTTTGGTGAGATTAACATATTCTTTCTTCTTCCTCCTCAGGTAAGCGGAGTGGGCGGTCCTCACGCAGTATTAAGCGGCAGTACAGGTAAGGGAGGGGTTGTATTGCTGTGAGGCTGGTTAATGATATTGGAGCACGGCACACAGTAGCGTTGATCCGTGCGTCAGGTTGGTCTTGGGTGCTGAGCTCTGCGTCAGGAAGGTCTTGGGTGTTGAGCCATGCGTCAGTGAGAAAGAAGTGTGTGTGTGGTTGTCCAGGCTTCATATGTTATCACCAAGTATTTCCTCACACCACCAGGTAGCGTGACTCACTCTGTGCACCGTTTATAAAAGTCAATGTTGTTTTTGTACGTTATACATTGCTTATCACAAGTCAATATTTTTATTCAAAAGCGATTCTCATCACCTAGCTTTTGATGATACACCTCACAAACTCTTTATAGTAAAATATGTTAAGAGATTCTATTGAACCAGATGTTGATATTTTTAGCTGTTTTTAGTAATGTATTCGTGAAATATGTGAGGTTTTACCCATGCTTGGCGTTAGTGTAATCGACGTTAAAGGATTTGCACTGGGAAGTTATCGTCTGCATTGCACAACACAGCGAGCCATTTTTGTTGAACATTTATTTTACTCTACACACGAAGGCTGCAGCAGTGGTGGTATGGAAGGTTTGATAGTGAAGATTGACCTGTCAAGTACAAGTAATGTTAGCTTGGTGTACTGATGGCTTACATATCCTGTATAATAGAGATGTAAACTACAGGAAAAGTTTGTGAAAGTGTATCAATGTTGTAAGCTTGGCGAGCCTTTAGGGGCAGTGTGGATACTAAGAGTTTTTTCGGTACACAAGGAGACAGCATAGTCATCCACCCTAACTTTGCCAGAGATAAAGTTAGATACCCTTTCACAGCTGGGTGGATTGAGAGGGTTCTGGACTCGAACCAACTACTCTAGGGAAAGGATTAAAGCGTTATACCCACTCGGCCATGTTAAACGAAGAGTTATTAACGATAAGCTTGGTACTTTATCTACTTTCTTTAATCTCAAGTAAAAGTTGTGCAGAAATATTCGTAATAAATTCTTAATGACAACAAAAATAATTCTTCTGTTCCAGTTTAATTCGTAAATCGAAATGTATTAAATTATTTATATAAAAAATAAAAATAAAATATATCGAAATAAAATAATTCTGCACATACATATATGTAATTTTGCTGGATATAAAAATAAAAATTGTTTTTAACCAATTCGCCACATACAGCTATATTTGATTACACATTGTAAACAAAATAACTTTTGTAATATAGCTACAGTTTTCTTATGTAAACGTAATTCTGAAATGGTCAATACAAACAACTCGCTAAATTCCAAATAAATTGTAACCCATGAACTGCCTGTCACCTTGGAGTCGTTGTGTGAGCATCAGGTGGTGGTCACTGGAGGGAAAGTAGTGATCTGAACGCTTGCTCGCTGATTCAATAGACCCCAATACTAATAGATCCCAGTTCTATCAGGCCCCAGTCACAATAGAACCCAATACTAATAGATCCCAGTTCTATCAGGCCCCAGTCACAATAGACCCCAATACTAATAGATTCCAGACGTCAGCCTAACATTACCATTGGGTCTGGGGCTTATGAGGACTGTAATATATTAGGACTGGGGGCTACATGAATTATGACCCAGTAGGACTAAATTCCAATCTTAATATTAGGTAGTAAAATTAGATTGGATCCTCTTAGAATTGGGACCCATTACGACTGTGCCCAATGCGAGTCCGTGTTCTCAATGACTAATGCGTCCAGATCTTTCCTTAACTCTCTCACTACGGCGACGCCATTTTTACTATTATATTTGGATAACGCCAGACTATCTCCTTCAGTAGACTATCTCCTTCAGTAGACTATCTCCACTAACTCAAGGTGTCATAGCGCTGTTAAATTATAATATTACCTATAAGTGTAATGGGATCACCTGAACATTAGACCCCTCAGCTTGTTTCATCTGAACATTAGACCCCTCAGCTTGTTTCACCTGAACATTAGACCCCTCAGCTTGTTTCACCTGAAGATTAGACCCCTCAGCTTATTTCACCTGGCGATTAACCTCCAACAATGTATGACTGCATATATGAGTGACAGGGAAAGACCGAGTGACCAAGGGTGTATGAATGTAAGAAGAGGCATGGAAGAGAAAATGAATAAAGAAGAAGAAAAACAAATCGAGAACTATAACACGAAGAATTGCAAACACAGGATCATGCAACAAGACGTGCAATGATGAAGACCCACAGAGAATTGTGCACACATTGGATAGTTGCAAATGGCATATAAACAAAAAGTACTTTGCATTTTTTTTTACTATACTATCCACTTGGACGATAAATTAAGCTGAGATAAAGCTTTATATCGAGAGACTGTGTGGATAAAGCTGTTGATTCACTGGATTTTGTTGTTTGTGGTAATACTTGTAATAAGAGAGCTTCACTTACCTGCGCCAGTGTAGTCCTTTTCTCTCTCAGGTGTTGAACAAATATTTGACTGCAGTGTGAGGACGATTCTGTGATAATGATGGTGTTAATGGTGATGATTATAGTATGGTGCAGTGTGATGTGTTGTGCGGTATGGTGTGGTGCGGTGTGGTGTGGTGTGCTGCTGTGCGGTGTGGTGTGCTGCGGTGCGGTGTGGTGTGCTGTGGTGTGGTGCGGTGTGGTGTGGTGCGGTGTGCTGCGGTGCGGTGTCAACCATACTTCTACAACAACATTGTCTCATAACCTTAGCACTTAAATCGCCTATAAACAAACACCCATTAACAACCTCTCCCTCCCCCGTTTCTCCCCATAATCTCCCCGTAAACACCCCCTTTACTCTCCCTTCTGCCCTTATTCTCCCCAGTAAGCATACCCGTAATTCTTACTCTCTCCCCGTAAGCACCTCAATATTATCCCTATCTCCCCCATAAACACCCCCAACATCCTCCCCATTATCTCCCCCGTAAACACCCCCCCAACATTCTCCCCATTATCTCCCCCGTAAACACCCCTAATATTTCCCTCTCTCCCTCGTAAACACCCCCCCCCCCAACATCCTCCCCATTATCTCCCCCAGAAAACACTCCTATAATCTCCCCTTCTACCCCCGAAAACATTCCATAATCTCCCCACGTATTTTCTACCAGTAACTCGCGAGGGGTGGGGAGGTGGTGGGGGGGGGGGGGTATATTTTCACCCTTAAGTACGAATGCATCCTATATACCCAACAGCTGGTCCCAGGATTCGTCGTTGGTCTGGGTCTGGTCTGGGTCTGGGTCTGGTCTGGTCTGGTCTGGTCTGTAAATACGTTTGATACATGGCGGAATTTTCTCAGTGTAAACTCAATTTAGCGCCCACGCCCGGACAAAAATGGCCTTGGTAATGAGATCCATATTTCCTCGTCTTGGGAGGAAAATTGCCTCGAGTTGTGGATGTTCCTTGAAACCAAAACGTGTTTGTGTGTGTTTGTATGTGTGTGTGTTTGTATTGTGTGATTTTATTGTATGTGTGTGTGTGTATTGTGTGTTTGTGTGTGTGTGTGTTTGTGTTTGTGTGTTTGTATTGTGTGATTTTATTGTGTGTGTGTGTGTGTGTGTGTGTGTGTGTTTGTATTGTGTAATTTTATTGTGTGTGTATTGTGTGTTTGTGTGTTTGTATTGTGTGTGTGTCTGTATGTTAAGTGTGTGTGTGTGTGTGTGTTACGATACTTCCTTTTCCAAAATGTTATTATGTTGGCATGAAGCATCATCATAAACAAGCGGAAAAAGGTAATCTCTCTCTCTCTCTCTCTCTCTCTCTCTCTCTCTCTCTCTCTCTCTCTCTCTCTCTCTCTCTCTCTCTCTCTCTCTCTCTCTCATTACAGTGGGGTGATGGAACAACCTTTAAACAAGACACAGTTCCCATTATTACACGGGGAACACCTGAAGATGATCCCATAAATGAAGATAGTGTGATGGCGAGGTGACCAGGTGGGGGGGGGGGGGGACGGCCAGGTGAGAAGCAGGTGTGTATAGACGTGTCGGTGGTGGTCATGGTGGGAAGAGACAGGTGTGTTAGTGTTTACATGGCCAGGGGTGTTACAGGGCCAGGGGTGTTACAGGGTCAGGGGTGTTACAGGGCCAGGGGTGTTACAGGGCCATGCTACAGGTAATATCCGGTCAGTGGTGTCTGCTGGAGGCAATATCAAATATCCTTCTCGTACTGTGGGGAGACGACGAGTTGTTCCTGCAATGACCCTCCACCTCACCTCTTCCTCCCCACAACTCCTTTTCTCTACCTCCCACCATTCTCCTCTTCTTCCTTCCCACGGCCCCCACCTTCCTTCTCTTCCTCCTCACCCCACTCTCCTATCTCTCCCCTTCTCCCCCTAACTTCTCCCACCTTTTCTCTACCACCACACGAAAGCCCCTCACCCTCCTCTTCCTCCCTCCCCCACCATACCTCCCCTTGACACCTGCCCTCCCAGTATCCAATTTAAATGAAACTGTGAGGTAGAGAGAGGCTCAGAGGTACAGGTTATCAATTGCATTTCTCAAATTCCATGTATACTGTAGATACCCCTCGAAAAAAAAAGTGACAATTTTTATTTTTGTTTTTGTTCATCCAACTCACCCGGGTACACAACCTTGCTGAGTGAGTAACGAGTGCCATACCCTCCCCCCCCCTCCCCCTCCCCCTCCCCTTCCTTCCCCCTCTCCCCCCCTTCCTCCATCTCCCCTCCCCCTCCTTCCCCTACCACTCCCCCCACTAGTATCAATAACTTAGTAACTAGATGATGGATCCAAATTTTACTCACGCTAATGTTGTCTTTACCTGTGTTAATTGACCACACGAGACTAAATTAACAGGTGATGTGTATGGGGTGCACAATAAACTAGCAACTGTAAAACTCTCTTTGTTACGTTGATGCTTCGTGTGCTACTGCCTCTCTCTCCTCCCTCGTTACTTAATACTTACGTAGCAAGATATTTATATTACTTTAACACTTATAATCAACAACTTCGTGAGACTGCTGGCCTGACGTACACAAGACCCATGAATACCCATGTTGGAGAGTTTGTACACACACACACACACACACACACACACATCTTCATATCCCTAAGGAGCAGATATGAGAGGATATCTTTGTTATTTAGGAGGAGAGGGTGATAACGACTACCCCCATGATAACGACCTACCCCCATGATAACGACCTACCCCCATGATAACGACCTACCCCCATGATAACGACCTACCCCCATGATAACGACCTACCCCATGATAACGACCTACCCCCATGATAACGACCCAGGCAGCTCCTTAATACGTTCTTGCAGGAGTCGGGCAGCAGTAAAGGGAATATCACCGTTCATTATTCTCTGAGCCAAAGGAAGCGATAAGCGCTATCAGCAGAAGGGCCTTGGTGAAGAGCACAGGCGATGTGGGCTGTAATACATTGTGTGAGATATAGGAACGGTAGTGGGGCCTCTCTCTCTCTCTCTCTCTCTCTCTCTCTCTCTCTCTCTCTCTCTCTCTCTCTCTCTCTCTCTCTCTCTCTCTCTCTCTCGATCCCAGAAACGTTTTTTTTTTTTCCTGGAAGTGAAGGCAATAAGTCGCGTCGTAGAATTACTTACCCCACCTGGCTCCTTCTTCTCTACCTCCCTCTCCTTCCTCTCTACCTACCTCCTCTTCCCCCTACCTCTCTCCCATTCCTCATACCTCCTTCCCCTTCCCTCTACCTCCTTCCCCCTTCCTCTCTACCTTCCTCCTCTTCCCCCTACTTCTCTCCCATTCCTCATACCTGCTTCTCCTTCCCCTTCCCTCTACCTCCCTCCCCTTCCCTCTACCTCCCTCCCCTTCCTCTTTACCTACCTCCTCTTCCCCCTACTTCTCTCCCATTCCTCATACCTCCTTCCTACTCCCCCCCCCCCCTTTGCCCATAAGTAGCTCGAGCTTTCTGACCGAGCAGCTGTCGGCTCACTCTGTCCTCAACAAGAGTGGTATTGACGCGTGACGGACAAACGGCCAGACACAATTGGCTGTACGATATAGCCGGGTGGACGTGACGGACGGATGCAACTTGCTGTACAGTACGTTATAGCCCGTGGGGACGTGAATGAAGTACGGACGAACAGACGTAACTTGCTGTACGTCATAGCCAGGGTAGGAGGTAGTGTACGTGAAGACCCAGTAGCCAATCAGCCGCTGTTACATTATCTGGGTAAAGGTTATAACTATAATTTCCACACCATTACCTGCCTCCCTCTCGCACCTTTTTACCCTCCCCCTTAGTCCTAGCGGGGGGGGGGGGGGGAGGCATGTGTGTGTGTGCGTGCGAGAGGAGGATCGAATATATATCTGTGCTTGTGTCAGTCTGTTTTTTATGTATGTATGTATGTATGTATGTATGTATGTATGTAGTGAGTGAGTGAGTGAGCTGTGGAGGTATCGAACGAGAGGACGCAGGGTGCCGGGTTGGCTTGGTGCCGTCCTGCCATAAAACCTGTGTGTTACGAGGGGCTGGAGGGAGATATTGCACTGGCACTCTGATTACAATAAATCCCGACAGGGCCAACGACCAGTGCCACGGTGTTACTGGTGACTTTAGCGCTGAGATAACAGGGCGTGTAGGTGGTGGTGGGGTGTATGGGTGGCTCGGGTGTATGGGTGGCTCGGGTGTCTGGGTGGCTAGGGTGTATGGGTGGTGGGTATGGGTGATGGGGTGTGGCAAATAGGATGAGGTAAAGTAGGTTATGTGAAGGGGGATGAGGGAGGGGGATGGGTGAAGAGGGATATGGAAGAGGGTTTGTATAAGGAAGGGTATGGGAGAGGTGGATATGGAATGGGGAGTATTGGTGGGGGGGGGATGAAGGAGGGGAGGATAGGGGAGTGGGGGATATAGGATGGGTGAGTATGGTAGGGGGTGTTATGGTAGAGCTGTAGATGAAGTGGGGTTAAGTACAGCATCTCCTTACTCATCACCAACAGCTTTTCTTCATCCACCACCACCAGCTGTTCATCCACCACCACCAGCTGTTCATCCACCACCACCAGCTGTTCATCCATCCACCACCACCTGTTCATCCATCCACCACCACCTGTTCTTCATCCACCACCACCTGTTCTTCATCCACCACCACCAGCTGTTCATCCATCCACCATCACCGTCACGTAGTCTCAGGTGTTCCCCAGGTGTAAGCTCAACACAGGTAAAAAAAAGACGATCACTAATTAATAATGATTTTTAGTACCGTAGATCTGAAGTCGACTGAAGGGGCGACAGTGAAGTGATCCTGATCATAGTGGAGCTGAAGTGAACTTGATAGAAAGCTCAAAGAGGGAGGGAGGGAGTGAGGGAGGGTGTGATCCCACCTTGTCGTGAATGCTGGTTGGGACAGACATAACGTGTTAATTAGCATATACCTGTGCCACACCCCTCCCTCCCTCCTTCCCTCCTTTCCCATCAACTCCCAGAAAAATTTGGTATACCTTTCCCTCTCTCCCTTCCCTCTTCCATCTCTACTTTCCTCCTAATTCCCTTCCTCTAATCCTCCTTACCCCTCCCCCTCTCTCCATCCATTCTTCCCTTCCTTTCAACTCCATCGATCCATCTTTCCCATTTCTTCCTTCGTCTTCCCTCCTTCTCGTCCCTCCTCCCTCCTTATTCTCTTCCTTCCCTCTCCCCGTACATACGAAAAACCCACGATACATACGAAAAACCCACGATACTTACGAGAACCCACGATACTTACGAAAAACCCACGATACTTACGAAAAACCCACGATACTTACGAAAAACCCACGATACTTACGAAAAACCCACGATACTTACGAAAAACCCACGATACTTAGGAAAAACCCACGATACTTACGAGAACCCACGATACTTACGAAAAACCCACGGTACTTAGGAAAAACCCACGATACTTACGAAAAACCCACGATACTTACGAAAAACCCACGATACTTACGAAAAACCCACGATACTTACGAGAACCCACGATACTTACGAAAAACCCACGATACTTACATTAACTTATAGGTACTGGGAGAGGTGATTAGGCAAGAGGTGACTGGTTAAATGGTCCTTGAGCATAGATCTCATTCCTAATAAGACTGGGGCCTATTAGAACTGGGGGCCCAATTGACGAAAGAAAAGTCGTAAATACTGTGTGTGTGTCGTGTGTGTGTGTGTGTGTGTGTGTGTGTATTGGTTGAGGGGATGTTTGCCCAGGTTAATTAATACTCGGAGGGAACCAAACAAACACACACTGGCAAATAAATGTGACTCAGTTTACAAGGTGAAGAATATTAGGGGTCAGACAAACAAACAAACACGAGTAGTTGTTGTTCTGTTTACAGGTTGAAATGAAATGACAACAAACAAACAAACAAGCAAACAACAGATAAACAAACAAATAATTATGTTTACGTCGACAATTAGAACAAACAATAAACACAAACAAACCTACATGCACTAAACACATAAACATCGAATATAAACATGAAAATTATAAACAAACACACAAAACACAAACAACAAACACACACAAAAACAAACAAAATTAAATGGTGAGCCTGCAGAGTGGGTTAAAGAATATAAATGGATCAGTTCCCTGTTTTTTTTCCTTTACTGATGCATTTTACGGTGTTTTATTGTGGTTAATGTGTTTTATGGTGTTTTATTGTATAGTATGGTGTTTTATGGTGTTTTATTGTATAGTATGGTGTTTTATGGTGTTTTATTGTGGTTAATGTGTTTTATGGTGTTTTATTGTGGTTAATGTGTTTTATGGTGTTTTATTGTGGTTAATGTGTTTTATGGTGTTTTATTGTGGTTAATGTGTTTTATGGTGTTTTATTGTGGTTAATGTGTTTTATGGTGTTTTATTGTGGTTAATGTGTTTTATGGTGTTTTATTGTGGTTAATGTGTTTTATGGTGTTTTATTGTGGTTAATGTGTTTTATGGTGTTTTATTGTATAGTATGGTGTTTTATGGTGTTTTATTGTATAGTATGGTGTTTTATGGTGTTTTATTGTATAGTATGGTGTTTTATGGTGTTTTATTGTATAGTATGGTGTTTTGGGGAGTCTTATACTGTTTTTTTATGTTTGATGGAGTTTCGTAATGTTTTAATGTGTTTTATAGTGATTTATTGTGTTTTGTGGTCTTTAAATTACTTGTCCCCGTAATTATATGTAAAGACTAATTATTATTATTATTATTATTATTATTATTATTATTAGCCTTCCCCCTCTCCCCCTCCTACCCCCCTCCCCCTCCTACCCCCCCTCCCCCTCCTACCCCCCTCCCCCTCCTACCCCCCCTCCCCCTCCTACCCCCCTCCCCCTCCTACCCCCCCTCCCCCTCCTACTCCCCTCTCCCCCTCCTACCCCACCTCCCCCACCTACCCCCCCTCCCCCACCTACCCCCCCTCCCCCCCTCCTACCCCCCCCCCCCCCAGCTGAGATACGTGAGAAAGGTACCCCCCAATATGGCCGCCGCCTAAGACAAAGACTCTACCCCTCGTTTTCATTGTCTAGTTGATTTTATTTTCTCGTTTTTCTTTTTGTATTTCTGGATTTCTTTACCATTCCCGTTTTTTTTTTTTTATTTTATTTCCTTCCTTCTCTTTGTGTTATCCTTTCACTGCTTTCATTGCCTGTGTGTGTGTGTGTGTGTGTGTGTGTGTGTTTTATTTCATTGTACGATCTTGTTGGTTTTCATTCTTCTTACTGACCTTCTTTATTACTCTCTCTCTCTCTTTCTCTCTCTCTCTCTCTCACTCTCTCATTGTTTATATATGTACAGAGAGAGACTCATTCTTTTCCAGTGTTATATGAAAGTTTCTTAGTAATAAAGACGAAATATTTATGTACAAAAGTGACATTATTATTATTATTATTATTATTATTAGTAGTAGTAGTAGTAGTAGTAGTAGTAGTAGTAGTAGTAGTAGTAGTAGTACCTTATACACAGGGGCCTCCCACCACTCAACTGCTAGGAGGTAAAGACGAGACCTTATAATTGTAACCAAGACCTTAGTTCCCTCCCTTAGTCCTTTATAATTGTTCTGTACCATAAGAAAAAGTTCATTCATACTCAACTAATGGTGTGTGTGTGTGGGGGGGGGGGGGTAGTGTTGAGAGAGAGAGAGAGAGAGAGAGAGAGAGAGAGAGACTATGATCTAGGCTGTATTGATCTCACTGTTGCTGCTCTGTGTGCCCCCCCCCCCCCAACCCTGAGTTGTTATTACTACACCAATTGTACTCACTTCACCTGGGGAGGAGGAGGAGGAGGAAGAAGAAGAAGACAGGAGGGAGAGTAGAAGTGAGGAGAGGAAGAATACAGAGAGAGAAAGAGAAAGTAGTAGAAATTAAGATCTCTCTCTCTCTCTCTCTCTCTCTCTCTCTCTCTCTCTCTCTCGTCGTGGGCGGTTCATTTTTTTTTACCGCAGTAGCCCACCAGGACACAAGTCAATGACCCACATCAGGGCCTGGGGGGCGAAATAATAATAATAATAATGATAATAATATATATATATATATATTGTCAAAGTAAGAGAAACAATTGAGACCCTGCAATTGTGTGTAAATGAGGCAGAAAGTCAGATCATCAACCTGGGACTTGGTCACATATGGCAGCAGGGTCTACCATTAGACAACACATTATGCTTCCAATGTCTTCCCAGGCGGTAGTACCTCCCTGTTCGGTAACTGCCTACTACCTTATCGGTGATGGAGTACCCCAAGCTTAGTTCTTGGTCCTTCCTCTTCTGTGTCATTAGTTACATGCTCATCATTCCTTACACACACACACACACACACACACACACACACACACACACACACACATTTGTTAATGATTTTAAACCCCTGGAAAGTTTACCTGCCGTCCTCGCGTTTATGTCTTACCCAAGTCTCCCAACACAGCGCTAAACACTTACTACAACTCTCTTATATGCGCGCCTATCGTTCAGTGGGATACAAATCTTTTTATATTCAATACCAACAACATGCAATCTTTATCTACGAACAAGATTATAGCCAGCTTCTCACTCTGATTCACTTACATCTATGTCATTCCGGCCATCAGAGACGATATTCTTCTTGATATTAACTAGTTATTAGAAACATCACACATCCACTATGACAAAAAAAAAATCCAAAATAACTAGACTTTCTCCCTTTGTTTTCCGTTTGTCCTTTGCCTCTACACAATTTGTTATCCATTTCAACAGTTCCTCCTCACATGATTGGTGTTACGTTATGATGGCGTTACAACAGTCCCTACATATCACTTTAATTCCCCTTAAAACATTCTACAAAATTTAACCTCGTGAAATCACTAATCCAACACTCCTCACTTACCTGCTCTACATAATAAGACGACCCATACTCCCTCCCCCCCCCCCCTTTCAAATTCATTACCTATCCACCCATCCCCCCCAACACCGTCCTATTGATCAATCCTTCCCATTCCATTACCTTCATCACCTATTTCCACCCCATCATCACCCCATCATCTATCCTCCCCACCTCCCATCATCACCCCACCATCTATCCTCCCCACCTCCCATCATCACCCCATCATCTATCCTCCCCACCTCCCATCATCACCCCATCATCTACCCTCCCCACCTCCCATCATCACCCCACCATCTATCCTCCCCACCTCCCATCATCACCCCATCATCTATCCTCCCCACCTCCCATCATCACCCCATCATCTACCCTCCCCACCTCCCATCATCACCCCACCATCTACCCTCCCCACCTCCCATTATCACCCCATCATCTATCCTCCCCACCTCCCATCATCACCCCATCATCTACCCTCCCCACCTCCCATCATCACCCCATCATCTACCCTCCCCACCTCCCATTATCACCCCATCATCTACGCTCCCCAGCATCCCGGCCACACTAGCAATGGGTTATTTCTCGTGAATTTTGTAAAGTGTTTTATGTGATCGTCTCCGCGGTAATGTTCCCCACAGCTCATATTACTCTGCAATTTTGTACCCATTAATGGCTGCTTCTTGTTGACGATTAAATGGGGGAGAGAACGTAAAGTGGATGGGGGGGGGGGGGATGGAGATGAAGGTGGTGGTGGTTGTTGAGGTGGGGGTGGTGGTGGTTGTTGAGGTGGGGGTGGTGGTGGTTGTTAAGGTGGGGGTGGTGGTGGTGGTGGTTGTTAAGGTGGGGGTGGTGGTGGTGGCTGTTGAGGTGGTGGTGGTGATGGTGGTAGATGGAGAGGAGAGCTGGAAGGAAGGTGGGAGGAGAAGCAAAAGGAGAGGAATGAATGGAATGGATGTATAGGGGGAGATGAAGGAATAGGGAATTTGTATTAATTGAAAAAGATGGAGGGGCGGAGGAGGGAGAGGAGGCGAAGATGATGATGGGGGAGAGGAAGAAGAGGAAGAAAGGATTGATCTAATGGATGGGGCGGATTGACGGGAAGCAAAGAGGAAGAATAAACTTTTAACATTTGGAAGAAACACAACTTAGAAAAAAATTACAAAAACCTAAACTTTATTGGGAGAAAATACATAAAATACCGATCCTGGGCGGGAGGGAGGAGGGAGGAAGGAGGAGGGAGGGAGGGAGGAGGGAGGAAGGAGGAGGGAGGGAGGGAGGAGGAGGGAGGAGGGAGGAAGGAGGGAGGAGGGAGGAAGGAGGAGGGAGGAAGGGAGGAGGGAGGAAGGAGGAAGGAGGGAGGGAGGGAGGGAGGAAGGAGGAGGAGGAGGAGGAGGGAGGAGGAGGGAGGGAGGGAGGGAGGAAGGAAGAGGGAGGGAGGAGGAGGGAGGGAGGAGGAGGGAGGGAGGGAGGAGGAGGGAGGGAGGAGGAAGGAAAAAGGAGGAAGGAGGAAGGAGGAGGAGGGAGGGAGGGAGGGAGGGAGGAGGAGGGAGGAAGGAGGAAGGAAAAAGGAGGAAGGAGGAAGGGAGGCATATGGGGTGTTGTCGAGGTGAGGAACTTCTCTTCTAAATAACGTTAACAGGGGGGCTGCAAGAGTATAATATTTATCAACTACCATTTCCCACCGAACCACCTAACTAACAACCCTCCACCCACTCACACAACCCACCCACCCACCTACCCACCTACCTCCTGTAGCCATACACCCTCACCTGGTCTCTCCGATTTTGGGCCATAATTTGACGGTTCATGTTCACCTGGGCCATACATCCTCGCCCCTTGACAATGACAGCCTGGCAGCGAACGGCCGGGCGCCATGACAGCCGATTTCTCAATATTTGCTTCCTGTCTTTTCACTTTTAGCCATTTTCCGGCGCATTTGGCTGAGCGTGAACAGTCGCATGTTGGCTTGTTGGTGACGTATTGATGTTTGCTGCTGGGGTTCAAAAGTGCCGCCAGGTGGGATTGGCTGCTGCGTTTGTTTGTCAATAAACCACGAAACTCGCTCGTGAAAAATGGCTCGTTAGTTGACCAAACATGAGGGGTTGAGTCGTGTGTTTTAGCTCAGGGGGGAGTTATTTGTATGTGTGTGTGTGTGATGAAGCCGAGCCAGACTTGGGGGAATTATTTATATTACCTCTAACTTTTATTTGTTCTGGGAGCGAGAGGGTTAGTGATAAGTCAAACAGAGGCTCCAACCTAACCTAACCTAACCTAACCTAACCTAACTTTACCATAATATTTTGATCCCAGTTGCCAAATCCTAATGGACCCAACACTTAATTAACCTCCCACCCAATTGGCTCCACTTAAGACAACCAAAATTAGACAGTAACCAACTTGATGTTCCTACGGTCAAATTATCACCTTAACACTTTTTAAACTCTGAGCTATAACACAAAGATGGTTGACCTCTTAACTGGGGTCAGGTGTTCACTGAAGCTCTGTCATAACACCTTGGGAGACAGGTGTGGGCAGGTAGGTACGACTCATCATGGGGGGTCGATATTATGAGTGTGTGAGTTGGTGAAGTTCAGAGGTATAGAGAGGAAGTGAGTCTGAGGATGATGATTGTAATAAGAGTAGAAATAATAATAATAATAATAATAATAATAACATGAATAAAAGTGTTGATGATGCCACTAATCCTTAGATCTATGTCATTCAATTAATCCTCTACTTCCTACTCCTCTTCTCCCCCCTCCCTACACCCCCTCCAACCCCCCCCCCCCTCCCTACACCCCCTCCAACCCTCCAACCCCCAACCCCCCTCCCTTCCCCGCTTCCCGTCCTTCCTCTATCGACAATGAATGATAATTTGATCTGTGTTTTGGGAAGGTACTCTAGGTAAGGTGAGGAGGGGAGGGGGAGAGGGGACGTATGACACATGATCCCTCTGTGGTAGCGACAAGCACGAGCTGATCACTGGTGTGTGTGTGTGTGTGTGTGTGTGTGTGTGTGTGTACAAAATATACGCCAATATTTGATAGATCTTGCCCCAGGTAATATTGCCCCGGTGCAGTGCATATATACGAGTATATATAAAACTTACAGAAAGGAATGTAGTTTTGAGTGATATTTTCAGCCACATGACCTAAAGTTTGTGTTAGTTCGACGTCATCACCTGCCCCACTCACACCTGTATCATGCACCTGTAATAATTAAGGAATCAAGTGAAAATTTAGTAGCCAAGTTTATTTAACCTACAGATTTAACACCCTAACACTGCGTGGGGGTTAGCTTAGGTTAGGTTAGGTCGGACTAGGTTAGGTTAATTTTAGGGTGGCAAGTCTTCAGGTGAAAAAAGGTATGGTGTCTAATGTTCACATGGTCGTTATTAAGTTAATGCGTATATGCTGAAGACTTGTATGTAGGAAGCGTGGGCGTGGGCGTGGGCGGGAGTATCATGTCATCATTAAAGATAATCCTCAGGTACACCCCAAATTACTGGGCGCTTGTAAGTGTTCTGAAACCTCTCTTCCTGCAGGTGCGCGTGGGTGTCATCCGCTCCAAGGAAAGTGACACCTGGCGGGGGAGGGGGGGGGAGCACACACCTGGCGGGGGAGGGGGGGAGCACACACCTGGCTTCCTGAGAGCGTGAGGAGGAGAGATTGGTAGGAGGAGGAGGAGGGGAGGGTAGGGAAGGAGGGGAAGAGGGTACATGGGGAAGTGACGGGAGAAGAAGAAGAAGAAGAAGAAGAAAAAGAAGAAGAAGAAGAAGATGAAGAAGAAGAAGAAGAACCTTGTCAACACTGCTCAGGTGGTGTGTGGGTCGTGGGGTGGGTGGGGGGGGGGAGGGGTGAAGATTGCTAGGTTAAGTGGACTGACGCGGCGGAGCATGTGGAGCACCTCTCTGAACTTATTGTGTATTGTTGTGCTGGTAACTGGTGTCCGATTATCGATATGTAAGCCTTCCTCTTCCTACTCCTCCTTCCCTCTTCTTCTCTTCTTCCTCCTTCTTCTCTTCCTCCTCCTTCCTTCTTTTCCTCCTCCTCCTCCTCTCCCCCACCTCCTCCCCTCCCTCTCCTGCTTCCTCCACCTCTCCCTCTTCCTCTTGCTCCTCTTCCTCCTCCTCGTCTCCCTCCTCTCCATATATAGTTATTCCCCATTAAAGCGGTAAACGGCCTCATTTCCTGTCATTGTTCACTTATGTCAACAAACTTTACGTAGATAAAGTTGTCGCCGCCTCCATGTTGACTCAACTAATCTAGAACCTTCGCTCGCTCCTCTGGGAACTGTGAGAGGGGGCAGGGGGGGGGGAGTGGGGAGGGAGAGGCAGGATAGGGTGAACTGTGAGAGGATGAGGGAAGGAGGGAGAGAAGAATGGGTGTACTGGGAAGTGTGAGTTACGAGGGGGAGGGAAGTGTGACGGGTGAAGTGGAGGGGAGGACGGACTGACTCATATGTGTCGCACTTGTCTGGAGGAACACCATGGAGCGTGACGTTCTTCTGGGAATCTCGAGTAATAAGTTGGGGTAGAGAGGAGGGCGAAGGGAGGGGAAGGGGGACGAAGGGAGGGAGGGTTGAAGGGAAGGAAAGGGGGACGAAGGGAGGGAGGGAGGTGAGTTATGTCGGTGTAAGAAATAAAAAAAAAAATCCCCTCAAAAAGAAAGACGTTTTTATCTGGACACACAAACGGATAGAAAATCCCACATTGATTTTGATATAGATGATGTAAAAAAAAGTTATAAAAATCCCAAATTAAAACTAAATAGTGTTTCCTTGTCTGTTTGTGAGTGTCTGTGTTTGTTTGTATGGGTTGTGTGTTTGTTTTGTGTTTGTTTGTGTGTGCTGGTCTGGATGAGTGACAGGAGGGGGCAGGAAGAGTGGAGGGGCCCTAACAAGCCTCCTGAGTGCCGCCTCTTTCTTGACCCCAGAGGACCTATGGTGTATGTTAGGTTAGGTTAGGTTAGGTTAGGTTAGGTTAGGTTAGCAGTAAAGTGAGCAGTACTAGCAGTAAAGTAAGCAGACTAGCAGTAAAGTGAGCAGACTAGCAGTAAAGTGAGCAGACTAGCAGTAAAGTGAACAGTACTAGCAGTAAAGTGAGCAGACTAGCAGTAAAGTGAGCAGATTAGCAGTAAAGTGAGCAGTACTAGCAGTAAAGTGAGCAGACGAGCAGTAAAGTGAGCAGACTAGCAGTAAAGTGAGCAGACTAGAAGTAAAGTGAGCAGACTAGTAGTAAAGTGAACAGACTAGCAGTAAAGTGAGCAGACTAGCAGTAAAGTGAGCAGTACTAGCAGTAAAGTGAGCAGACTAGCAGTAAAGTGAGCAGTACTAGCAGTAAAATGAGCAGTACTTGCAGTAAAGTGAGCAGACTAGCAGTAAAGTGAGCAGTACTAGCAGTAAAATGAGCAGTACTAGCAGTGAAGTGAGCAGACTAGCAGTGAAGTCAGCAGGCTGGCAGCTAAGCAAACAGTGTAGCAACTAGTAATAAAGCAAGCAGTGAAGAGTACAATGAAGCAAATAGTGAAGCAAAGAATAAACCAGTGAAGCGAGTAATGACCCAGTGAGTTAGAGAGTGAATAAAGCAATGAAACGAGTAGTGGATCATTGAATTAGACAGTGAAGCTAGCAATGAGTCAATGAAGCGAACAGTGAGTCAATGAAGCGAACAGTGAGTCAATGAAGCGAGCAATGAGTCAATGAAGCGAACAGTGAGTCAATGAAGCGAACAATGAGTCAATGAAGCGAACAGTGAGTCAATGAAGCGAGCAATGAGTCAATGAAGCGAGCAGTGAGTCAGTGAAGCTAGCAATAAGTCAATGAAGCGAGCAGTGAGTCAATGAAGCGAGCAATGAGTCAATGAAGCGAGCAGTGAGTCAGTGAAGCTAGCAATAAGTCAATGAAGCGAGCAGTGAGTCAATGAATCGAGCAGTGAGTCAGTGAAGCGAGCAATGAGTCAATAAAGCGAGTAATTTGGATTTCTAGACATCCATAGCTTAGAAATGGAGGAGTTAGACATTGTGGGAATTTAGATATTGATAGGAGATTTTAGACTAATATCATTTACGATTTAGAAATTTATATTATACACATTTAGAACTACAACGTGTACGGGTTACTCACACACACACACACACACACACACACAGACGCTTACGGAGTATTTTTATATACATTTTACTGAAGTAATTTCCCACCTCAGCCAGAAAGAGTCGTTGGAGGCGCTACCCATCTAAAGTTGGGCCGCTTAACTCACTCTTCAAGGCTATGAATTTGATGTGTATCTTCACAAGTTTTGTTTACGAAAGTTTATAGAGAGCCAAGTCAGCTGTTTCCTGATCCACTTTCTTATTTGTGGAGAAAGTGGAGGTGAGGGGTGAAGGACGAAGAGAGGGAGGGAGGGGGAGGGATGGAGAGAGGGGTGAAGGACGAAGAGAGAGGGAGGGTAGAGATAGGGAGGGAAGGACACAGGGAGGGAAGGACACAGGGAGGGTAGAGATAGGGAGGGAAGGAAGGTGAGAGAGAGAGAGAGAGGGAGGGAGGAAGAGAGAAAGTAAGAAGGAAGAGGGGGAAAGAAGGTAAGAGAGAGTGGATGGGAAGAGAGAGAGAGAGAGAGAGAGATTGGGGGAGGGGAAAGAAGGAAAGTTGGATGAAGGGAAGGAAGCTAGAGAGTGGGTAAAGGAGAAGGAAGAGAAAAAGAAGGATGGAGAGGCGCAGACGTTGATGAGATGGAGATACGAGATGATAAAGAGATGACACAGAGAGAGAGAGAGAGAGAGAGAGAGAGAGAGAGAGAGAGAGAGAGAGAGAGAGAGAGTCTATTAATAATGAAGTAAATTGGAAGAGGAGGAGGAGGAAGAGGAGGAGGAGGTGGTAAGAGAAAAACTGATGAAAATGGAAGAAGGGAAGAACCAAGGAAGAGGAAATTATAAGACAATGAGTAAAGGAGGAAGAGGAGGAGAAAGGAGTAAAGCTAAACCACAACTAGGAAAGAGAAAGAGGAGAAGGAGGAGGAAGAAGATGAAGAAGAATAATAGACATAGAAATAAACAATGGAGTAATAATAATGGGGAGAAACACACAGACAGATACAGACACAAATAGACAGACACAGATGTTGACACAGATACAGAAACAGACACAAACAGACAGACACACACACAATTATAGACACAGACAAGTATAAACACAGACAAAGACGCACACAGACATACAGACACACAGACAGCTTCATGGCCAGCACTCAGTACAAGTCCAAGTTTACAAGACATTTCAAGTCAATACTGTGATAGAGAGTGTTGGAGTGTGTCACAAGATGAGTATTTACTAACGACTGTGTTGAGGAGATCTTTGTGTGAGAGCGCCAGGAAATGGGTGGTGTCCCTTCCCCCTTCCTGTTAGGGGGGTGTGGAAGGGGTGTTGGTGGGTGGAAAGGGGTAGGGGTTGGGTGGAAAGGGGTAGGGGATGGGTGGAAAGGGTTAGAGGGTAGATAGAGAGGGGGACGGGAAGGGTAGAGGGGAAATGATGGTGAAATGGAAGGGGTATGGAGGGGAAAGGTGTTGGGTGGAGGGGGTGGTCGTGGGTAAAAGGGATGGAGAAGACAATGGGTGGCAAGGAAGGGGAAAATGGAGGCAATTAAAGAGGCTTAAGGGGAAGGATATTGGTGTACAGAAAAGAGAAAATGATTAATACATACTTACCATACAAACCGAAAACAACAACAATAACAACAACAACACCAACAACAACAACAACAACAACAGTAACAACAACAACAACACTCCCATTACTTACCATTACTATACCTCATTCCCTCCACCATAACAACCCTTAGAGTAGTTAATGGTGAAGAAATACCATCAGTCATAGAGGTGCCTGGGATCAATAGTCCGAGATAATGGAGCTATTTAGTTGTTAAGTTAAGGTCAAGAGTGTTAGTTTGGAGGCGTGATAATTATATCTTAATGATGGGGTAGTTACTGTGGCAGGTAGTTAATGGTGCTTCGTAAATGGTAGTTTGTCTCTCGTAATGGGTCGTTAATGATATGGGGCAGTTAGGGGGGTATGGGGGTACAGATTCATGGTGGGTATATGGTTTAATCTGGATATTTTGGTCTCTCTCTCTCTCTCTCTCTCTCTCTCTCTCTCTCTCTCTCTCTCTCTCTCTCTCTCTCTCTGTGTTTGGGTACACGTGGTGCTGGGCGCTCTCTCTCTCTCTGATAACGTGTGTGTGTGTGTTGTGTGTGTAATAATAATAATAATAATAATAATAATAATAATAATAATAATATTAAAGAAATACAAAAATGAAAAAAAAAGATCAAGAGTGAGAAACAATATATGTATGTTGTGTTGTCAATGGTAAGAGAAACAATTGAGACCCTGCAATTGTGTGTAAATGAGGAAGAAAGTCAGATCATCAACCTGGGACTTGGTCACATATGGCAGCAGGGTCTACCATTAGACAACACATTATGCTTCCAATGTCTTACCGTCATAAGTGCGTTAAGTGTTCAGACTAGAAGAATTTGTTGAATATTGGTTGAATAAAAATTTCACATTTGGGCTTCGAAAAGTTCACTGGGTCTGTCCAGGTAAGGCTAGAGGTAACCACACTCACTCCCACAGGAATGTACAGTCAACGTGTCATCCTCCCCCTCCCTCCTCCCTCACCTTAATCCTTTCTTCCGACCGCCACACACACGGACTGGTTGACTGGTGGATTGGGTGACCCTTTGAACTGGCTGACTTGATGGTTGACTGGTTGGTTGATTTACTCCTTGGAATGGTTGACTGGCCCCTTGGACTGGGTGATGCTATGGACGAGCTAACTGGTTGTTTGACTGATTTCTTGGACTGGTTGACTGTTTGTTGGACTGACTCCTCTTTGATTGGTTGTCTGGCACACTTCGCTGACTGACTATGGACTGGTTGACTGACCCCTTGGACTGGGTGTCTATGGACAACCTAACTGGATGGTTGACTGACTTCTTGAACTGAGTAACCTTATACTTATGGACTGGCTGAATGGTTATTTGACTGACTAACCTAACCTAACCTAACCTAACCTAACCTAACCTAACCTAACCTAGCCAAATTTAATTAACTTATCTAACCAAACCAATCCAAAATTAACCCAATCTCACCCAAACCAAATTTACTTAACTTAACCAACTGTAAAATAAGGCTAACCTTTCCTTACAAAAATATACCCCCCCCCCCTCCTCCTCCTCCCCCTTACACACCTGGGTTGACAGGTGCCTCATCTCTAGTCACCTGTTGTTGTTGTTTTGTTTTTGTTGCTGTTGATGTTTTTGTTGTTTTTTCGTGTTTGTCGTTGATTTTTTTTTTTCGTTTTTGATGTTTTTATCGTTGTTTTTGTTGTTTGTTTTGTTGTTGTTTTGTTATTGACTTGGTTTAAGATCTAAGGCGTCGTCACAACCCTCTCAGAATATCACCCACTGTATATTGAGGACTAGGCTGCCTCTATCACTGGGCATTACGTAGAGGAGAGGTGAAGGGGAGAAGGAAGGAAGGAGTGAGAGGGAGGGGAGAAGGAAGGGTGAAGGAAATGATAAGGATGGGGTGAGGGAGTGGTGAAGGATGAGGTAAAGAGAAAGAAGGAAGAGAGGGAGGGAGAGGTGAAGGAGAGAACACAGAGAAGGAAGGAGTGGGTGAAAGGGAGAGGAGGAGGAGGGATGGGGGAAATGATATGGGTGGAGTTGAGAGAGAGAGAGAGAGGAGAAGTATGGGTGAAAGAAGAAGGAGGAGTGAGGATAGGAGAAGGAGGGGTAAAGGAGAGAGAAAAAAAAGGAACGAGGGAGAGGAGAAAGAAGGAAAGAAGGAGAGAATAACAGGTTGATGTGTGTGAAAGATGATGATGGTGGTGGTGGTGGTCCTGAGGGGGGGGGTTCCTGGACAAAGGGGGTAAAGAGGTAAGGGGTGTGGTTAGGGGAGAAGAAGGAGCTGGGGTGGTAGTGAAAGGGGTAGAGGGGAGGAGGAGGTAGAGTAAGGGGCTAGAGGGGGTCACCACAGGAATGTCTGCCCCCCCCCCACAGGTGCACTTTATGGCGGCCACAGCTTCCTCAGGACCGTCTTATCGTCTGCTAATATCTGCCTCTATGATGCTTACTCCCGTCTACCTGCCCCGTCTCATTCCCATCTACCTGTGTCCCGTTTCACCCTCGTCTACCTAACCTACCCCGTCTCGCCTATGTGTCTACCTGCCCCGTCTTACTTGTCTCTTCCCCCTCTCCTATCTCTTCTACCCTTCTCCTATCTCTCCTACCCCTCCCCTATCTCTTACCCTCCTCCCTCCCGATCTTTCCAACACCTCACCTATCTCTCCTACCCCCTCACCTATCTCTCCTACCCCCTCATCTATCTCTCCTACCCCCTCTCCTATCTCTCCTACCCCTTCACCTATCTCTCCTACTCCTTTATTTATCTTTCTTACCCCCTCACCTATTTCCCCTACTCCTCACCTATCACTCCTACCCCCACCTATCTCTCTAGCCCCTTCACCTATCTCTCCAGCCCTTGCCCTATCTCTCAGCCGTCACAGCACCGGAGGTTCACAAGGGCGGGTGCAGGCAAGACGTCTCCTAGGGCAGGGTAAACGCCGCAGGAGGTCCCATCGTCTCTATTTTATCAAGATCACGTCCTGCCAGAGACCAAGAGGGTGACTATCCATCGTTCTTCTGATAACTGGGCTGTGAGATGATGTATGGCAAGTGTGGATCCGTCGTTGCTGGCTTACCTGTGCTCCTTGGTGTTCATGGCAACGGGAAAAGTGTTCACGAAGATTTGGTTGGTGTACGTTGATGGGGAGGTGTGCATTGCAGTATTGTTGGCCGATATTCACATTAATATTTTTCCCATTACTATTTTGGCGAGACTTTGTTCGAATCAAACTGTTCCGTTGTCAGTTTCACTCTATATGTTGGTGGGAAGGTCGGCGTAGTGACCTGACGTCCAGTAAGGGTGCAACCAAAGTTTAATTAAACCAAGTCAAATCACTTCGAGCCTAAAATTCGTCCTTCACCACGCATGACGTCATACGGTCGGCGGCCTGGAGGGTGGCCTGGGGTGGGACCTCAGCAGCTGGCCGTCGTGGTGTGAAGGTCTGTGACAATGCCTGATAAATGCTCTGTATCTGGATGCATATCAAATTACAGACTACATGATAAAAGTTTGTACTTCATCGGTTTCCAAAGGATGAAAAACAGAAAAGGGTGGATTTTATTGTGTGTGCAGCAAATATATAGGTTGAAACAGGAGGAACGGCAGTACTTGAGAGCCGTTGGCAGGTTTAAATTTAAATTCCCTAAAGTCTAACTTTCAGTCAGGAAACAGGGTGTGGAGAGACAAGTATCTGCTTGTTGTTTGAAACTGTTGTATAAACTATTGTATAAACTGTTGTATAAACTAAGAACCTCTATGCATATACAGTATATTTGTATTCATTGATTTACTGTAATAACTTGGGGAGAGAGAATGATGATAATTATAATCACTAACAATTCTTATTATTTTCTTGAATTAATTTATTTAATTCTTGTATTCCTTCTGCCCCCCCCCCTCCCCCCCCCCCCCAGTAAATAGCTAGCCCATATGCCTATTATTACTTAATTGTTTTTACACGGATACTGGCAGCAAAATCATAAGAGTATAAATAATAATAAAGAGGAAGAAGAGGATTGTTAATAATAATTATAATAATTTTTAATAATAAGAATAGGAATATTATAAAAATAATGTTTAAATGAGAAGTTCAAGTGGCTAACTGAAAGACAGTGTGCTAGGGGATGAGAGAATCAGGAAATATGGCAAGAATATCTTCTAATACAGTGGGTTGGTCTCACCCGTGATAATATACGAGTCCTCCCTTACTACCGTTTTCTTCCACTACGGCCTTATGACGTCACATTATTAGCTCCGCCTCCTGAGCGTGGGTTGACTTGGTTTAATTAGACTTTGGGTGTAACAGGCTATGTGCCCTTCAATGTGGGTGTATAACGAACTTCTGAACGGAACTGTACATGAAAAGTTGGTTACTATATGTTGTCCTAACCTCAACTATCTTTATCACCAGTCATAACACACCAGCTGTCATAACACACCAGCTGTCATAACACACCAGCTGTCTTAACACACCACCTGCCATAACACACCAGCTGTCATAACACACCAGCTGCCATAACACACCAACTATCATAACACACCACCTGTCATAACACACCAGCTGTCATAACACACCTGCTGTCATAATACACCAGCTGTCATAACACACCAGCTGTCATAACACACCTGCTGTCATAACACATCTGCTGTCATAATACACCAGCTGTCATAACACACCAGCTGTCATAACACACCAACTGCAGTATTGTTTTGTGTAAGTTGTGGGGAAATGCTCACATATTGCCAGGATTCTGTTTGTATTACCTTGTGTGTGTGTGTGTGTGTGTGTGTGTGTGTGTGTGTGTGTAGAATATGGATACGCACACACGAGGCCCGCCTGTGTGTGTATCGTGTGAAGATGTACACATGGTACCTGTACGTGGTCAGGTACACAGAGCCAATTAGTTGTGTTGTGTGTCGCTGCAGATACACAATATCAGGCAGTCAGCTGTCCTGGACCTACACCTTTCCCCCTCCCCCCTCCCCCCTCCCCCCACCCCTTCCACCCCCCCCCCTCCTCCTTCCTCTCCTCTTCCTTCTTCTCCTCTTCCTCCCTCTTCTCTCTTCCTCCCTCTCCCCTTTTCCCCTTCACTCCCCTTCATCTCCCCACTTCCTCCCTATCCCTCCTTCCTTTCCTCCTTCCTCCCTTCTAACCCTCCTTCCTCCTCCTTCCCTCCTCCCTCCCTCCTTTTCCTTTCGTTATAACCTGCCAAGCTGAGAAAAAATAAACTGTTTCACACACACACACACACACACAGAGGAGTCAGAAGTAGGTTGTCGTGTTTACATTAGAGTCAGCTGTGTTGGTGGTGTTGTCGGTGAATGATGTGATGCAGCGTGTGGGGGGAGAGAAATATCAACACAGCTCCGTCATTCACTTTATGTTTAGCCCAGATTTCCTAAACTCTGACTGAACCCGTAAAGCTGTGACCTGTATAAACGAGGGAGGTCACAGGGTTTATTTATTTAGTTATTGCCCCCGCACAGGGTAAGAGTCTTCTCGTGCAGTGGTCGTAAGAGGTCACATGGCAAGATTCACCGTGTACAGTGGTCGTGGGAGGTCACAGAGTAAGAGTCATCGTGAACAGTGGTCGTGGGAGGTCACAGGGCAAGAGTCACCGTGTACAGTGGTCGTGGGAGGTCACAGGGCAAGAGTCACCGTGTACAGTGGTCGTGGGAGGTCACAGGGCAAGAGTCGCCGTGTAGAGGGGTCGTGGGAAGTCACAGGGCAAGAGTCACCGTCTACAGTGGTCGTGGGAGGTCACAGGGCAAGAGTCATAGTGAACAATGGTCGTGGGAGGTTACAGGGCAAGAGTCGCCGTGTAGAGGGGTCGTGGGAGGTTACAGGGCAAGAGTCACCGTGTACAAGGGTCGTGGGAAGTCACAGGGCAAGAGTCGCCGTGAACAGTAGTCGTATGAATTCAGGAATCGACGCTGATAGACGTTTGTGTTCACCTGAAGATTATCGCCTTGCTTATTTTCCCTTCCACCTGATGATTAAACACCATAATGCTAGCTATCGGGATTAGTATAGGTTAGGTTAGGGTTAATGTAGGTTAGGTTAAGGTTAGAGTAACTTAGGTTAAGTTTAATGTAGGTTAGGGTAGCGTTAGTGTAGTTAAACTTAGGTAAAATAAGTACGGGTTAATTTTTTTGGTGATCCATCGAAAAGGTAAACTCACGTCTTCACAATTCATATATGTCTTTGTTAACCGGACGTGTAAATCCAGGTTCGGTTGTAGAAGTTTGAGAAACAATAGATTTCATTTGTTCGATGGAAGTGGACCGAAATCAACGCCAGGTAAACGCTAGGTGAGTGAACATCTACTCAATCAGATATTTGTTCACCTGACCGGACACTTAAATCCGTGTCCGGTGTAAACGAGGGAGTTTTCGGTGACAATACGATATTCAGTTTTATTTTAAGGTTTTTAAGTACAGTAATCTAAAATCTACTCCAGTTTATCACGTAAATTCACCTCTTCACAATTCGTGTTTTTTTTTCAACTGAGCGGACGTGTAAGTCTCTTATCCCCGTAACATCTTAAACCGACACAGTCTGTAAATCCTCGTAAATCACATTATTCCCTACATACAAAGAGTTAAATGAAGGCCAGGTAAAACCCAGGTTAAGGGCCAAGTTGTGTTTAAATGACCAGGTTATATAAACAGGGTGCGCAGGTCTGAAAAAAAGCTCACACTGGAATAGGTAATCTGATCAAATTGCAAATTGAACTCTCGCGTGACCGGCTGAGTGTGTTTATAGAAGCGAGGCCCACTGAGTGAACTTGTTAAAGAGTATTAATCAAAGGGTCAGAGATATTAACGTAATACTTTTAATGTTGATAATAGTAATGGGAATATATGTTTTATTATTATTATTATTATTATTATTATTATTATTATTATTATTATTATTATTATTATATGCCTGAACGTAACTGCTTCTAATAGTACAGACACAACAATTACTGTGCGCGGGTTAATATAATTTGTTTGGCCTATTTATATTCATGTAGGGGGATTTACCTGATTACAATATCTGAATAATGTTGAAAAAATGGCCACGTTTGAGTTAGTGGTTGAACCTTACCTGTTCATGTTTTACATAGATAGTTTTATTTATTTATTATCCTGCTGACTGACAGTTTAAGAGAGGGAAGGGTAAAGGTCTCATACCTGTCTGTCTGTCTGTCTCTGTTTATCCGTCCGTGCGTGATAAATCTGGTTGTTATTTAGTATTGATGGATGTGTTGTTAGTTTATATTCGATTTGCTATGTGTAATGTGTCCTGATACAGTGTTGTGGAATGGTGAAGTCAACTCATACGTGGCGTGGCTAAATCACCTTTAGTGTCAGTTGCTATTTTGGTTAATCAACACAGGTATTTTCAGATATGGTTATCACATCTGAGGTTAGACTGACCCCGTACACGTGTTTATGTTCTGACAATACAACATAAGTAAGTTTTAATCTCCTCTGGCTCACTGGCTCACCCCCGACTGAGTTACAACATTTGAGGCTGGGATTCGAACCCTCGCAAGGAACCCATATTGGATTAGCAGTGGTACAGGCACGGGGATACAGTGATAAATGGTACAGTGGTTATAATGATACAGCGATATTGTACAGTGGGACAATGGTACAGTGATGGTGTTAGTGATACAGGTGAAATAAGATGGGAAGACGAAACTCCAGGTGATATCAATGTTTCAATATTTTTTAAGGACATTTCGTGGTCAGTGGTATCTTGTGTTTTATCATCGCAACTTTATTTTTTTCGGAGAGAGAGAGAGAGAGAGAGAGAGAGAGAGAGAGAGAGAGAGAGAGAGAGAATACCTGACCTGATGTTTTAGAACTTACCTGAAAAAAAATTACAAAATGACAATCATCTATAGAACAGATTTTACGGCGACTTTTTCCCCTTAGTAACGAGAACCATTGTTAAGTTAAGAAAGTTTTACGAGTTTATTAATGTGTACCTGAGGATGGCTGATTAAATTCTCTGTGTTTACCAGAAAAAAAAAATGGTGTAATGTCCGTATGAAGTCATTTTTTGGAGTAATTTCCTTTTAACTCAATTTCGGTAAAAAAAAGTCTTATACGTTGGCGAGTGAAATATTAAGAGTATTTTGTTGGTCCGCATAGACATGAAGGGATCATTTTTTTTTTTTTTTTTACAATTTATCTCTGATGATAGGCGGAAATAAGACACTTTTTCAACAGATTTTTTTTTTGGGGGGGGGGGGGGGGGGTGGTGAGGGCAACATTGTCACAATTACTCTCCACAAATTCCGTATAGTGTTAGATGTCTACGGCCTCAGGTACCTGTGTCTGTGTGTTATACCTCATTAGTACATTATTCGTTGTACACATTTAATTTCTTTGTGTTACAGGTGTTGTGTTGCACTAAGACGCACACCAAACATTTAGTCTAGCTTGTGGATATTTCACTGTCTTGAGTTTATCATTATTTCCAGTTTTTGTGTGTGAGAGAGAGAGAGAGAGAGAGAGAGAGAGAGAGAGAGAGAGACCCTTCCACAATCATCTTACCATCCTGGCTTTGTTTACTCAGCAGGAGGGAAGAAGCAGCTCCTACCTACCTACTGAATAACCCAGCCAGGTGTCTTTTATACTGCATGACCCAACCAGCACCTTTCTACCCCGCCCCGCCCCGTTCCGCCCCGTTTCTGCCCCTCTCCCACACCTACTTTGCTTTTCCCCGCTCCAACATACATATCTGTACCCCAGCCACTACCTCGAACCGATTCTGCTCCTTCCCAACCTCGCCCCGCCCTTACCCCACCTCGCCCGCCCCTACCCCACCTCGCCCCGCCCTTACCCCACCTCGCCCCGCCACTTCTCCGCCTCTCCTCACTCCTATCCCTCCTCGCCCTGCCCCAAACCCGCCTATCCACGCTCCTATTCCATCTCAGCCTATCCTTACCCCAACTCGCCCCGCCACTGTTCTGCCCCGTCCTCTCCTAGCTTCCAAGAATACTTCCTATCCAACTACGCCTAGCCCCGCCCTGCACTATCCACTAAGAAGGGTATGTGTGTGTGTGTGTGTGTGTGTGTGTGTGTGTGTCTGTAATGAGATGTGGGAAGAATCACCATAAAAAACCGTAAATAAGGCAGACCGAGACCTGACACGCATCACAATACGCCCATAAATGTCTCCACTGACGAATTTCGAATATTTTGCGCTGAACACGGAATGACATTTATCGGCGGCGTCTCTCCATGAATATGTTACTTATCTGGTGTTGTGGGGCGGCCCGGGGGTGGTGGGGTGAAGTGGGTGGGGGTAGGTGGTAGGGTGGGGTGGTAAGGATGGGGCTAGGTGGTAGGGGTAGGTTAGGTGGTAGGGGTGGGTCGCTGTTGTATGGATAGGACGAGATGGTTAGTGTAGGTGGAAGGGATGAGATGGTTAAGGTATGTTGTAGGGGCGGGGCGGGGCGGGGCGGTTAGGCTAAGTGGTAAGGAAGGAATGGGATGGTTAAGGTATGCTGTAGGGGCGGGGCGGGGCCTTGTGATTAGGGTAGATGGCATGAGTGGGGCGGGGTAGTTGGGCAGGGCTGGTTCATTAAGGTATGTTGTTGGGGTGGTTAAGGTAGTTAGTAGGGGCGGGTCAGGTAGGTGGCTGAGGTTTAGACACGGGGTGTAGTATGCAAGTCGGGGTGAGTCTCGGGTGAGTCTTTGTCCTCCTCTCCCCTGCCGCTCCCCTTATTACTCCCCTCAGGTGACACCTCGTTCCTCACCTACCCCTCACCCGCCATTTCCCAGGTAACCCCACCCTCAAAAGTCGCTCCCCTCGGCTAAACCAGAATATGATGACTCTCTCTCTCTCTCTCTCTCTCTCTCTCTCTCTCTCTCTCTCTCTCTCTCTCTCTCTCTCTCTCTCAGGCCTCATTTATTCCGCTTTATCAGAACTATTAAGGGGGGGGGGGGGGCTGAGGCAGAAGCTCACAATATTAATCTTTGGTCCCTCTGTGGGCCTAGATAGAGCAGGTTTGTCACTGTTTCTGGTACTGTCATTGTGTAAGTGGCAGTGTTGTGTGTCATTGGTATTGTCATATGAGACTGGCACTCTCTTGTGGATCTGGCACTGCCTTCTGCAACTACCCGCCTGTATCCTGTGTTAAAACCTGGCATTTATCTGGCACTTACCTGGCGTTGATTCAAGGGGCTCCACCAACCCCCATCAACTCTGTGTACCATAAAGCTTACCGAGTGATGTTTACACTCTGATCAACTGGGCTGCTGCTGAGTGCCTGTCGCATCTCACCACAACTCACTACAGCAATAGAGATGAAGCCTTTGGAAAAATTGACAGCCTAAAGTATGAAGATGTAACAAGAATGTGTATGAGATATAAAAATGTTTCTAAACCCGGATCATTGCGGTTGGTTGACGTGTATGAGCGAGAGATTCAAGAGAAAGATTTTTGGCAGCACAGACGAGGGGAAGACTTGAGGTGTGGCGTGTGATATAATGATGGAGGAATGATGTGAATTTAATATACAGTAGTGTAGTGTGTTGTGTAGTGTAGTGTTGTGTAGTGTAGTGTAGTGTAGTGTGTTGTGTAGAGTAGTGTAGTGTAGTGTAGTGTTGTGTAGTGTAGTGTAGTGTGTTGTGTAGAGTAGTGTAGTGTAGTGTAGTGTTGTGTAGTGTGTTGTGTAGAGTAGTGTAGTGTAGTGTAGTGTTGTGTAGTGTAGTGTAGTGTAGTGTGTTGTGTAGAGTAGTGTAGTGTAGTGTAGTGTTGTGTAGTGTAGTGAGTCGTTTTGAGGGCTTATTATGTTGAGGTAATTTATATGAAATATGATCGCTAATATTTCACTTTGTAAATACTGAACATCTAAGTTGTGGTGACGGAGTGTTTGTTTCCTTTCGATATTTCCAGCTCTTCCTTATAACTCTCTCTACTTGTCTTCCCATTATTCTCCTATATCATGTTTCTCCCCTTTATTGCTCTTTTTCTACACCTCATTCATCCTACATGTAACTCATATGAGGAGTGTGTAATTATATGTACTGATCGTTCAAAAAGTTGTATTTCATATATCATATAATATTACATATATTTGTTTATTTATGTAAATTAATAAGAAATTACTTAATATGTGTTTATTTGTTTCAGGTAAGCGATATGGCGGAGGTTACGTGTTGATTGGTGAACAGGTGAGTGAACAGGTGAGTTTGATGGGAGTCATTATATCTGGCAAGTCTCCCCTTAGTCCTAACATGTGGACCACGTCTCCCCTTTATCTGGTTACACTGGTATTCATTACAATGGTGTCAAAGGGAGGGTGGCGGGAAGGGTCGGGAGGGAGTGTGGTTATTCATGGCAGTGAGTGTGTCGATGGGAGATGATAGCAGCTCAGGTGACTTAATACCCTATAGTGGTAGGTTCTGTCACTGCTGTTATTGATGCTGTTCTTTATGCTGCTGTCAATGGTGTCGCTGATACTGCTGTTACTGTTCTCATTGGTGGAGTTTTTACTGATGCTTTTATTGCTGCTGTGTGTATGTGTCTGGCTGTGTGTGTGTGTGTGTGTGTGTATGTGTGTGTGTGTGTGTGTGTGTGTGTGTGTGTGTGTGTGTGTGGAGAATAATTACCCGTATAAGTATTAATTACTTGTGTTGAGAGCTGGGATAGTTCACATTAATACAGTAGTTTACTGGGACAAAATAGTTTACTACAACAGTTTACTGGAGGCAATATAGTTTACACAACTACCAAGATTAGTTCCGTACAACAATAAGAGTTTAATAAGACAATAATTGTTTACCTGTAGACAATAGTACAGTTTTCCTTCCTAAATGATCATTACTGCAGTATTGAAAGAGTGCTGGCACATTACCTGATGTTAGCCGAAGGTAATGGAGATAATGATTACTGAAACAAATAAGAGAGCCTGGCACATTAACAGTGTGACGGAACAGTACTAGTGTGACGGAACAGTACTAGTGTGACGGAACAGCAAGTGTGACGGAACAGTAATAGTGTGACGGAACAGCAAGTGTGACGGAACAGTAATAGTTTGACAACAATGCTAGTGTGATGGAACAACAGTAGTGTGACGGAACAATATTAGTGTGATGGAACAACAATAGTGTGACGGAACACTATTAGTGTGCTGGAACAACAATAGTGTGACGGAACACTATTAGTGTGACGGAACAACAAGAGTGTGACGGAACACTATTAGTGTGACGGAACACTATTAGTGTGATGGAACAACAATAGTGTGATGGAACAATATTAGTGTGATGGAGCAACAATAGTGTGACAGAACAATATTAGTGTGATGGAACAACAATAGTGTGATGGAACAACAATAGTGTGACGGAACACTATTAGTGTGATGGAACAATATTAGTGTGATGGAACAACAATAGTGTGATGGAACAATATTAATGTGATGGAGCAACAATAGTGTGACAGAACAATATTAGTGTGATGGAACAACAATAGTGTGATGGAACAACAATAGTGTGACGGAACACTATTAGTGTGATGGCACAAAAATAGTGTGACGGAACACTATTAGTGTGATGGAACAACAATAGTGTGACGGAACACTATTAGTGTGATGGCACAAAAATAGTGTGACAGAACAATATTAGTGTGATGGAACAACAATAGTGTGACTGAACACTATTAGTGTGATGGAACAACAATAGTGTGACAGAACAATATTAGTGTGATGGAACAACAATAGTGTGATGGAACAACAATAGTGTGACGGAACACTATTAGTGTGATGGCACAAAAATAGTGTGACGGAACACTATTAGTGTGATGGAACAACAATAGTGTGACGGAACACTATTAGTGTGATGGAACAACAATAGTGTGACGGAACACTATTAGTGTGATGGCACAAAAATAGTGTGACGGAACACTATTAGTGTGATGGAACAACAATAGTGTGACGGAACACTATTAGTGTGATGGCACAAAAATAGTGTGACGGTACACTATTAGTGTGATGAAACAACATTAGTGTGACGGAACACTATTAGTGTGATGGAACAACAATAGTGTGATGGAACAACAATAGTGTGACGGAACACTATTAGTGTGATGGAACAACAATAGTGTGACGGAACACTATTAGTGTGATGGAACAACAATAGTGTGACGGAACAATATTAGTGTGATGGAACAACAATAGTGTGACGGAACAATATTAGTGGGATGGAACAACAATAGTGTGACGGAACAATATTAGTGTGATGGAACAACAATAGTGTGACGGAACAATATTAGTGTGACGGAACAACAATAGTGTGACGGAACACTATTAGTGTGATGGAACAACAATAGTGTGACGGAACACTATTAGTGTGATGGAACAACAATAGTGTGACGGAACAACAATAGTGTGACGGAACAATATTAGTGTGACGGAACAACAATAGTGTGACGGAACAACAATAGTGTGACGGAACAACAATAGTGTGACGGAACACTATTAGTGTGATGGAACAACAATAGTGTGACGGAACACTATTAGTGTGATGGAACAACAATAGTGTGACGGAACACTATTAGTGTGATGGAACAATAATAACTGTGACGGAACAATATTAGTGTGATGGAACAATAATAACTGTGACGGAACAATATTAATGTGATGGAACAGTAATAATAGTGTAACGAAACAATAAAAATAATGATGTAATGGAACAATAACAGTGTGAAATAATAATAATAATAATAATATAACAATATTAAAAGTGTGTATGAACAATAAAAATGTAATGTAATAATACTACTTGAACGGAACAATAATAGTGTGACGGAACACTCAGAAACATTACCAAAGTTTTCACATATTGGTCATAAAGATATCCCATTTAGTTTCACATAGTAACCCGTAACGCGAAACCTATTCCTTGTCAGACTTTGATCGTATAAAAATACTGTTAATTTTCTCAACATTGAACAAATAACACACTCGCTAGAAAGAATTTGTTTAGCATCGTTACTTGAATATACAAAATCCTGTTCAGTTTCACACCTTCAAAGTTTCTTTCATACAAGATTGCAGTGGCCTTTGAGCTTGCAGTTTTTCATTATGGTAAAATCATATACAAATTGTTGTTGAAATTCTTGTTGAAGTTAAGACGAGTTTGTGTGGAGTGTAGGAAGGTGGGGTGTGGGTAGGTGGTGTGGTGTGGGTAGGTGTGGTTTGGTGTGGTGTGGTGTGGTGTGATGTGACGTGTGTATGTATGGTGTGGGGAGATGGTGAGGTGTGATATGGGAAGGTATGGTGTGGGCGGGGAGGTGGGGAAGTATAGTGTGGTGTGGGGAGGTGAGGAAATGTGATGTACGGAAGTATGGTGTGGGCAGGGAGGTGGGGATGTTTGGTGTGATGTGGGGATGTATGGTGTAGTGTGGGCGGGGAGGTGGGAGTGTGGTGTGGGGAGATGGGGAGATATGGTGTTGTGTGGGGATGTGTGGTGTAGGGAGGTGAGGATGTATGTGGCAGGCCAGGAAGTGTGGGGAGTTGGCAGGTACGGGTGCAGGTGGCAGGTGAGGCAGGCCAGGTAGTGTGGGGAGGTGGGAGGTAGGGGTGCGGGTGGCAGGTGAGGCAGGCCAGGTAGTGTGGGGAGGTGGCAGGTAGGGGTGCGGGTGGCAGGTGAGGCAGGCCAGGTAGTGTGGGGGAGGTGGCAGGTAGGGGTGCGGGTGGCAGGTGAGGCAGGCCAGGTAGTGTGGGGGAGGTGGCAGGTAGGGGTGCGGGTGGCAGGTGAGGCAGGCCAGGTAGTGTGGGGAGGAGGACTCATGTATATTGCCACACGCCGAATATTAATGTAGAAGCGACACCCTGGCTTGCCCCTCAACATTCTCCTGCCGCTGTTGCTGTTCATATATGCTGCCTCTGTTCTTGCTGTTGCTGCTGTTCTTGCTGTTGCTACTGCGATCATTGGTGCTTTTAGTGCCTTTAATATAATTACTGCTGTATACTGGTGCTGTGGCCCTGTTGACGTTGTTGTTGTTGCTGTTTTTTTCCGCTGTTCTTGTTGTGTTTGTTATTAGTGCTTTTGTTATTGTTATTGCTGCCTTTACTGCTTTTGTTTTTGTTGTTAATATTTTCTTCTCGTCGTCCTCTCTCTCTCTCTCTCTCTCTCTCTCTCTCTCTCTCTCTCTCTCTCTCTCTCTCTCTCTCTCTCTCTCTCTCTCTCTCTCTCTCTCTCTCTCTCACACACACATGCTAAAATTCAAGTCAATTTTATATCCAGGACGATGAAAAGTAGATATGATAAATAGTGTCGTCTGTCCTGTGAGAGAAAATGACAATTGAACTTACAATAAACACCATTTGAGAGTTGTGTTGGTCATGTACAATGGCTGTGTATTGCTGCCTGACTTGTGAATGATATTAGAGAGAGAGAGAGAGAGAGAGAGAGAGAGAGAGAGAGAGAGAGAGAGAGAGAGATGTGTGTGTGTGTGTGTGTGTCCCAGAAGTCTCCCAAATCAACTGTTATTGCGTTGCTTTCGTCTCCTGTGTAACTAAACCTCGAACCAACACTTTGTTTTCTTCCTTGACAAACCCAACAACCTCTGTCACAACTCCTCTACCCACTGTAATATCCCGGCCTCTGCTGTTTACCCAGGACACGCAATACACCCTCTGTATCTTGGTGTTAGACGCTCTACTCTCCTCCCCGGTACACAAGGATGCTGGATCACGGTGAATGTTGCCTTGATGAATCCAGGGAAAGCTAAATTCCTGTGAATATTAGGGGGAGATGTAGTTGGTGTGTGTGTGTGTGTGTGTGTGTGTGTGTGTGTGTGTGTGTGTGTGTGTGTGTGTGTGTGTGTGTGTGTGTGTGTGTGTGTGTGTGTGTGTGTGTTTAGGGTCACTGTTAAGACCGGCTATTGAATGTCGTGTGTTCAAGCCCTGTAAATGGAATTGGCTTCAGGTGTCTTTGATTGGTGTGGGGTTAACGCTTATCACAGTACAGCTCAGAGGTTCACCTGATAAGACACCTCAGCTTATTTCACCTGAGGATTAGACACCCTTCCGATACATAGGTTAGGTTTGATTTACTGGTTTCCTGTATTTATATTTTCATAAACACCGTATAATGTCAGCCACACAAACACACATTGTCAGCCTCACAAACACAATATCAGCCACACAAACACGCATTGTCAGCCTCACAAACACAATGTCAGGCTCACAACCACAATGTCAGCCGCACAAACACGCATTGTCAGCCTCACAAACACAATGTCAGGCTCACAAACACGATGTCAGGCTCACAAACACAATGTCAGCAACACAAACACACAAACCAGCCTCACAAACACACAAATCAGCCTCACAAACACACAATGTCAGCCCCACAAACACACAATGTCAGCCTCACAAACACACAATGTCAGCCTTACACAGGTAGCTCACAGTACCCATCTAGGAATAAAATTGACTATAAACCCCATAGTGGAGGGTCATGGTGGAGGGTCATGATGGAGGGACATAGTGGAGGGTCATGATGGAGAGACATAGTGGAGGGTCATGGTGGAGGGTCATGGTGGAGGGTCATGGTGGAGGGTCATGATGGAGGGACATAGTGGAGGGTCATAGTGGAGGGACATAGTGGAGGGAAACTTGATATTCACACTCAAATAAGCATCACAGTATATCGACCTTTATCCAGTGGTAATTGTTGCTATTTCGTGTCACTCTGTCGGCTGTCATCAAATAAAGTGTAATGTCATTCCTGTTACAGAGTTTTGTGTGAAGTTTGTCTATACATTCGCCATAACAACACCCCGACAGATCCGCTACCTGTAACATTCGCAAATTTCCCCGTGTGCTGATGTGTGGGTTTCACCTGTCGCATAACTGATGTTGTGGTGGACATAACATTCTATTTTGTCATGTTATATGTAGTGGACCTCACCTATCCAGGATAACATAGTCATCCCTGGTGTCTAACTTGTCTGTGGGGTGGAACTGCGTACAGGTTTAGTCAGGAGTATAATATTAAGTGAAATCAAATGTTCAAATTTTGGGTTAAGTTCTGAGTGTTTCAAACAACTAAGACAAATTTCAACCTCTAGTCTCTCATCAACAGAGCACCTTAGATTAAATCAGGTTAAGCTAG
The DNA here is from genome assembly GCA_958450375.1 of Homarus gammarus. Classification (NCBI taxonomy): domain Eukaryota; kingdom Metazoa; phylum Arthropoda; class Malacostraca; order Decapoda; family Nephropidae; genus Homarus; species Homarus gammarus. Next base: position 482,085 of record CAUDMG010000334.1, read on the forward strand.
GACAGAACAGGTTATGTTATGAGACAGAACAGGAGGGGAGATTAGGTTAGGTTAGAAAAGGATAGGAGGGGGAAGGTGGTGAAAAGGGCCCGGGATAAGCCAGTGAGAGGGAGCAGATGAAGAGGAAGGATTACGTTTAGGTGGAGAGGCGTAGTGGAGGGACATGGCGGAGACTCACACATCTGCAGGGTGAGACTGGTGGAGGCTGAAGAGGATGAACGAGGCGGTGACGGAGGCAAGATGCTGATCCTTGCCTCTCGGAACACCTGCGGGCATAAGACGCACCTGTGAATCACATGAAGATTACCTCCTCCAGTTAATTTCACCTTAATGTTAACCACCCGTTAGTTAACCGCAATCTAACCAAACTTAACCTACAACGTTAACCTAAGCTAATCTAACTCAACGTTAACCTAAGCTCAGCTAAGCTAACTTAACCCCCTAGGTAACGTTAGTGTGTTTAATCATCAGGTGATATAAGCTGGGCGGAGATACGGTGAGGGAGGAAGGGGTGAAGGAGGAGGTACGGTGAGGGAGGATGGGGTGAAGGAGGAGGTACGGTGAGGGAGGATGGGGTGAAGGAGGAGGTAGGGTGAGGGAGGATGGGGTGAAGGAGGAGGTAGGGTGAGGGAGGATGGGGTGGAGGAGGAGGTAGGGTGAGGGAGGATGGGGTGAAGGAGGAGGTACGGTGAGGGAGGATGGGGTGAAGGAGGAGGTACGGTGAGGGAGGATGGGGTGAAGGAGGAGGTAGGGTGAGGGAGGATGGGGTGGAGGAGGAGGTAGGGTGAGGGAGGATGGGGTGGAGGAGGAGGTACGGTGAGGGAGGATGGGGTGAAGGAGGAGGTAGGGTGAGGGAGGATGGGGTGAAGGAGGAGGTACGGTGAGGGAGGATGGGGTGAAGGAGGAGGTAGGGTGAGGGAGGATGGGTGAAGGAGGAGGTAGGGTGAGGGAGGATGGGGTGAAGGAGGAGGTAGGGTGAGGGAGGATGGGGTGAAGGAGGAGGTAGGGTGAGGGAGGATGGGGTGAAGGAGGAGGTAGGGTGAGGGAGGATGGGGTGAAGGAGGAGGTAGGGTGAGGGAGGATGGGGTGGAGGAGGAGGTAGGGTGAGGGAGGATGGGGTGAAGGAGGAGGTAGGGTGAGGGAGGGTGATGGAGGATGAGGGGTGAGACAGGAGGAAGGGTAAGGTAGTTCGAAGAGTATTTCAACTGTCACCATTATTACCTTCGCTGAATTTGACGAGGTGATAAAACCAAAGGTGTGTATGTGTGGGGGGGGGGGGAGGGGAGGGGCAGGTGTAGGTCCATCTTGTTATCAAAGACACGCTGTACCGTAAGCCGGGAGTCATCAGTATTCAGGTACCAACTGGATGGTGCTCATACAACGCATTCATTAGGAACCAACATGCCTTTTAATGTGACCCGCCTTACCACGATCCATTTTGATAACCGGAGCGGCGGAGGAGGAGGAGGAGGAAGGTAATGGTGGTGGTAGCTGGTACAGGTCCTACCCAAACGTGTCCATCTCAGCGTGGGAATGTGCTCAGCAGCGGCATCTGGCTCTCGTTGGTTATATCCGGGTCGCTGCCACACCTGAGTTATAAGCTGGCTCGCTCTATGCTAACCTGTCGGTGAGGATTGTACGACATAATGATAACGATAAGGCGCTGATATAAGGTTCTTGTTTTAAACTATTTACAGCGTGTGTCCATGTTGTGGTGTAGTATCTGGCTATGTTAATTACGCTTTGATGGGTGTGTACACGGGGCGGCGGACGGGGGACGAGCACCTTCCATGCCCTCACCATAAATCACTCTGACTCACGGAGATTACTTGAGAGATTGTGTAATGTATGTGTGTAAGTGTAAGTGTAAGTGTGTGTGTGTGTGTGTGTGTGTGTGTGTGTGTGTTCACCTCATAAGCATGTGGACCTGGGTTCGATCCCCGGCAGGGTGAAACTTTGCGCCATTTGCCTCTGTCTACCCAGCAGTAATTGGGAACCTGGATGTTAATCGATTTGCGGATCGTGTTCCGGGGTAATGGTTAGCCAGTGCAGTTGGCGAGTTGTCCGGTCTTCTCGGACTATTCCTTGACACTGGGTCATGCAGCTCGTTAACTTAGGGTGTGGTTATTGTGTTGACGACAGCTTCTACACCTTAAAAAAAATCACGCCTAAGTGGTCCTTGGGCCGGCCATCCTCGAACTTGAAGGACAACCATGATATTATTATACAAACACGGAGAAGGAAAGGTATGGGTGAGTGTAGCCAGGTGTAGGTGTAATACAGTAAGTGTGGGTGTAGGTGTAATACAGTAAGTGTGGGTGTAGGTGTAATACAGTAAGTGTGGGTGTAGGTGTGGTAGTTAGGGTGTGACGTGTGTAAGCAGGAGGGTGTGGCCAGGTTGTGGGAGAGTCACCTGGCCATATAAGTGTTCCTGCTTCACCTGGTCACTCTCTCACTCCTTGAATGGTGTGTGTGTGTGTGTGTGTGTGTGTGTGTGTTGCGGATGTGCGTAGATGTGGGGTCTCTCTCTCTCTCTCTCTCTCTCTCTCTCTCTCTCTCTCTCTCTCTCTCTCTCTCTCTCTCTCTCTCTCTCTCTCTCTCTCTCTCTCTCCCCTGTTCGGCAGCTGTGGGCAGAACTTACAGATAAGGGAGAGAGGCCGTGTGTTGCAATATGTTGATCAATATTGAATAGTGTTGCGTGTTGTGTTGGTGAGTTATTGGCCGGTGTCGATGGTGGCTAGCGGTCTTTCTTTCTTTTCTTTCTTTTCTTTCTTTCTTTCTTTCTTTCTTTCTTTCTTTCTTTCTATCCCTGATTTACTTTTTAATTCAATATCAAAGTAAGTTGTAGAAGGGAGAAAATTATGTTGTGTAAGGGAGATTATGTTGTGTAAGGGAGGTTATGTTGTGTAAGGGAGATTATGTTGTGTAAGGGAGATTATGTTGTGTAAGGGAGATTATGTTGTGTAAGGGAGATTATGTTATAGAAGGGAGATTATGTTGTTGTTTTGTGATTATGTTATACAAGGGAGATTATGTTATAGAAGGGAGATGTTGTCATAAAAGGGAGATTATGTAGTAGAAGGGAAACCCAGGGTGAAGATCTCGCCTCTCCCCTGGAAATCAATTAAAGGCCTTTGTGTGGGCTGTTGTCATGTTCCTAATAATGCTGAGGTGAGTTATGGAAACTCTCTCTCTCTCTCTCTCTCTCTCTCTCTCTCTCTCTCTCTCTCTCGTGTGTGTGTATGTGTGTGCAATAACTAAATTATGTATGTACGTCTCTGTTTATCGTGTGTGTGATTGTGACGAAATATATAGGCTGTTTATAACATTCACACACTTATAGAATTGGTTTGTAAATGCATTTATATATAATATACGAAAGACCTACGGAATACGATTGTCTTTGTGAGGGCTTTAAAGCGAGAGAATCCACTGTAGGAATTTTTCAAAGGGATTAGATTAAACACAACTCGTAATGGAAAATAGGAACTGAGCGTCGAAGCTTTTTGTGCGATGTTTTAAACTTTTGGATGTGTTTTAAGCTTTGTTACTTGGGATGCTTTTGATCATGGCTTGAAAGCTTAAGGTAGTCAACATTTGTATTTCTTAGTGAGTTTTATTTAAATCGGTGTATTAAATGCGCGCACGCGCTATGATGATGATAATAATAATAATAATAATAATAATAATAATTATTATTATTATTAACGGTTTATTGAAAGAGCATGGAAGCCAAAAGGCTGAAAATATACAGTTACATAATTGGAGATTGGATCACTTGATCCAATGTTGTCAAACAGCAATTCGAGGGATCTCCGGTGGACGCAGGAGAAGGTGTCAGAAGCTTCTCACCATTTTTTTTTTGTGATGGTGGGGATGAGGGAGGTGATATGGGGGTGAGGGAGGTGATATGGGGGTGAGGGAGCTGAATATGGGGGTGAGGGAGGTGATATGGGGGTGAGGGAGGTGATATGGGGGTGAGGGAGGTGATGATGAAAAGAATGAGGAATCTGACAACAAGATTGAGAGCTCCTCCTCTTTCTCCTCCTCCTACCCTTCACTCTACCACCCTACTTAACCCACACTACCACCGCATCACAAGTCCCATCCTCACTCCCCACACACCTTAACCCACACTACCACCGCATCACAAGTCCCATCCTCACTCCCCACACACCTTAACCCACACTACCACCGCATCACAAAGTCCCATCCTCACTCCCCACACACCTTAACCCACACTACCACCGCATCACAAAGTCCCATCCTCACACCCCATACACTCTTTTATACATCCTAGTTATAATTAATAAGCTTAGTGTTTATTACAGCTGTTTATCCTTTTATTCACGTGTCGCAGAAATATAATGTGTATTTAGTGTTAAAAGATGGTGTAAGAACGTTTTTGTGTTGTAGTTTGTTGTGTAAGAACGTTTTTGTGTTGTAGTTTGTTGTGTTAGAGAACTTTTGTGTTGTAGATTCGACCTTTGGAACGTTTTTGTGTTCATTTGAAAGACGTTTTGTGTTGGCTGTTGTGATATCTTGCCAAGACGGTCACTCTAAAAATCTCTTTCGTATAATAAAAATAATTACACCCCAAGACACTAAAACTGCCTTACTGTTTTATTCATTCTCTTGTGTGTGTATGTGTTTGGAGTGCGCGTGCTCTCTCTCTCTCTCTCTCTCTCTCTCTCTCTCTCTCTCTCTCTCTCTCTCTCTCTCTCTCTCTCCCATATTACAACCTGTAAATAACTGCCCGCTGTAATATGCAGATTTGATCACATTTCTGTTAAAAAATTTACATGTATTCTTGTAGTTCTGTTTTATATTTCTCTCACGGCGTTCGTACGAGATGGTACAGGTGCTGGTGGTTGGTTGTGGTTGATGGTGGTAGGTGATAGTGGTAGGTGATGGGTGATAGTGGTTATGGGTAATAGTGGTGATGGGTGGTGGTAGGTGACGGGTGATAGTGCTGATGATGGCATAATGGTTTTGTGGGCGGGTGAGGAAAGAGAGAGAGAGAGAGAGAGAGAGAGAGAGAGGGTGGGGGTTATATCCGAAAGGGAGAAAATGATAAAATGATTTACAAGGGAGGATGGGTTAGGGTGAGGATGTGGAAGGGGGTGTAACTAGGGAGAGAGGGGAGGATGGTAACTAGGGAGAGGGGGGAGGATGGTAACTAGGGAGAGAGGGGAGGGGGGGGGGCAGGCTTCAGATTGTCTCAGGATTAATTAAGAATGAATTGGGTTATGTCCATATATACTTTCAGGTGTGTGTGTGTAATAATAATAATAATAATAATAATAATAATAATAATAATAATAATAATAAACGGTTTATTAATAGAGTTGCAGCCGGTGGCTGAAAATATACAGACTTACATTTGATTTAGACACAATGATATAATATGCATTGAATACATTTACAGGGCTGTACAGTACATAAATCAGGAGCTGTTTATTATTTTAACAATAGATGTGATGGTCTATTCTTATATCTATCAGTGCGGGCTCTTATGGGCTGAATTTTGTTGTAGTGGCGGACTGCGCGAGTTGGGTGGGGGGCTGCAGGAGGTGGCGATGACGAGGGTGGTGTGTGTGTGTGTGTGTGTGTGTGTGTGTGTGTTAATATTATAAAAGCTGCAATTAATGAAATAAAACCAAAACAAAACAAAAGTTAAAAGGTGTGTTTAAGAATGTGGTGGTGAAGGGAGGGAGCTTCAGGTAAGGGCCGTGGCCAATAGCGGCGACAGATGAAAACACTGAAGGTGAATCCGTCCTTTGTTTAGGAAGACGGGCGGGCGTGTTAGTGTTGGGTAGTTAGCACACACACTAGAGCCTGGTCTTGGGGGCTGTGAGCTAGACCCCCACAACACATTCCTTCATGATCACTCTGGTGTGAATGATCACTCTGGTGTGAATGATCGCTCTGGTGTGAATGATCACTCTGGTGTGAATGATCACTCTGGTGTGAATGATCACCCTGGTGTGAATGATCACCCTGGTGTGAATGATCACCCTGGTGTGAATGATCACTCTGGTGTGAATGATCACTCTGGTGTGAATGATCACTCTGGTGTGAATGATCACCCTGGTGTGAATGATCACCCTGGTGTGAATGATCACTCTGGTGTGAATGATCACCCTGGTGTGAATGATCACCCTGGTGTGAATGATCACCCTGGTGTGACTGATCACCCTGGTGTGAATGATCACTCTGGTGTGAATGATCACCCTGGTGTGAATGATCACTCTGGTGTGAATGATCACCCTGGTGTGAATGCTCACCCTGGTGTGAATGATCACTCTGGTGTGAATGATCACCCTGGTGTGACTGATCACCCTGGTGTGAATGATCACTCTGGTGTGAATGATCACCCTGGTGTGAATGATCACTCTGGCGTGAATGAAAGTGAAGAAACGTTTAAAGTTCTGAATATATTATATTTATTAATCAAATACAGTTTATTCAACTGCAACAGTATGAATACTGTAGTAGGAAGTCACACACACACACACACACACACACACACACACAATGGCCTATCATAGAGTCAAAATATTTTAAAATGGCTCTCTTGCAAAAAAGTTTGGCCACCCCTGAGTTAGGTGAGGTAAAGCTAGATTAGGTTAGGCTAGGTTAGATTAGGTTAGGTTAGGTTAGGTTAGGTTAGGCTAGGCTAGGTTAGGTTAGCGTTAAGTTAGATTATTATTAGGGTATTGAATCATCCGTCGAAATAAGCTCGGGTGTCTAAGCTTCGTGTGGTCCGTAGATTTCATTGGATGTTCAGTGTACCAAAGAATACTTGTTAAAGTTAGCAGTATCGTAACATGACTGAGTTCCAACGATGTCTGAGGGAGGGGCGGCACTTTAAGCAAATTTTTCCAGGGTACGGGAATGGTTTTAGTGTCATTACTCCATGTTCTTGTTTTATGGCCTTAATGGCGTGTTAAAGGTGTCGTTTGGGAGTCATATGAAGGCCTGAGCTGGAAATAATGTGTATTTTTTAACCTCATTGTGAAAATCATGCAAGGTTAAGTTGAATTGGGTTAAATTAGGTGAGATAAGATTGGTTTAGGTTAGGTTAGGTTTTAAACACCGTTAACTAAATCTAACCCAATCAAGTGTATTAACCTAACTTAACCTCACACAGCCTCACACAGCTCATTAGAACCCAACCTAAACTAACCTAACATTATCTTGCCTAACTTAACCTAACCTAACCTTACACAACCCAGCACCTAACCTAACCTAACCTGGTAGATGGTGTGGTCAGCTGTGTGTTAGGACGGCTATATTATCATTACCCTACAGCACTACACACAACACAATTGGTTTGATTTCGTTCAACCATGTGTCTGTCTTTCTCTCTGCCTGTCACATTTCACCTGTAAGTCTTGACGGCCTGCCAGCATCACAACTCCAAAATTTCATCACAAACATCACAGAGCCACGATTTTCCATAAATTTCAAAATTACAGTAAATAAAATAAAAATTGCTGGGAATGGTAATTGATTATATATATACAGGTATAATTTCATGTTATTTTCCTCATATTTGGTTAGGTTAGCGTTATAATAAGTTAGGTTAGCGTTAGGGAGTTTAATCATCAGTGGATTTAAGCTGGGGGCAACATGCATGGGTGGGGTGTCCTGGCCCGGTAATTGGCCAGGGCGTGTACAGTACAGGCAGATGTGTATCACCTGTGTACAGTGTGTAAAAGACGGGGGTAATGGACAGTGGCGGGGTAGTGAGGCGAACTAATGCACCTCCGTCTCTGTCAGTGCCAAGGTGCCGTCAGAGGGGTAGGGGGTGATAAGGTGCCGCCAGGGAGGTAGGGGGTACCACGGTGCCGTCAGGGAGGTTGGGGGTACCACGGTGCCGTCAGGGAGGTTGGGGGTACCACGGTGCCGTCAGGGAGGTTGGGGGTACCACGGTGCCGTCAGGGGGAGAAGGGAGCCGCTATGCCTGTGTAAACTGAATGATGAACACTGTTATTACGTTGTCAGCGTCAGGGCTTGTTGGAGGTCAAAGTGGCTAAACCAGGCGAGCCGAGAGGTGAGCTTGGTTAACCAGTGCGTGTATATATTGTATACAAGGGATAACAGTATTTCACAAGTATATTTTGACCTTTGTTTTTGCGCTAAAGTTACCGTCATTAATCGCTCACATCCTGCTTAACCACCGCATATAAACTTTTAATAACCAACATGGTCCCACGTAAAATAAATCACTTCTATAAGAGGGAGATACCACCAACATCTCACCCGAAATGTCTTGAATCAGGAACACGTATGTCTTGGTGGTGGTGTTGACGACGGTGGTGGTGACGGTGGGTGTAAGGTCAAAGGACAAGGGCATATTGTCAAGGGTCAAAGGTTAGGTGACACTCTGGGCGACTGATGGAAACCACAACTTTGCTCTTCATGATGTTTAAAGTTTAGATATGTGTAATGGAGTTGTGTGAGGCACCGACCCGCTCGATGGCTTGTGAGGGAGTCTATTATTATTATTATTATTATTATTATTATTATTATTATTATTATTATTATATTATTATTTTATTATTATTATTATTATTATTATTTTTATTATTATTATTATTATTATTGATTCATTTAACAGTTTAACCAGGTAAAGTTACTGTAGGTGGCAGAGAGAAAGAGAGACATATGCAAAATGTGTGTGTGTGTGTGTGTGTGTGTGTGTGTGTAAAAGAGAGTGAGAAAGAGAGTGTGTCGACGCATCGATTCCCTAGCGTATGATCTCTGATGCTCCAAGTGTGATATTGTGACAGGTATTGAGTGAGGTTAGGTTAGGTTAGGGTAGAGTAGATTAGGTTAGGTTAGGTTAGATTAGTGTTGGTTCGAGAGAAAGAAATGGAGACTGAGTAACGCATGCGGACGGAAATATGTGTTAATGATCGTGTTTTAATAGTAATAGTCTCCCTCCCTACCTCCTTCCTTCCTTCCTTCCTTCCCCCTCTCTCTCTCCCCCCCTCTCTACACACCCTCCCTTCCCCCTACACCCACCGTCCCTCCCCCTCTCAGGTAACACACACACGCTAACAGATACAGATGGACTCCTACCGTAATGAACCAAACGCTCAGCACAGCCCCCCCACACCTCGTTGGCCTTACCATCACGCAAGCGACTTTACCTCACACCCCTCCCCCCCCCCCCCTACCACGATCAATGGTTGTCAGGGAGAAGTTGATTGACGCTTGGTGTGTGTGTGTGTGTGACCTGGCACGCTCATCGTTTAATTATGACTTAATTTACAACTCTATATTGTGTTACATAAGCCGCAGTAATTTAAGCTCTCCGTGTTCAGATGTCAAAAACAAACTATCCTAAATGTGTTGTAATTGATTCTTTTCGAGTTTCAGAATATTCAGCTACAAAACGTCGATCGATTTGGCATTGTTAGTATAAGAGAGAGAGAGAGAGAGAGAGAGAGAGAAAGAGAGAGAGAGAGAGAGAGAGAGAGAGAGAGAGAGAGAGAGAGAGAGAGAGAGAGTGCAGGTATACAAACGACGGTAAACAGCTAGTCTACTCGAACACGGGCAGCCAACAAAGCCATCATCATATGTTTATTTTCGGTACATTTTTGCCCTGGAATCCATAACACGGTTTAGAAAAAGAATGTTGCTTTTATTTCCTGTTACAAGCACTCCCAGCGTGTTTTTTTTTTACGTGGGTATATCTAGAAAATGACTGTGCAGCCGTAAATCAGTCCTTGGGATGAATTTCGTTAAATTGCAATGTGCACGGTGTAGCAATAACCCTGGATGTGTGGAAATGTGCAAGCGTTAGGCCTGGATGTATATAGATGTTGTAAATGGACATGTATACCTGTATATATTTTTCTGTGTTTATGTATTTAATATATGTGTATGTGTGGAGATAGAGTTATACATTTATACATATATGAATTAAGTTTGTTATGCTTATATAAAGAAGTAAAGCATCGCCACTATTTTGTATACTGAGCCGATTCTGATCAAACTCATTCTTTATCTCTGCTCCTCATTGACTCATTCCACCATTCAGTCCTTCATACCCATCATTCACTCATCATTCTTACCTATAATTCATTCATTCATTCATTCATTCATTCGTTCATTCATTCATCCTCTCGTTCCTACCCAGTGTTAAAATGTTGGATGGTTAGTAGTAGTGGTAGTGGTGGTGGTGGTGGTAGGTAATGGTAGTGGTGAAGGTTTAGTGGTTAATGGTGGTGAGGATGGTGGGGTTGAAAGCAGTCATCACGGGCGGGTGTGGGCGGTGATCAACAGTGATGGAGGGTTATGGTGGCCAAGGTGGGTCATTATCTCATTTTGGGAGGTAGCGTGAGGTGGGTCCTGCTGTCATTACCTGTCTCGGTGTACCTGAGGTCGAGTCACGTGGCATACTTACCCACTTATGACACTTTTGTTGTGGAGTTACTTAAATAGGGAGGGGATGGAGTGGGGGAGTGGGGGGAAGGAGGGATGGTAGGGAGGGAGGGGAAAGACATAACTGCCCCAAGTGTCTTATCCCTGAGCAATATGTCTTCTTGAGTTCAGTGTCTTATCCCACCACACCACACACACCCTCTACCACCACACCACACACACACCCTCTACCACCACACCACACACACACCCTCTACCACCACACCACACACCCTCTACCACCACACCACACACACCCTCTACCACCACACCACACACACCCTCTACCACCACACCACACACCCTCTACCACCACACCACACACCTTCTACCACCACACCACACACCCTCTACCACAACCCTTCATCTGACCGGGCCAGTGTTGAAGCCTCGTCCCGCCCACCCACTCCTCCCTTCGCCTCGTCCTTTGATCATCATATGCTTGGTAATTGACTTAACAAGGTGTAACAAGGTAAGATCAGCAGAGGAGGCGAGGGTCGTGTAAGAACGCCGTTAGGGGCGGGAGTCACACGCCCCCAGTCCCAACTAATGATACCTCCCGGATGCCCACCTATTGAAATAAGTCTCGTAAAAATATAAGAGAGATACCCAACGAGGAGGAGGAGGAGGGGCAAGAGGTTTCTGCTACCGCTACCGCCTCCGCCCATCTCGGATCCAGTCACTTCACTGCCCTCTGCTCCTCTCTCCTCTTGTGTCTGATTATGCGAAACAATTCCAAATATTTCTCACCATATTTCGTCTCCTCTCAACCTCGGGATTAATCTGGGTGTTATATTCGTGTATATAATGTGTATTGTTTTGGTGCTGAGAGGTGTAGTGTAGTGTCCGCTGTGGGTAATAGTGTAATGTTTTTGTTGTTTGTTATGAACTACTGGAGAGGGCATTCGTCCGTCCGTCAAGGTCACAACTAAAGGTTAAAGGTCAAACATTGTCTAAAGGAAAACGGACATATTATTCCTCTCTCTCTCTCTCTCTCTCTCTCTCTCTCTCTCTCTCTCTCTCTCATATCACTAGACACACTATATGACGCTAATTTCAGGTGTTTTGTGAGAGTTGGACCCCGTGACTTATTACCTGTACACTGGTGACAGCTTTACTTGCACTTTGTTTACGTTCTCTGTTTGTTGATCTGTGGCCATATCTGTACTGTTGTTATTATTATTATTATTATTATTATTATTATTATTATTATTATTATTATTATTATTATTATTATTGTTATTATTATTTTATTATTATTATTATTATTTTATTATTATTATTATTATTATTATTATTATTATTATTATTTTTATTATTATTGTTGATTTTATTATTATTATTATTATTATTATTATTATTATTATTATTATTATTATTATTATTATTATTGTTATTATTATTTTATTATTATTATTATTATTATTATTATTTTTTTTTTTATTATTATTGTTGATTTTATTATTATTATTATTATTATTATTATTATTATTATTATTATTATTATTATTATTATTTAACCTAAGTTTGTCATGGTTTCCAAATTTTCAAGTTTGTTGACATTGATGATCATCACATTATGATGGCTTCTCCTTGTGTGTTCACCATTTCACACGTGTGTTCACTAGTCCACACGTGTGTTCATCATTTCACACGTGTGTTCACCAGTTCACACGTGTGTTCACCAGTTCACAAGTGAGTTCACCAGCCCACACCTGTGATCACCAGCCCACACATGTATTCACCAGCCCACACCTGTGTTCACCAGCCCACACCTGTGTTCACCAGCCCACACCTGTGTTCACCAGCCCACACATGTATTCACCAGCCCACACCTGTGTTCACCAGCCCACACCTGTGTTCACCAGCCCACACCTGTGTTCACCAGCCCACACCCGGCCCCACCACTTCACTCGAGGGTTGAGCTGTCGCACTTTGTCGATATCCAGTGCGATTTACACCGCACACTTTCTCACCGACAAACTTTTCTCACTCTTCGCGGAAATATCATCATTATGCGCGCTGACGGCTCCCACGGGGGCTGCACAGGTCACCTATTTGTCTGTTGGTCGCGGTGGTGTTATTCTTTTTCTTTTTACCCGGGAAGGAATGTCTTTGTTTTCTTTGTGGAGTTTAGTTGTTGAGAGAGAGAGAGAGAGAGAGAGAGAGAGAGAGAGAGAGAGACGGTCATGTATGTGTGTGTGTGTGTGTGATGGCGGTAGAAGCAGTACTAGTGGTGGTGGTAGTGATGCTAATGATGTTATTGTGGTGGCAGTGATGATTGTGGTAATGATAATTGTGAAGATGATGTGGTAGTGGTGGTAGGCGGCAGTGATGATAATAGTGGTAATGGTGGTGATAGTGGTAATGGTGGTGATAGTGGTAATGGTGGTAATGGTGGTGATAGTGGTAATGGTTGTGATTTTGGTAATGGTGGTAATAGTGGTAATGGTGGTGATAGTGGTAATGGTTGTGATAGTGGTAATGGTTGTGATAGTGGTAATGGTGGTAATAGTGGTAATGGTTGTGATAGTGGTAATGGTTGTGATAGTGGTAATGGTTGTGATAGTGGTAATGGTGGTAATAGTGGTAATGGTTGTGATAGTGGTAATGATTGTGATAGTGGTAATGGTTGTGATAGTGGTAATGGTTGTGATAGTGGTAATGGTGGTAATAGTGGTAATGGTGGTAATAGTGGTAATGGTTGTGATAGTGGTAATGGTGGTAATAGTGGTAATGGTTGTAATAGTGGTAATGGTGGTAATAGTGGTAATGGTTGTAGATAATGAATCCTTCCTCCACTAACAACGACACATATTGATTAAGGTTGAGAATTATTACATGTTTATTTTTAACGCTGGATATACGTACAGGCGTGTGTCTCAGAAAAATGTAAACACACTACCTTAAATATTTTCTGGGAGATCGTGTGATGTGAATGGGAGTCCTGGCTACCTTATGTGAGGACAATCTTGCTGTTGTAATATTGTCCTCACTTGTTGATATGCAAGGTCTCCTACAAGTGAGGACAATCTTACTCTTTTACACACACACACACACACACACACACACACACACACGATCTCCACGCAAATCTGCAAGGTAACGTATATACATGAGACGCTCTCCCCTGTATAAGAATGAACCTTGGCAATTTGCTTATCGTGTCTCTATTGTTCATCTTCCATGACTGTATCACCAATTTAACTTTCCTTACTTGTGTCTAGGTGATTAAAGAGTGAATACTTATCATGGGACTCACTTAGAGGTTTGTATAAGATAACATACGCGGTCCCTTGTGTGATTATATGTTGTGGAAGAGGGATAATTATAGGTTGTAGTTTGTTCATTTAGTGGTGTTGTTACTGGTAATGTTTAAGTAGTTAAGTAGTTAAGTAATCAAATCTAACAGTTTTATATACTACTGCATAACTTTCCTTTTTCCACCCCCCCCCTCTCCTCCTTACTCTTATCCACATTCTATTCCATACTCTCCTCCATATCCTCCTCCTCCTCGTCTCCTTTATCCACACTCATCTACACCCTACTTCAACCCCTCCTAGTATAACCCTGAACTATAATCTCCTATTAGTATAACCCCACTTCTCTCATCTTCTTCAATTTCTCGTTTATTCTGTATTTTATCTCTTCTTTATTCTTGCTGTTGTCCATCGCCCGTTGTCCGTTATCCGTTGTTCGTTATCCGTTGTTTGTTGTCCGTTATCCGTTGTCCGTTATTCTTTGATTTTTTTCCGCTATCCGTTGTTCGTTTTCTGTTATCCGTTGTTCGTTCCATATGTTGGAGTGGACTGGACTAAGCTTTCCAACATATTATCTTCCACTTCTTCATCCTCTCTTCCTGTCTTCCCTTCTTCCACCTCTCTCCCTCCTGTATATCTCTCTCTCTCTCTCTCTCTCTCTCTCTCTCTCTCCTTGACACCTTCACACACTTTAACAGGGGTAAAATCATGTTACCCAAACTCCACCTTTGTTCTCGACACCTGCACCTGTGCCTCCGCCTCCTCCTTCACAGTGGTGCGGTTGACTCGAGGAATCGTATCGTATTTCACGTTTTTATTGCCAAAGTAGCACTTGCCAAATTGGATTTTTGTGAAGGTTGGTGGATAATGTCGCGAGGTACCTGTGTGTGTGTGTGTGTGTGTGTGTGTGTGTATGTGTGTGTGTGTGTGTATATTACCTCGATTATTGTTACGTCTTAATTATCTTTTAATTGCCTTTTGTAATAATAATAATAATAAAAAGAAGAATAATAAGAAAAGTACATTTGTATATAGTAGTAATAATAACGAAAATATTGAAACTAATAAAATCAGCAACCCAACCCAAGCTTACCCTAACCTAACCTAACCTAACCTAATCTAACCTCGGCCAGGGTAGGTAGTGTTTGGTATCACCTAGAGTTTACCTGAGGATAAGGACTGGACAGACTCGTACTATTACTTCAACTACCCCTCCTGTTTACCTTTCGAGGACGACCTTGAGACTAGTGCCTCTCCTCGATGGTACCAGTTAAGGGGGAGAAGAAGTAGGGACGCTAAGTAATGTACATTCGTTGTCATTATTACCTGTACTGCACCTACCTCACCTGGTTGACTCCTGTCCCGCTTCGTTCATTACTTGTTATCAGTACGTGGCGCTGGCCTCCTCCCCCCCTCCCCAGAGATTTCCCCACACAGACTCCCCTATAGACTCTCCCTTCCCAGAGACTTACCCCCTCCAGAGACTTAACCCCTACAGAGACTTAACCCCTACAGAGACTTAACCCC
Source organism: Homarus gammarus (assembly GCA_958450375.1). Lineage (NCBI taxonomy): Eukaryota > Metazoa > Arthropoda > Malacostraca > Decapoda > Nephropidae > Homarus > Homarus gammarus. The sequence goes on from CAUDMG010000334.1 coordinate 497,309, forward strand.
CCAGTAACCTTCCCATCTCCCCCTCCCAAAGACTCCCCCCCCCACCCTTCTAGCCCCCCCTCAGTCCCTCACCCTTCTATCTCCGTCAACTTTCAACTACCAATCTGTCTCTCACTTTCACAAGCCCTTCTGGGTCCTTCCCTAGGGTCTCATCTGAAGGAGGAGGAGGAGGAGGAAGAGGGTGAGGAGAAGTACAAGAAAGAGGAGGGGTAGTAGGAGAAAAGGAGGAGGGGGAGGAGAAGTACAAGAAAGAGGAAGGGGAGTAGGAGAAAAAGGAGGAGGAAGAGGAGGAGGAAGAGATAATACATTTAGGAAGATAATGAAGGAAAAAAAGAACGCTGGAACCTTCGAAGACTTTTTCCATGAGTGCAGTTGAAGGAAGATACAAGAACTGTAGTGTGAACAGAAAGGAGAAAAATATAAAGGAAGAGGAAGCGGAAAAGGTCGTCTTCATGTCATGATTTATTCCTCGTGTGTTTATGAGTTAATGAGAGGAGTAAGAGGAGGAGGATGACAAGGAAGCAAACAAGTGTGTGTGTGTGTGTGTGTGTGTGTGTAGGTGTGTGTGTGTGTGTGTGTGTGTGTGTGTGTGCGTGTGTGTGTGCAGGTGTGCGTGTGTGTGTGTGTGTAGGTGTGCGTGTGTGTGGGGGGGGGGGTGGGTGTAATAGACAGACAGACAGACAGACAGATAGAGATATAGTTCAAAGGAAATCTGGTAAAGGTATGTAGTGAGGACAGGTCAGAACTAAGGTCAACCAATGTCTTGTCAGTTGTCTTGGGAGAAACATAACTTTTGTGACCTTGACCTTTAATAAAGTTTTTGGTGTCGTAACCAATAGGACTCTCTCTCTCTCTCTCTCTCACTCTCTCTCTCTCTTTCTCTCTCTCTCTACAAAACACACACACACACACACACACACACACACACACACACACACACACACACACTCCCTCCCTCAAGGCTCGCTCTGGCTAAACTGATGATGATTAAAATAAAAATAAAAGAGTTTGAGAGGAACCCGGGTAATAGGTTGGTTCTTAATAATGATTCTGAGAAAGAGACGTGAGAGAGAGAGAGAGAGAGAGAGAGAGAGAGAGAGAGAGAGAGAGAGACTAACATAACCTCCTTGTGACGAAGCCTCTTCATCTCCACCACTAAGGGGCCTCCTTCTTCATTAAGACTCACAAAGGCTCTCTCAGTCTCTCCTGGACCCCGTCATTGTCCCGGAGACCAGGAGTAGAAGAGGGGTGGGGGGGGGTGAAGGAGGGGGAAGCACCGTAAGAGGGGAGGGAGGCCGAAGGAGGGGAAGGCAGCGTATGAGGGGGTGAAGGAGGTAACGTAAGAGGGGAAGGAAGAATGGAGGGTAAAAAAGGAGGTAACGTAGGAGGAAAGGGAGACAGCGTAGACGAGGAGGGAAAGTGAAGGAGGGGTGGGGCAGGGTAGGAGGATAGAAGAAGAGGGGAGGAGTAAAGGATTAGGGAAGGGGCATGGTAATGGAGAGGGGAAAGGTGAGGGAAGGGTTGAAGTGAAGAGAGGGGAGAGGAAGATGAGGTGAGTGGGGAGGTAAGAGAGGAAAGAACCAAGGTAGGAGAGGGTAAGGAGGAAGGGAGAGGGTCAAAAGAGGAGAGGGTAAGGAGGGAAGAGAGAGGCAGAAGAGGGAAGCAGATAGGTTGGTGTGAAGGGCAAGGGAAAGAGGATGATAGGTAAGAGAGTGAAAATAAAAGTCAGAGAGGGATGGTGAGAGGTAAGGAGGAGGAGGAAGCCCTGAGGAGAGAGACGAACTTAGCGGACTGTGTTCAGGTGAAGAGAGAGAGAGAGAGAACAATGATAATCAGGTAATAAAAGGGACAGAATGAAAGAAATAAAAACAATATAAATATAAATGACTATAAGAGAGAATTAGAAATAAATTTAACTGAATTAAATAAAAATTGTGTGAAAGAAAAACGTCAACAAATGAAAGCAGAAGACCAAGAACAGGATAAGAAGAGATAAAGGAGAATTACATATATAGTTTTTAAAGGATACAGAGGAGAAGAAGAAGGAAGGAAGAAGGAAGGAAGAAGGAAGGCAGAATGGTGAATGGAGATATAAAAGAGGAGCAAATAAATGAAATGAAAGAAGAGATTCGATATACATCATCTTGTATAGAATCATTATACATTATACATTGTCTCACATACTTAAACCTTCATTATACTTCGTGGTTATGAATTCACTCTATGTCGTCGTATACCGAATCATTATACTTCGTTATTTATCGATTCATTGTATACATCCTCATTGTTATAAATATTCATTATATCTCCTCAAGGATTCGTTTTACGTCATCATATACAAAATCATTATACGTGATGTTATTTTGAGGACGATACTCGTGTTGTCGTGAACTTGTGGCATTATACTGTAAACCCGGGGGGGGGGGGGGGGTGAAATATGCTTCCCTTTATGATGAGAAAATAACTTATGATGAACCTCAATCTTGTCTGGCCGCTTTGTGTCGCTGTGGATGGTGGATGTGTTGGGTGGATGGTGGATGTGTTGGGTGGATGGTGAATGTGTTGGGTGGATGGTGGATGTGTTGGGTGGATGGTGGATGTGTTTGGGTGGATGGTGGATGTGTTGGTGGATGGCGGGGTGGGATGGGAGGTACCAAGGAAGAGTCGGCAGAGGTAAAAATAGAGGTAACAAAAGAGGGAAGAGAGGTACTAAGAGGGAAGGGGATGTACCAAGGGGGGGGGGAGGCATCAAGAAGAAGGTATAGATAGATACTAAGGGGATGAAGGGGTATCAAAGGGGGGAAAGGGGGATAGATCGAGAAACGAGCCAGACTATAGTGTAATATTTATGTGGTGTTGTTCTCTTCCCTCCTCTTCCTTATTTATCATTTATGTGTTGTTCTCCTCTTCCTTATTTATCATTTCTGTGTTGTTCTCCTCTTCCTTATTTATCATTTATGTGTTGTTCTCCTCTTCCTTATTTATCACGTATGTATTGTTTAATTAGTTTATTAGAATGTTTATGCGTGTTTTCATGTGATCATATACGTAGTCTTGGTAGAGCATTACCAGGAATATTAACCTCCATTTATCTGGGGTATAACGATGGTGTGTGTGTGTGTAAATAATAATAATAATAATAATAATAATAATAATAATAATAATAATAATAATAATAACAATAATAATAATAAACGGTTTATTAATAGAGTTGCAGCCGGTGGCTGAAAATATACAAACTTACATGTGATTTAGACACAATGATATGCGTTCAATGCATTTACAGGGCTGTACAGTACATAAATCAGGAGTTGTTTATTATTTTAACAATAGATGGGATGGTGCTGTTCTATATCTATCAGTGCGGGCTCTTATGGGCTGAATTTTTTTGTAGTGGCGGACTACGCGAGGTGGGCGGGGGACTGCCGGTGGCAGTAGGTGGCGATGACGAGGGTGGTGCAGTAGTCCACTGCCAAACCCTGCTAGTGCGTGGTGGTGGAGGTCACTGAAGGATGGCATTTCCAGGGTGGAGAGAGCGTTGTTGTAGCCGGAGTAGTCTGCGCCGAGCATGATTCTGCAGGCCCTCTTCTGTACCTTCTCTAGCTGATGTTGTTGGGTAGAGTTAAGAGAAGACGACCAGGCTGGTGACGTGTGTGTGTGTGTGTGTGTGTGTGTGTCTTTCTGGCTTTCTTTTTTCCAGCTTGATCTCTCTCTCTCTCTCTCTCTCCTTTTTGAAGGGGGGGATAAAAAACTATTATTTTTGATGGCCATTAAACCCAGGGGCCAAAGCTAATGGTAACGTAAGGTTAGGTTGGGGCCTATTAGTACAGCCGCCTATTTGACCGATTACCAAGTCTCATCCAATTAAAAATCGTTCTCGTAATTGGGTATGTGTGAACGCATACACAGTTACTATCTTAAAAATTTCTCAAAAATATAAACCCAAATAGCTTCCAAATTTCACTGAGATAATACCTCAGCAAAATAGTTTCTGTTGATTTCAGTTTAGAGTTGGGAGGAAGATAACACCTGAATATTTTTGAGAATATAGAACCAGGTTGGTGCTTCCTGGCATAAGTTTAGTAATACCTGTTATGTGGATATGCAAATGAGAGTATAACACTTCACGTTGAGTATGCTGATAGTAGTGGAGTTAACTTTATAGGCACAGTTAAGTTCCTGTTATTATTTTTTTTCCCCAGAGAATGTTCTGTGCCGAAGAACACCCAAGATCGATTTTTTTTTCTAGTTTAATGAATCTCGTCTTAAAAATATTTTAGGTTTCTGGAATTTAGAGACATTTACCAATGATTAGTTTTGGAGTGCGGCTGTCGCGTGGATACAGTGCTCACCTCCTATCCCAAGGTCGGTGGTTCAATCACCGGGCACTCTCAGTTCACCCAGCTGTAAATGGGTACCTAAGTTTACAGCTTGTGGAAGTGAAGACTGTCGAGTGCAGTACCGGCCATGCTGCCTCCTTGTGTACCGAAGGCTGAGTATACAGTGTGCTGTATCCACACTGCCCCTAACGGTCAGTCAAGCGTATGGGACCAACTTTCAACCTTTCTTATCATAATTTGTAAAGTGACAAGTTTAGATTCAGTGCTGTGGCTGTGTATGTGAGTGTGGGTACTGTGTGTGTGTGGTGTGGGTACTGTGGCTGTGTATGTGTGAGTGTGGGTACTGTGTATGTGTGTGTGTGAGTGCGGGTACTGTGGCTGTGTATGTGTAAGTGTGGGTACTGTGGCTGTATATGTGTGAGTGTGGATACTGTGGCTGTGTATGTGTGGGTACTGTGGCTGTGTATGTGTGTGTGTGGGTACTGTGGCTGTGTATGTGTGAGTGTGGGTACTGTGGCTGTGTATGTTTGAGTGTGGATACCGTGGCTGTGTATGTGTGTGTGTAGGTACTGTGGCTGTGTATGCGTGAATGTGGGTACTGTGTATGTGTATATGTGAGTGTGCTTACTGTGGCTGTATATGTGTGAGTGTGGATACTGTGGCTGTGTATGCGTGAATGTGGATACTGTGGATGTGTGAGTGTGGATACTGTGGCTGTGTATGTGTGGGTACTGTGGTAGGATTAACAAATGAGTGTAGGGTTTAACTGTTTGCCGATTACTGGAAAGGTTATTTGTGCCGATAAAAACAATTACTATGAAAGGATTTTGTTGGTTTAGTTACACTGAACTGATAGGTTGTGACTACTGTAATGAATACGGAGACACAGTGGACGCCGTGTGTGTAAATATTGCCGGAGATATACTAACTCCTGTGTACGTCGGGGTGTAGAAGTGAACGCCAGGAATGAACTCCCTATCCCACAGTTCCCCTCTCCTCTCCCCCTTCTACAGCTCCCCTCTCCTTTCCCCCTCCCATAGCTCCCCTCTCCTTTCCCCCTCCCACAGCTCCCCTCTCCTCTCCCTTCTCCCCTGTTTCCTCCCTCCTCCCCCCCCCCTCCCCCTTAGCCTAAACCAACCAGATAAATAATTGTCGTTGGCTCGTAGGAAACTCACAGGTCACTGCCGCTTGATTTTTATGCATGAAAAAAGTCGCAACATTTTGGTTTATTTTTATAGAAGCTTATTTCTCCTAGCAATTTACTGCGACCGACCTTTTATTTATTTTATTTTTATTTTATTTTATTTATTTATTTATTTTTTTGAGGAGAGGAGGAGGGGGGGGGGGGTCTGTTGGTTTCATGTCGATTGTGTGATTGGTAATGGTGATTGTTGTGATGAGGTGTGTAGGGATTGTTGTGGTGTGGTGGTGATGGTATGCTGGAATTTTTGTTTGTGGTTTAGTCTTGGTGGCGGTGTGTGAATGGTTGCATTTTTGTGTCAGTTGTGTTGGGGGGTTCTGTGGTGGTGGTGGCGGAGTGTGATGATGTGGTTGTGTGGTGAGTGGTATAGGTCCTAACCAGAGGTCCTTGCCGGAGATGTTTCCCAGAGGTCCCAGCCAGAGGTCCCAGTCAGAGGTCCCAGTCAGAGGTCCCAGTCAGAGGTCCCAGTCAGAGGTCCCAGCCAGAGGTCCCAGTCATAATTATGGAGTGTTTAATGTTATTTTGAATCGTTTTTTTTTATTTTCTTCTCCCTTCCACAGCCTTTCTTTGCCTTCTCTTCTATCTCATCTTCTCTCTTCCTGCCTTCATTTCATAGTCTCCTCCTTTACTTTTCCTTCATTCCTCCTGTTCTTCCTTCCTCCCTCTGTTATACAAATATTCCCCTCCTTCCACTCCTCTCATTTTCTCCTCTTTCTCCTTTCCCCTTCTAAGCTTTTTCCCCTTCCACCCTCCTCTCACCTCGTCTCCTCCCTCCTTTCTTTCCTCTCTTTCCTACTGTTCTCTTTCATCTCACCTCTTCCCCTTAATCTTCTCCTCTCACTTCCTCCTCTCTTCCCTCCTCTCATTCATCCTCCTCTTCCCCCTCTTCTTTCCTTTACTTTCTGCTTCATCCTACCTCTCTCCTATCCACCCCCCTCCTCCTAGACGAGCACCACCTGTGGAGCGTGTCCACCTGAACCAGCTGGCGTACGAGAGACCCCAGCTGGTGATGATTATTATACGCCAAGCAACTTCGTCTTCCTCAAGGGATTAAACTGTCGTACTCAAGGGATTAAACTGTCGTACTCAAGGGGTTTAGTTGTCGTACTCAAGGGGTTTAGTTGTCGTACTCAAGGGTAAGATACTTAAGGGGTTAACCTCTACTCAAAGGTTAAACTCGTTTTCAAGGACTAAATTATTGTACTCACGAGGTTTAGTGGTCGTATTCCCTGTGTTTACGTGTAGTACTCACACTCAATGGAATTATCGGACTTAGAATGAACTTGTAATCGAGTAATTAAATTGTCGAAATCATTTAATAAAATTATCGTACTTAGAGGAAAAATTTATTGTACTCATTAATTAAGTTATCGTCCTCTTGGGGTTAGATTTGGTACTCAGAGGTCAACACACTCAAGAGGTTGAGATATCGTACAGAAGAGGATAAGTTCAACACTAAAGTGGTTTATTTCATGACTGTCACTAGGGTTCACTTCAGGGCTCACTCAGCTTCAATAAACCCGACTCAAGAAAAAAAAAATAAAATAAAAAATGAAATAAAATAAAAAATAAAATTGGCCAGAAAGAGTTATTAAAAATTCCTTCACTTGAGGAGGCTAATGAAGGTTGAAAGCCAATCACGACGTGGTGGTGGTCCCTGGCCACTAAAAATGGCCATATTAAAATTTAAGATACTCCAGGGTTCTTAGGGGAGGACTAAGGGCCCAAGGGATCAAGGCCATGACCTGAAAAATAACCCTTTACTTTGCGTTCAAGGATTCTTCAGTGTTTGATGTTAATTAATTAAAAGTTTTCTTGTATTTGTTCAATTTGTTTTAGTTTCTTTGCTTTAGTTTGTGACTCTAAATTGATGGGTAGACCAGCCAGCTTGTAAACGTGTCACTCTTTATCCCGTTATAGAGGGTTGTTAAGGCCCTGTAGTGTAGTTCATGTACGTGTGTGTGTGTGTGTGTGTGTGTGTGTGTGTGTGTGTGTGTGTGTGTGTCCAAGACCTTTCTCTACCTCCTACCTTCTCCCTTTCTTTCCCTCTCTCACCTTTCCTCCCTTCTTTCCCAAACCTCCTCTCCTTTAATACTCCCTGTCCTCTTTCTCCTTCTTCCCCTCCCTCCCTCCCTCCCTCCCTCCCTTATCTCCCTTCCCTCCCTCCCTCCCTCATCTCCCCTCCCTCCCTCCCTCCCTCCCTCCCTGTGGTTTAGTCAGCCTCTCTGGTCTCAGCTGATGGGAGGGAGAAACACCTTCCATTTATAGTCCGTTTTACCTGTGTGTGGGGGGGCGATGACCCCATCCAAGTGCTCTTCGGCTCTGCTGGGTATAGAGGCTACCCTGGGATAGTCCTGGATGTAGAGGCTACCTTGGGATAGTCCTGGATGTAGAGGCTACCTTGGGATAGTCCTGGATGTAGAGGCTACCCTTGAATAGTCCTGGGTGTAGGGGCTACCCTGGGATAGTCCTGATTATAAACTATAGAGGCTACCTGGGATAGTCCTGGATGTTGGGGCTACCCTGGGATAGTCCTGGATGTTGGGGCTACCCTGGGATAGTCCTGGGTGTAGAGGCTACCCTGGGATAGTCCTGGTTATGGACTATAGAGGCTACCCTGGGATAATCCTGGATATAGACTATAGAGGCTACCCTGAGAGAGAGAGAGAGAGAGAGAGAGAGAGAGAGAGAGAGAGAGAGAGAGAGAGAGGTGTAAGATGCTAATTTTTCTTTTCTCTCTTTCCAGGTAAAATCCACTTAAGAATACTTTACATCAGTGAGTAGTAACACCATCTACTTAAATCACCAAGTATAATAGTAAGTGTTAGAGGCACTATCTAAGTAACACCATCAACATTTTGTTTAAGTAAGACTAATATCTAAAGTAATCAGCGTTAAGTAGATTCATTACCTGCAAAACTTAATATAAACACGACTCTACATGTGATCATAAATTAATAATACTTATAATGGAGCGAAATACTGTAAATAATAATTAGTATGAGTTATATTAATATCTTATAATACTTTTACTAATAGAAAAATAACTTTGGTTTATAAACAAGTTCTTATGATTTTTTGGTTTTAATGTTGTGTTGGTTTTAATAAGTTTTAATTATTTGTGGCCATTTTTATGACTTTTTAATATGTTGTTAATCATAAACATTCAGGATGATTTAGCAATTACTTAGTTTTATATATCTAAAAAAGTCACTGCTAAAAGGACGAAATTGAAAAAAAAAACACACAAGCTTTGATCAGTCATCCAGGCTCTCCTACATGCTTAAAGACATGTAGAGGGAGATGGGCAGTGGCAACTTGGCTCCCCTGGACCCATATAATACTGATCTGAACACATTAGCATCAAAGGTACAGAGACCAACCAAAAACAGAAGCAGTCACCAGTTATAATGAACAGTGGCAACTTGGCTCCCTTATAATCAGGATTTGAGGTGTAAGCAGCCCTGCATTTAAGAAAGCTTATTATCACCACTTTCACCAGTGTATAATAGTTCACATCCATGTATATATATTGAACAACCACGGGGACATAACGCCTCCCTGTCTAACACCCACATTTATTTCAAATGCTTCACTTCTTTCCCATTTTCTGTTGCCCTGCTGCTCGTATAGAATACTTACACGGTACTCCATTTACTAGTCTTCCTCCCACTTGTAATGCTTCCCACAATGCTTTTCCGTTCACCCTATCATAAGCCTTTTCCAAATCTACTATAAATCATTAAAACCTTCTGTAAGTAATAAAAACTGACAAATTATTTATTAAGACCAACAAAAACACATTACAGCCATTTGGTTTAAACCATTGGTTAAAATCGACCAAAACCCTGAATAGAAATATCTGAATTCTCTCGTTTTTAGTGCAAGACAATTGTAAAATAGATACCCCTCGGCTCGTGGATATTTCAAGAACATTCCACGCTTCTAAAATTAGCTACACAAAACCGCTAAATCTTATATATATTTGATATATTTAGTGCGGCTGATGCGTGATATATGTATTTTCTTCGTTGGAAGTTAATTGCTATCTAAATATAGGACTTCAAATTCCTTGTCCAATTTTGTTTCTCAAATGAAAAGTGTTAAAGTGAGGAAGTGTTGTGGAGGTGTGACGGTCATCACCTGCATTGTGAAAGTCGATTAATTTATATCTATTTTGAGGTAAGACTTAAAGTGGTTTCCCTTAAAAAACCCAAAACTGTTGAGTAATAATAGTGAATGTAGACAATTTATATTTATTTTGGGGGTAAAATATAACCTAACACTAACCAAATTTTACCTGACCTAACCTACTTAACCTAACCTAACTAAACTAACTTAACTTAACTTAACTTAACCTCCTCTGTAACGTGGTGGTTATGTTCTCAGGATACAATGTGCTCCTGAAGGGGATGTTTTAAGAGACATAATTCAACAAAACTTCCTGAAGGGACGACCTAGTTTTAAGGATTGTATCTCCTTCAGAGAGAAAAATAATATCTTCTCCTCAAGCGACATGATCTCCAAAATAGACATCATGTCCTTGAAGAGATATTAACCCCTGGAGAGACATCATATTATGAAAGAAACAAATCGCCTCCCAAAGAGATATCTCACACACACAAAAAATGGTTCCTCCCTGAAGAAAGATGCGCGACTCTCTGTAACAGAATACATTAATTCCTCTGGAGTGAGATGACCTTGAGATATGAGACGTTCCTCCGAGAATGTGAAGATCTCTCATGGGGCCTTGAAGGGAGAGAGACGGCCCTTTCAGCAGTAATGTGATTCTCTCTGGAGCTGGAGGAGGAAAGCTTTTATCGATGCTTAATGTCCCTGAAGGCGAGATTGTCAAAGAAACCCGATGTTTTCCCCAGAGATGTGACGAGCCGTTATGTCGTTTTTAACGGCTTCAACGGTTTATTCAACGACATTTTCGTTTGAAATTCAATCTTCCGGTGTTTTCAAGAGTACTATTGTGAATTTGGTTTTATTTAAAATTTATCGTGGTTACTTAATATACAATATCTTCCTTCTACTTTATACATTACCGTTGTTAGTTTATGCGCGATACCTGAGACACCATTTACCGTTAATACATGATTTATACCGTTAATGGACGCCACATTTTGGTATGTATATCAACAAATATGCATATGTGTAATTTATATCAACAAGAATGTATATGTGTAATTTTGTACGCATATAAACAAATATTCATATGTATATTTATTTATGTATATACAACAGAAGGAGGCAGTGTAAGAGCCGCTCACCACATCTCACTATTATAAAGTGTTGACGGGGAGACACCAAGAGACTCCAGAGAGAGACATGAGAGACAGACAAGAGAGATGAGAGACAAGAGGTAGTAAAGAAAGATAAGAGAGACAGAGACACGAGGAGATAGTAGAGAGAGAGAGAGAGAGAGAGAGAGAGAGAGAGAGAGAGAGAGAGAGAGAGAGAGAGAGAGAGAGAGACTGTGTACAGAAAGTTGAAAGATAGAGACATGGGAAGAAAGTACAGAGATAAGAGAGAAAAAGGTGAGAGAGAGTGACAGAGACACGAGAAGACAGTGGAGAGAGAGACATGAAAATAATGCTCTCTCTCTCTCTCTCTCTCTCTCTCTCTCTCTCTCTCTCTCTCTCTCAACAACGCCGTCTATTTCATCCTCATTGTGAATCAGATGTTTTGTTGTGTGTGTGTGTGTGTGTGTGTGTAAGTAAGTAAGTAAGTAAGTGTATGTGTGTGTGTGTAAGTAAGTGTGTGTGTGTGTGTAAGTAAATGTGTGTGTGTGTGTGTGTGTGTGTGTGTGTGTGTAAGTAAGTGTGTGTGTGTGTGTACTCGAGGGATAGTGAATTTATCCAGAGAGTGAGTTGTTGCTTGAGTGAGGACGACCTTCAAAGCCAAACTCTTGCTGGACCATGAGTAGCACCACGAATTTCCATATCAGAGTTCGGTGGGTCAGGTCAGGTCAGGTCAGGTCAGGTTTGACTATAATAGTACTATACTAGTTTATGTTAGTAGTAGATTAGCTTTAAGGTAGGTTAGGTTAGGTTAGGTTACGTATCTAGGACTGGGTAGAATGCTTCCTTCTCCCCCCTCCCCCCTCCACCCCCACCACCACCCCACTTCCACCTTCTCCTCTACATCACTACCCCCACTATCCACCCCACCACCCATATCTTCCCTTCCACCATCACCCCCACCATTACCCTTTTCACTACTACTTCCCCTACCCTTCTCTTCCACATCCCATCCCCTACCCCCCCCCCCTTATACCACCATACCCTATCCTAGACCACCCACTTTTACCACCGCTATCATATCTTCCACCCTTTATCCTCCCCAACCCCCTCACCACTAACCATCTCCCCCTCCCCTCCACCCCCCTTCCACCCCCTCCACGACACTTATCGAGGCGAGGGAGGCTCCATCATTCATCGCGGTTTCTGCTGTCAGAGAGTCTAAATTTGAAATGTGTTTTGGTGTCCGCGACTGATCAAGAAAAATGGAGGGATTTATATTGGATTAAATACGAGATAGATTGTCGGCAGCTCCACTTCCCACCCCCCCCCTCTCTCCCCCCTCCTACCTCCTCCTCCTCCCCCCTTCTACCCCCTCCTCCGCCCCCCTCCCCCCTTTTGATTAAGCTTCTCTATATAACATTGATAAAAGTCTGTAATAGTTTTTAGTGTCAGATGTGAGTCAGGTTTTATCGAGCGATCTGTTAAAGTGATGGATAGTTGAGGATAGTCGAGGATAGGTGAGGATAGTAGAGGACAGTAGAGATAGGAGAGGATAGGTGAGGATAGTAGAGGGTAGGTGAGGATATTAGAGATAGGAGAGGATAGGTGAGGATAGTAGAGGATAGTCGAGGATAGTAGAGGATAGTAGAAGGTAGTAGAGGATAAGATAGGATATTAGGAGGGAAGTAGAGGATAGGAGATGATAGATGGGGATAGTAGAAGGTAGGAGAGACAGTAAAGGATAGTTGAGGAGAATAGAGTATAATAGAAAATGTAATTAAGAAACGGCATAGAAAATATAATAGAACTTTAAGCTGGGAAATATAATTGTTTCATTTGTGGATATAATAATTTCTTGCATCGACCACCTGTCAAACCCGACTACCTGTCTAAATCAATACATCTGTCTATACCGATCACTTTCAATGCTGATACCTGTACAGCCTTAACAACCCAAGTCAGTTACCTGTATAAAGTGACCATCCCTTTAGACTAGTATGTGTGTGTGTGTGTGTGTGTGTGTGTGTACGCGAGCTATTGTTGACTAACCTACAGCTTGCATCTGAGTTTACCCGTATACATACGTATGACTGAATATATGTATGTACAGTATGCATACTTGTTAGCTCATGTTTATGTGCTGTGTATGTATTGTTGCAGGCTGGTGGTCTTGATCATTAGTTCTGTGTGTGTGTGTGTGTGTGTGTGTGTGTGTGTGTGTGTGTGTGTGTGGCTCGGTTAAAATTGGTGGGTTGTAGAGGATGCAGATGAGAAAGGTTGTGGCACCCGGTAATAACCATTCATCACATTAATTTTAGCGTGTCGGGAAAGTGGCCAGGCTCACTCACGCCCCGCTTATCTGGCCAGTCCCGGACCCTGACTGTGTGTGTGTGTGTGATGGTCCTAAGTGTTGGACCCTGATTGTGTAGTGGTCCTATTTGTTGGACCCTGGGTGTGTGATGACACCAGTGTGTGTCAAGTGTTGGTCCCAGGACTGTGTGGGTGTTAAGTGTTGGTCCCAAGACTGTGTGGGTGTCAAGTGTTGGTCCCAAGACTGTGTGGGGTGAGGGCTAATTGGGAGGCGAGGGGTGGTGTGGGTTAGGGGGGGGGTGGTGGGGGGATATTGAGGTGATGCTGAGGTTGAGGGGTGAATGGGGGGTAAAGGGTGGTGGGGTTAAGTGCTGGTTGTGGGGTTTGGAGTGGTTTGGGGATTAGGGGTGGTTAGGGATGGTGAGGGGTGGTGAGGGGTGGTTAGGGATGGTGAGGGGTGGTCAGGGGTGGTTAGGGGTGGTGTGGAGGGGGTGAGGGGTGGTGAGGGGTGGTTAGGAATGGTGAGGGGTGGTGAGGGGTGGTCAGGGGTGGTTAGGGGTGGTGTGGAGGGGGTGAGGGGTGGTTAGGAATGGTGAGGGGTGGTCAGGGGTGGTTAGGAATGGTGAGGGGTGGTGAGGGGTGGTTAGGGATGGTGAGGGGTGGTTAGGGGTGGTGTGGAGGGGGTGAGGGGTGGTGAGGGGTGGTTAGGAATGGTGAGGGGTGGTGAGGGGTGGTCAGGGGTGGTTAGGGGTGGTGTGGAGGGGGTGAGGGGTGGTTAGGAATGGTGAGGGGTGGTCAGGGGTGGTTAGGAATGGTGAGGGGTGGTCAGGGGTGGTTAGGGATGGTGAGGGATGGTGAGGGGTGGTGAGGGGTGGTTTGGGATGGTGAGGGGTGGTCAGGGGTGGTTAGGGGTGGTGTGGAGGGGGTGAGGGGTGGTGAGGGGTGGTTAGGAATGGTGAGGGGTGGTGAGGGGTGGTCAGGGGTGGTTAGGGGTGGTGTGGAGGGGGTGAGGGGTGGTTAGGAATGGTGAGGGGTGGTCAGGGGTGGTTAGGAATGGTGAGGGGTGGTCAGGGGTGGTGAGGGATGGTCAGGGGTGGTTAGGGGTGGTGTGGAGGGGGTGAGGGATTCATTGTATTTGTCGCTTTTATAAATGCCGGGCGGTAAATTGGCGAACCTTAGACGTTTTTGATGTTAAATTGTTTAGTCGTGAATGAGTCAGCCTTAAATTGGGGAGGAGTGGGACAGTTACTACACGGTGTAATAAATTTTCTCCATTAGTGTTTTGTGAAGCTATACTCTGTTCCTTTAGCTGGTAAACCTAAACCCAATATAACCTAACACAAGCCTAACCTAACCTAACCTAACCTAACCTAACCTTACCTTAACTCTACGTAGCCCAACCTAATTTAACACATGTCTAATGAAATGCACGTGAATAAAGTATACATGAATAAGGTACACATGAATAAGGTACACACACACACACACACACACACACACACACTGAATGAAGAATCGAAAAGGATCAACATTTAAAACATCAACAGATATGATACACAAGTGTGATAAAGAAGAGAATAATGCAGAACGAAGAGAGAGAGAGAGAGAGAAACAACGATAATAACAAAAAGAAAGAAGAGAAAGATGAAGAACGAGAGGTTTGAACGAATGAGAGACAATTATAATTAATAAATATTGGGGATGACAAAGAGGAAGAAAATATACGAAGCAGGAAGAGGGGGAATAATGGATAGTGTAAATAGTAATAATGAAAGAGGAATAAAAGGAAAATAAGATAATTATAAATAGGACAACTAAAGGCGAATTTGAGTATATTATTTTTTTCTATTTTGTTCATTAATTTACAGCAAATAGGGGTAGATATTTAAGCTTTGATCCATTTAAGGGTAGATTTAAGGGATGGGGCGTGTAAAAAGAGGGAATTTTAAGGTAGGAACTGTAAAAAAAGGTATGATTTTAAGGTGTAAGTCATGTAAAAAAAGGGGTTGACTCTTAGACATGAACCACATAAAATAATGAGCAGTATTTACAGATTATGTAGACAAAAATTGGTCCTAAAGTGAATGAAATTGACAGAAAAGATGAATTCTGTAGTTTTTTGTCGTTTGCGAATTTGGATGAAAGGTTAAAATTCTAAAGTTTATATTTATAGATTTAGATAATTAGAAAAGTACGAGTGTCAGAAATTGTTAAATTTTTATAGTTTATATCAAAGAAAATTTGTATTTTAGAGTAAAGAAAATATACAAACGTTGAAATTTTTTGTTTTATACTGAAGTGCGTGGGCGCAGATGGCGAATTGTCGTTTATATTGAAAATAAAGCGTATTTATGGTACCATGTGGGCGAACAGGGGAAGAAAATGATACTGTACAGCACGATGGGATTAGAAGAGGTGTTTTTTTTTTTCGATTATGTTGAAAGTAATGAGTGTTGGTAGGTAAGACGCGTCCAGAGAGGTGTTCAGTGGGTGGAAGGAAGGGGGAGAGGGAGGGAATCAGGCAATGAAGCAGAGGAGTAGGCTGGCAGGGAAGCAGAGAAGCAGGCAGGCAGTGAAGCAGAGAAGCAGGCAGGCAGGTAGGGAAGCAGAGAAGCAGACAGGTAGTGAAGCAGACAGATAGTGAAACAGGCAGGCAGGCAGGCAGGTAGTGAAGCAGGCAGGCAGGCAGGGAAGCATGCAGGCAGGCAGAGAAGCAGACAGGGAAGCAGGCAAGCAGGCAGGCAGGCAGGGAAGGTAACAGGCAGGTAGGCAGGGAAGTAGAGAAGCAGGGAGAGGTAGGGAAGTAGGCAGGCCACGCAGCGCTCCACCACTTTGTTGCTCCAATCTGTGAATAAAAATGTAAATGAAGCTAATTCGTCTTGATCACAAGTATCCGCAGGCCATTGTCACTTGTCGGAGAGTTTCATCTTGTTCCTCTCCTCGTCGTCCCAGTGTCGTGGACGTTCACTCACGGGCAGCGAGGCCAGAGGGGGGCGACGCGAGTGAGAAACTTGAACGAAAATCTGGGAACTCTTGTATCCTCTGATATTTTGAATGGAATCTCATGTTTCGTCATGGTGATGGAATTTTTGCAATGTGTTCGGATGTTTTGAATTCCTTGATATTCGTAGCGGACTAGAGGGGGTAAAGTGGCAGGGAGGGTGTGTGTGTGTACGAGTATGTGTGTGTGGAGATGTCTGTCTGCTGCTACTGCTTCCTCTGCTGGGTCTGCTGGCTCGCTCGCCCTCCGCACCCAAATATCTATTTCTGCTTCTTTTGTTGTTTACTTAATGGGCACCGTTTATCTGGACAGTTTCCATTAAGCGGCATCAGATGGGCCGCCGGCGTCTTGTGGCCCAGCTAACCTTTCCTTCCTTGACCACTCCACCACCCTCCCCCACACCCACACCGTCTCCCCACACTGTCTCCCCACAACCACACTGTCTCCCCCACACCCACACTGTCTCCCCACACTGTCTCCCCCCAACCACACTGTCTCCCCACACCCACACTGTCTCCCCACACCAACACTGTCTCCCCACACCCACACCGTCACCCCACACTGTCTCCCCACACTGCCTTCCCACAACCACACTGTCTCCCCACACCCACACTGTCTCCCCACACCCACACTGTCTCCCCACACCCACACTGCCTTCCCACAACCACACTGTCTCACCACACCCACACTGTCTCCCCACACCCACACTGTCTCCCCACAACCACACTGTCTCCCCACACCGTCTCCCCACACTGTCTCCCCACACCGTCTCCCCACACTGTCTCCCCACACCCACACTGTCTCCCCACAACCACACTGTCTCCCCACACTGTCTCCCCACACCCACACCGTCTCCCCACACTGCCTCCCCACACCAACACTGTCTCCCCACACCGTTTCCCCACACCCACATTGTCTCCCCACAACCACACTCTCCCCCCAACCACACTCTCCCTACAACCACACCGTCTCCCCACACTATCTCCCCGCACCCACACTGTCTCCTTACACCCACACTGTCTCCCCACAACCACACTCTCCCCACAACTACACCGTCTCCCCACACTGTCTCCCCACACCCACACTGTCTCCCCACACCCACACTGTCTCCCCATACCCACACTGTCTCCCCACACCCACACTCCCTTATACCCATACATTTCGAGAAGAGTGTACTGTAGGTGTGGAATAGTGTGGAAGTGGGTGAGAGTGTGAATGCGGGTGAGAGTGTGGATGTGGGGAGAGTGTGGATGCGGGTGAGAGTGTGGATGTGGGTGAGAGTGTGGATGTGGGGAGAGTGTGGATGTGGGTAACAGTGTAGATGTGGGTAACAGTGTGGATGTGGGTAAGTGTGGATGTGGGTAACAGTGTAGATGTGGGTAACAGTGTGGATGTGGGTAACAGTGTGGATGTGGGAAACAGTGTGGGTGAGAGTGTGGATGTGGGTAACAGTGTAGATGTGGGTAACAGTGTGGGTGAGAGTGTGGATGTGGGTAACAGTGTAGATGTGGGTAACAGTGTGGGTGAGAGTGTGGATGTGGGTAACAGTGTAGATGTGGGTAACAGTGTGGATGTGGGTAACAGTGTGAATGTGGGTAACAGTGTGTGTGAGAGTGTAGATGTGGGTAACAGTGTGGATGTAGGTAACAGTGTAGATGTGGGTAACAGTGTGGGTGAGTGTGGATGTGGGTAACAGTGTGGATGTGGGTAACAGTGTAGATGTGGGTAGCAGTGTGGATGTGGTAACAGTGTGGATGTGGGTAACAGTGTAGATGTGGGTAACAGTATGGATGTGGGTAACAGTGTGGGTGAGAGTGTGGATGTGGGTAACAGTGTGGGTGAGAGTGTGGATGTTGGTAACAGTGTGGGTGAGAGTGTGGATGTTGGTAACAGTGTGGGTGAGAGTGTGGATGTGGAGGGACTGGTCAAGGGTGACTCTTATACTCCCCATCATCATATCTTTTCTCCTCCTTAAGTCTTGTCTCTCCATCTCCTCTTCTCCTCACCCTACCTCGCTTCTCCCTGTCTCCCTGTCTCCCACGACTAACGGACGGACGGACGGGCTGGAGGGCACACGACGGACGGTTGGACGGACGGGCTGCCACCTGCTTGGACCTTGGTGAATAATCCTTTCAGAGTCTTAATTACGAGTCCGATAATGTAAGAAGTTCACCCCTTTTACTGCCCCCCCTCTCCCCCCGTCTTGCCCCCCTCTCTCCCCGTCTTACCCCCACCCCTCCCCCCATCCTCCCCCCTTCCCCGTCCTGTTGTCACCCCTCACCCCCCTCAATATCTTGTCACCCATCTCCTCCCCACCTACCCTTCCCTACCTTCCTCTCCCCACCTTTCTCTCCCCCTCCCCACCTTCCCCTTCCCCCACTTACCCCTCCGTCTACCCTCACCACCACAACCACCCCCCCCTCCCCACTTGTCTCCTTAATCGTGCACCTCTTTCATTCTTCGTATTTTGTGTTTATGATATTTCCAGCCTCCTCACGTCTTTCCATATATACATACATACATACATGCATACATTCATACATACATACATACATACATAGGTAGAAGTGGGCTGCCAGTAGAAAAAGAGAGAGAGAGAGAGAGAGAGAGAGAGAGAGAGAGAGAGAGAGAGAGAGAGAGAGAGAGAGAGAGAGAGAGAGAGATTGTCCACTGAAAGAAAGATGATACAAGCAGACGCTGAACGACAAGTAGACAAACAGACCCAGAAAGACAGTGAGACAGACAGATAGACAGACGGGAGTAATGACTGTCCAAGGCTGGAGTCCAGGGTATATTGTCTTAGCTGGAAGGTGTGTGTTAATCAGAGAGTCGTGAGAGGGAGCTGTGGTTATTGTAAAAGGTGTGTGTGTGTGTGTGTGTGTGTGTGTGGTTTGCATTCACTCGTTTGGAACCCTCTTTGTGTACGAATCCCCAAGAACGAGCTTTGATGTTTGATTACTGATTGGCCAGTCTGCCTGAGTGGGGTTTGTTACCCTCCACCTGTTTTGAAATGCCTTCGTTACCTGGATGTTGTTGTTTGGTTGTTGAAAGTGATTCTACTTGATTGTGGTTGTCGATTATTTTATTGTTTATGGTTGAGAGCCAATCTTTTCTATTTGTGGTTGCCAGAATTCACCTGCGTGGGAAACTTAGATCATAGCCACCTGTGTACACCTGGTGGTTTTGGGTTGAGTGGAGGAAGTTGCAGCTGTCAATGTATTTTCATTCAAGCCATTTCGCGTAATGCACGGTAAGCTGAGGTGTTGTTACGCTTGAGGGAAAACTTTCAAGACCAACTACTGTCTTATGCGATGAAAATTCCCTCCAAAGCTTAGTAGACAAAAGCTTTTACGAGTTTCGACACACATATGACTAAAGATTGTCAAGTAATCTTAATTGGCACACGTGACTGAAAATTATCAGGTAAGGTTAATCGACACATATGACTGCAAATTATCAAGTAAGCTTAATTAGCATAATGTGACTAAAATTCCCAGGTAAACTGAATTAACACATATTACTAAAACTCTTCTGGTAAGCTTAAAGTAAAATTTGTGAGATAGTTGTGTAGTTATGTAAAAAAATAAATATCAAATAAAGTTAAGAAATAAATATTAAGAGGATTTACCTTCTCAGTGATAAAGATTTTGAGGGACTTACAGGTTGGTGAGAGGGTCGTGTGTTCTCTCTCTCTCTCTCTCTCTCTCTCTCTCTCTCTCTCTCTCTCTCTCCTTAATCTAACTTGATATAACTTATCTTAACCTAACCTTCCGTACTTTAACCTAACCTACATTTAACCTAACTTAACCTAACCTAGGCCCACACTAACTCCTCCCTCTCACACTATTTCCATACCCACAACACCTTATGCCCACACTACGCCCCCCCCCCCCCTACGACCATCTTTCTCCCACATTCACACTACCTCCACACCCACACTACCTCCACGCCCTCACTATCCCCAAGCAACTACCTTGCCCACACTATCGCCACTTCCCTACAGTACTCTCTTGCCCATACTACCTCCATACCCACGCTTCCTCCTCCTCCCCCCACCCCCATGATCATACACAACCCATTACGCTCACAACGCTCTCATTCACACACCCACACGCCCAAAATTACCTGTGCTTCCAAAGCATTGTCACGCTCCACAGCACGAAACACAATACGCCCACAGTACGCCCACACCCCACAACTCACCCACAGCCTACAACACGCCCACATCCCCACAATACACCCACACCCCACAACACGCCCACACCCCACGACACGCCCACACCCCACGACACGCCCACACCCCACAACACGCCCACAATTCACCCACAGGAGACCCAGAGCACTCCCACGCCCACAGTACGCCTACGGCCACGGACGCTCACCTGTCATAATTCTTGACACATTGATAGCGGTAAGTTACGACAGAAATATAGAGAAGAAAAGTGATTTACGAGGCAGTATTTTGTTTTTTTTACTCGCCAGACACTCTTGAGCTTCGGCACATGACCGATATTTTATAATGTGACACACCTTTCATTCCCCTCCCACCCACGGCCTGGATGGTGCAGTGGATAGTGTGGTGCAGTGGATAGTGTGGTGCGGTGGATAGTTGTGTTGCGGTGGATCGTGTTGCGGTGGACGGTACGATAGATAGTGTCGTGGCTGATGTGGTGGAATAGTATGGTGAATGGTGCAGTGGATACAGTGCGGTTGATGGTGCAGTGTAGTGGACGAGTAAACTCAGGGTTGGATATAGTGAGTGAAATCAGAGTTGGATATTATGGTGAACCTAAGTGAACGCCCTGATGTTTTTGGTATTAAGTATGGTGGTTGTTGTGGTAGTATAGGGAGGCTGGTGGTCGTCGTAAAGATAGTGGTAGTTGTGGTAGAAGTAATGACGGTGGTAGTGGTGGTAGGCCAGACCTAATAAATCAGATCAATAATAGGTTTTAGGAACTGCAGGGGACATAAGGGTCACGTCATTAGCCCTAAACAACACCTTGCTCGGTCCTCCTCGCTGGGTCCTCCTCGCTGGGTCCTCCTCGCTGGGTCCTCCTCACTGGGTCCTCCTCGACACCCCCTTCCTGGGTCCTCATCACGTCACCCACTCCTCTCCCACTCCACCTGCGCCCCTCCAACACCACTCACGCCTATCCCACGTCACCCACTCCTCTCCCACGCCACCTGCGCCCCTCCAACACCACTCACGCCTATCCCACGCTTCTTCCACGTCACCCACTCCTCTCCCACTCCACCTGCGCCCCTCCAACACCACTCACGCCTATCCCACGCTTCTTCCACGTCACCCACTCCTCTCCCACTCCACCTGCGCCCGTCCAACACCACTCACGCCTATCCCACGCCTCTTCCACGTCACCCACTCCTCTCCCACTCCACCTGCGCCCCTCCAACACCACTCACGCTTATCCCACGCCTCTTCCACGTCACCCACTCCTCTCCCACTCCACCTGCGACCCTCCAACACCACTCACGCCTATCCCACGCCTCTTCCACGTCACCCACTCCTCTCCCACGCCACCTGCGCCTCTCCTACACCACTCACGCCTATCCCACGCCTCTTCCACGTCACCCACTCCTCTCCCACTCCACCTGCGCCCCTCCTACACCACTCACGCCTATCCCACGCCTCTCCCACCCTCTCTTCGCTTCTCCCATTGCTTTATGTGTGCTTATATGTTTTTGTCCATCCATCCATCCATCCATCCATCCCTAACTCTGTAGATAGAGTAATTTCGGAGATTAATAGGTACAGACAGACAGACAGACAGACAGACAGTCAGTTCTTATAGATACTTCCCTATTGATAGCTAACCTTAAGCAGCACATTAGTTATTTAGTTTACTTGGGAATGATATCAACTTCTGTGTCACAAGTCTCTCCCCACTTACCATCTTCCGGTGTGTCTCAGAAAAATGTATACACACACTGCCTCATATATTTTCTTGGAGATCGTGTGAATGTTTTGTATTACGGCAAGAACACTGTCCACACTTGTTGATGTGTGAGGTCTCCTACAAGTTGGGGCAATATTGTGTGAGGTCTACAAGTGAGGACAGTGTTGGTGTTCTTGTTGTTGTTGTAATACAAACGTTTAGGCGACCACCAAGAAAATTTGTAAGGCAGTTTCTATAAAATTTTCTGAGACTCCCTGATAGTTGTACTGTAGGTAATGCGTATGGTTGGGTTATAGCCGGTAGACGCTAAGCCATAACCCTTTGAGGACGATGGTTTAAGTTTTAACCCTTTGAGGACGATGGTTTAAGTTTTAACCCTTTGAGGACGATGGTTTAAGTTTTAACCCTTTGAGGACGATGGTTTAAGTTTTAACCCTTTGAGGACGATGGTTTAAGTTTTAACCCTTTGAGGACGATGGTTTAAGTTTTAACCCTTTGAGGACGATGGTTTAAGTTTTAACCCTTTGAGGATAATGGTTTAAGTTTTAACCCTTTAAGGACGATGGTTTAAGTTTTAACCCTTTAAGGATGATGGTTTAAGTCTTAACCCTTTAAGGACGATGGTTTAAGTATTAACCCTTTAAGGATGATGGTTTAAGTTTTAACCCTTTGAGGATAATGGTTGAAGTTTTAACCCTTTAAGGATGATGGTTTAAGCTTAAACCCCTTGAGGATGAATAACAATACCCAGTATACATAAACCTGTATTGATCATTGTGTTTATGAATACAATGTATGACTTCAGTTGTAACTTAACGGTTCTATTATTATCAAGTATTTTTTAAACACATTTTTCTTAGTTATTCTTTCGTGTTTTTCGTTCTTCCATTTTGTTCTTTTCCGTTTATTTATTTTTCTTCTTCTTTTCTTCGTTTATATTATCTCCTCTCCTTCTCCAGTCTTCATCCTCCTCTTCTTCCTTTTCATCCTCTTTTCCTCTTTCTCTTTATCTTCTCTTCTTCTTTCTCTCACTTCTCCTTTCCTTCCTCTCTTTCACCACCTGTCCCCCTCGTCTTCTTCCTCTCTTCTACTTCTTCTCCATACCTATCTTTCTCCTCCTATCCCACTTTTCTTCTTCCTCTTCCTCATTTGAAATTTCTTCATTTTCTCTTCATCCCCCCACCCATTCTTCCTCTCTTCTTCTTCCATCTATCCTCTCTTTCTTCTCCTCTTCCTATCTTTCTACTTCCCTCCATCCTTTCTTTCTTCTCCTCTTCCTCTTCCTCCTCCTCCTCTCTTTCTCGTACACAATATGGTGTTCGTCTCGTGTTGACCTTCAGATGTTTCCCAGTTCAGTATGGACGGAGTAGATGTGTCCCTTTAACTGTGTGTGTGTGTGTGTGTGTGTGTGTGTGTGTGTGTGTGTGTGATGGAGAACATGTATGATGGAGAACATGTATGATGGAGAACAGGTATGATGGAGAAGAAGTATGATGGAGAAGAAGTATTATGAAGAAGAAGCGGGAGCAGTGATGGATGGTGATGATGGTTGGAGCAGGAGGAGGAGGAGATGAATATCTGGATGATGAGTAATGAAGGATGAACACTGTTGAAGAAGAAAACATGATAAAGGGAGAGGAAGAGAGAATACACAAATAACTTATTTTTGCTCTCTCTCTCTCTCTCTCTCTCTCTCTCTCTCTCTCTCTCTCTCTCTCTCTCTCTCTCTCTCTCTCTCTCTCTCTCTCTCTCTCTCTCTCTCTCTCTCTCTCTCTGTGTTAAGAGAAATAGTAAAGTGTGGTAAGTATAAAAAGAGGACCATTATTTATTTAACCTTACCTCGCCTTACCGTACCCGGACTCACTTTGCCGAACCCACCGAACCAAACCCGATCCAAGCCGACACATCTCTACGTCAGGCAACTGTTTGGGAAGGAAGGGAGAGAGGACGGCCCTCCTACCTGGCCCTCCTGCGTGCCACTGCCAGCCGGGCGACACAAACACTCGCTTAATGAAATTGTATATATTAATTACGACTGCAGATTAAAATGTCCGTTTCGTGTTGGTAATAGTAGTAATAGTAGTGGTGGTTGTAATATTATAATAGTGGTGTTGGTTGTGGTAATAGTAGTAGTAGTGGTAAAAGGAGTGATGGTAGTAGTGGTGGTTGTAGTAGTAATAGTAGTAGTGATAGACGTAGTGGTGGTAATTGTAATAGCAGTGGTAGTAGTAGTAGAGTGTGTGTGGCTCTTCCTATGACCATCGATCACGACATGGTGTGCAAGAAAAGGGGGGCTTCATATGCGTGAGGCATGACGAAGTAAGGGATCTCACAGCAAATATGTTGATGGAAATCTGCCGTGATGTCAGGGTAGAACCGTCCCTACTTCTATTGGACGGTGAGAATTTCCAACATAGGACTTCAAACACATCCAACGAAGCCCGTGTTGACGTCAGTGCTCGAGGATTCTGGACGCCGGGACAGTGAGCCTTCTTCGACATCAGGATTTTTTTATCCCATGGATGCATGTTACCGTAACTTAGCTCTCGATGCTGCACACAGGAGGAACGAGAACGACAAGATAAGGGCATACGGAGAGAGAATTCAGAACGTTGATCAAGGCAGCTTCAATCCTCTGGTGTTCACAACCTCTGGTGGGATGGGACCAAGTGCAAGATGCTTCTACGCCAGACTCGCGGAGATGATATCCGAACAGAAGCAGCAGCCCAGAAGTTATGTTACAGCCTGGATGAGATGTCGACTCTCCTTCTCTCTCCTTAGGTCTACTTTGCTCTGCCTCAGGGGAACGAGAGCATCGGCCCCAAAGCCGACAACAGTTGCAGATATTGACTATGAGGCAACAGTCACTGAATGCCGCATAGATCTTCGGCTCAACTAACTCAACACAGATAGGGCAGCTACTTATGTATTAGGATTTTTAATTTTAAGGTAATAAAATGTCGGTGAAGGTGTGGCTATTGGGGGAGGCTGGAGGCCACGTTGAAAAAAAATAGTACAGTAGCAGTAGTAGTGATGGTGACTGTACTAGTAGTGATGGTAACTGTACTAGTAGTGATGGTGACTGTGCTAGTAGTGATGGTGACTGTACTAGTAGTGATGGTGACTGTACTAGTAGTGACAGTGGTTGTAGTAATAGCAGTAGGGGTGGTGGTTGTGTTAATAATAGTGGTAATAGTGGTGGTTGTAGTAGTAGTAGTGATTGTAGTATAATTCAATCGTGGTATTAGTAGTCGTTAATTCCTACTGTTATCAGCATCATTATTTGTATTATTATTATTATTATTATTATTATTAAAAAAAACATTCACGATCTATATGATTTTTAATTTTATTGTCATATTTATTTAATTAACATGTTTATTAATTTAATAACTCGGGTTGACAGTGACGTAAATAAATGAAATTGTTGATGCTTTCATATTTATTACTCGACCTGAATAAAATATCTGTGATCACGTTGGTTGTAGCAGAGTTGTAGGTCCTTATTACGCGGGTGTTGTGGTTGTGTTTTGGTTAGGTGACTTAGAACATGTTTTGTGTAGGATAGGTAACGTGTTGTTGTTGTTACGTGACGTTAAGGAACATGTTATTATGGTTTATTGATGTAGGTGGTGTGATGTTGTTGGGGGTCGTTGTTCATGTTGTTGTTAAGTGTGTGAGGAACATGTTATTGTTAGGTTAGGTTAGGTTTGATCGGGCTAGGTTAGGTTAAATAAGATTGTTTTATTAGGTTAGATTAGGTTGAGTTAGTTTAAATTTGTGTAGTTTGAGATAGGTTAGGTTGAGTTGGGTTAGGTTGAGATAGGTTAGGTGTAGGTTGGATTAGGTTAGGTTGAGTTGGGTTAGGTTGAGATAGGTTAGGTGTAGGTTGGATTAGGTTAGGTTGAGTTGAGTTAGGTTGAGATAGGTTAGGTGTAGGTTGGATTAGGTTAGGTTGAGTTGGGTTAGGTTGAGATAGGTTAGGTGTAGGTTGGATTAGGTTAGGTTTCGATTGAGTTAGATTAGGTGTGGCAACATTTCAATGGACGAAACTTATCCCGAACTGAATTTTCTCATCGTCAAAACTAACGCTTTAATAATAATCAATATCATTATGGACTCACGTACGTAATTCCCGAATCCCTGGTGCAAAAGTCGACACAGTAAATGCCAAACTTATATTATTGGTGCTGAAGAGAATCATATCACCTTTAAGTGGAAAAATTACCTCGCGTGGCAAATATGATTGAGGTTCCGTGCAAATTTTATCTACATAGCGCTGGGCTCAATGTATATGATTTAAATATAACTGAAAAAAAATCCGATTTGATATATAGTATAAAATGATTCGTGGCTTATATGTTGCCCAGAGTGTGATTTATGTCGTATGTTTAATTAAATTATATCATATTTAATATGTATTCTCGTGTGTGTGTGTGTGTGTGTGTGTGTGTGTGTACTGTGTACTGTATTTGTGTGTGTATTTTGAACGTTAATAAAATGTTCAGAGGATTCATATTGACACGCCAACACCTTAAAACTCTACCTGTTGTCACGAAACTTTGCCAGTGAATTACATTTCCTCTCTACCATTCTCCCCGTCTCACTTCCCCACCACTCTCCCCATTCCCCCACCATCACCCCGTTACTTCCCCTCCATCCACCCTCTCCCCCTATCTCCCACCCTCATTCTCCCAGCCCCCTCCCCAGTCCCCACCATCGCCCTGAGGGGAGGGGAGGTAGGAACATGGTGCCAGCTGCCACATAGTTATTTCCTAATAAGCGTTATGGACATACACACACACACACTGCTGGGGGAGACAACGCTGCCATGCCTTCTCAAATACCGCGCACAGTACACCCCCCCCCCCTCCCTCTGCCACTACCACGCCTAATCTTTCACTTCCTTCCCCACGCCCGCGCCACCACCACCACATCTAGTTTCCTCCAGCCTTACCCACGCCACCACCACGCCCGGTCTCCTCCCTCTCTACCCACGCCACCACCACACCTCCCTGACCACGCCCACACTAGCAGGGTGTTGTGGACGAGCGTGTGGGAGGATTAGGGGCATTGTTGTGGCCAGTGAGCATACTAATAGTGGATTATTGGCGGGCCACCTCCCTCCTTCCCTCCCTCCCTCCCTCCCTCCCTCATTTTCATCATTTCTCACTCCTTCTATGCCTTATTCCCTTCCCCCCTCCTCCTTCCCTCACCCTCCCTCCCTCCCTCCCTTTCCCACCTCTCCCTCCTTCCCTCGCTCACCCCTTTTATCTCCACCTCCTCCAACAGTATCTCCACCACCTTCCCTGCCTCACTCATCCCCATCCACTTCTCCCTCACTCACCCTCCCTCATCTCTCCCTCACTTCTCTCCTAAGCATCTCCTTTCTTTCCTCTCCCTTTCCTCCCTCCCTTTCCTCCCTCTCCTCTCCCTCTCCTCCCTCACCTCTCCCTCTCCTCCCTCATCTCTCCCTCTCCTCCCTCACCTCTCCCTCTGCTCCCTCACCTCTCCCTCTCCTCCCTCACCTCTCCTCCCTCACCTCTCCCTCTCCTCCCTCACCTCTCCCTCTCCTCCCTCACCTCTCCTCCCTCACCTCTCCCTCTCCTCCCTCACCTCTCCTCCCTCACCTCTCCCTCTGCTCCCTCACCTCTCCCTCTCCTCCCTCACCTCTCCCTCTGCTCCCTCACCTCTCCTCCCTCACCTCTCCCTCTGCTCCCTCACCTCTCCCTCTGCTCCCTCACCTCTCCCTCTCCTCCCTCACCTCTCTCCAGGAAGCTAAGGAGCAGTAAAACAAAACAGGTAGAGAGGCTCTCTGGTATGCTGTCACAACAACCCGACTTAAGAATCGCTCCCAGAGTTTTCTATTTGTCTGGCGTTTGTCTGGCGTTTACTTGGCGTTTGTCTGGCGTTTGTCTGGCGTTTACTTGGCGTTTGTCTGGCGTTTGTCTGGCGTTTGTCTGGCGTTTACTTGGCGTTTGTCTGGCGTTTGTCTGGCGTTTGTCTGGCGTTTACTTGGCGTTTGTCTGGCGTTTGTCTGGCGTTTGTCTGGCATTTTCCAAACATTGATTCATGGGGCTCCGTCCTTCTTATCTGTGGAGCCTGGTATCATTTACTGAGACCTGACAGAACTATCGATGCGTACTCCAGTCTTATAACAAAAGGAGATTGAAATTTTGCCAAACTACTGAGATTAAGCACAATCGTACTTTTACTTTACCAGAAAAAGTTTTCAAATCAAATTAAGAGAAAATCGTTCTCCAGTCTTGTCAGAAAAAGATGTTAAACTTAATTCTACCAAACAATTGAGATTAGATAAAAAACATACTTCAATCTCACCAGAACAGATCGCACCTCCATGTTACCAGAAAAAGTGTTAAACTAAACTCGACTCACCTTGACAACCTGTTCAATTAGTTCGTTGCTGTCAGCGTGGCCACTAAAGCCTCCTCGACCAGAAACCACTTGAGGAAAGTTGTCTTGTCCGCGGCAGAAGGCTCTCTCTCTCTCTCTGATCCCCTTCAAGTGGTGTTTCTTATACTGTACAAGTAATTCACTCGCTGGTTGCGCTAATAAGAGAGAGAGAGAGAGAGAGAGAGAGAGAGAGAGAGAGAGAGAGAGAGACTTATAGTATGACATTATACACTAGCAATACTCCGGCGTTACCAGCGAGTGAATCAGTTAGTAGTTGGTGGGAACAGGTCGCTTACAGTCTGAGGTAATGAGTGCCTCGTAGTTCAACACGGTGAGCTCTTGAAGGTGGTGCCTCGTGACACTGTTGTAGGACATATGTTTAGGATATCAGGGTTTGGCTTTGTGTCGAGGACCTGAGGATTTGTGTTAAGGACCTGAGGACTTGTGTATAAGACCTGAGGATTTGTGTATAAGACCTGAGGATTTGTGTATAGGACCAAATGATTTGTTTCTAGGACCCGAGGATTTGTGTGTAGGACTTGAGAATTTCTGTCTATGACCTGAGGATTGGTGTTCGTGTATAAAACTTCAGGACATGGGGTTGTGCCAAGGATTTCAGGGACTCGGGTTCTTGGGTGTGACCGAGGGTGGTTGTAGGACACAGGAGTTGTGGATGAAGGGGCGTGGCAGTGGGTGGAGGGGCGTGGCAGTGGGTGGAGGGGCGTGGCAGTGGGTAAAGATGATCGTGTCTTCCACCTTTTGTGTACATTGGACTCTGGTGGTAGGTCATGTGGAGGCGGACGTGTTGGTGGAGGTGTAGATGATGGTGGGGTTAATGTTGGAGGCTGTGTTGAAGCTGACATGGTAGGTGTATGCGGAGGTGATGGAGGTTGTGAAGGAATAGGAAAAGGTGGATATGGTGTTGGTAGGAGAGGTAATGTTGGAGATACTGTTGGAGGAGGTGGTGGGGATACTGTTGGAGGAGGTGGAGGAGTTACTGTTGGAGGAGGCAGAGGAGATACTGTTTGAGATGAATTTGAAATTTTGAATTTTGCTGCGGACAGTAGCTAGTTTATTGTGCACCCCATACTCATCCTGTGAGCGGAAGCGTAAAAATGATGACAAAGTAGAGGCCACAAAGGGTGTTTATTGGACCCCAGTGATTTTGATATTATGGCCATGAATGGTTCACAATATTTCCAGTACATTGTTTAAATCGGCACACTGAATTTTGATTAGGTACCAGATGCCAAGTGTGGATACAGCCTTAGTATATCAGCTATCTTGTCATCAGAGATAAAGTGCTGTGCCATTACATACACAGTGTGCTTGGATCTATCTCAATAAGATTCTATTTTTTCACAGTCTAAGAATTAGTGTTGGAGTGTGTGGCCATATGTCTGGCCACACACTTTACATTAAGTCTTATTCACGTCTGCTTGAGGAACATACTGCCAGAGGGACTTATATCCTAACCTTAGTCTAGCGGCTACAACATCTTGTAATCTAGTGATCTTGTTACTTGCTCCAAATACATGTTTCACTTGATATATCTCATCATGGTAAACAATGGATTGACTATACTAGCTTCAAATCCTTTAACAAATTCTATTTTTATTCCAGTTGTTAAGGTTCTGTTTGGCAGTCCCAGATTGTACTCAACATAGCCATTGTTAGACGCGAGTTAAGCTCAGGTCATCAACTCCATCATGTTGATGTGAGATGTGATCCACTGCAGCCTGATCCTGGTACCCACGTCAACAAGACACATATGCTTCCCAGACAAGCGTTGGAGGTAGTGGTGGAGATGTTATTGGAGATGGAGGAGTTACTGTTGCAGGTGGAGAAGTTACTGTTGGAGGTGGTGGTGGAGATGTCCTTGGTGGCGGTGGACATACCGTTGGAGAAAGTGATGAAGAAGCTGTTGGTTGTCGAGAAGGTATTGCTGTTGATGTAGGTTGAGGAGTTACTGTTGGAGGAAGTGGTGGAGATGCAGTTGGAGGTGGAAATATCGTTGGGGAAGGTGGTGGAGGTTCTGTTGGAGATGAGGAGATACTGTTGCAGGTGGAGGAGGTACATTTGAAATATCATTTATCAGCGTCGGAGAAGTGAAAGAGGAGCATTAGCCTGCCAGATTAATTAGGCCTGCCAGATGGTCGACTGGTAGAAAGCACTGAGTACCAGCCTGCCAGATAGTTGACTGGTAGCAAGCACTGAGTACCAGCCTGCCAGATGGTCGACTGGTAGCAAGCACTGAGTACCAGCCTGCCAGATAGTTGACTGGTAGCAAGCACTGAGTACCAGCCTGCCAGATGGTCGACTGGTAGCAAGCACTGAGTACCAGCCTGCCAGATGGTTGACTGGTAGCAAGCACTGAGTACCTGCCTGCCAGATGGTCGACTGGTAGCAAGCACTGAGTACCAGCCTTTCAGGTCAAGATCAAAACCTCTTAAGGTCGAGGTCACAGTGTTAGGTCAAGGTCAGAGAAAGATAGAAAGAGGACCCCTTCAGGCACTTATGCCATTAAATGCATGAGTCATGATGGCAAGCATGAACTCTGCATGCTTCCCTGTTGGGCGCTGTAAACACCTTTTCGCTTCGCCTTGCACAGGATGTAAGGGGGTGCCCAATAAACTAGCCTCTTCGCGGGGCAAATTTGAAATCAGTATCTGGAGAGGAGAGAGAGAGAGAGAGAGAGAGAGAGAGAGAGAGAGAGAGAGAGAGAGAGGCGCGGGCTTGTTTATGTACAGGCAAAACCATGAGTTACTCCACACCACCAGGACACTCGGCTGCCTCACTGGTTCCACGTTAAATGGGCCGCAGTCCTATCAGACCCCAACCATGGCTAACCTAACCTAACCATTAGAAATGGGGCCCATTAGAACTAACAACAAATAACATAGAAGTTCATTAGTATTAAGATCTATTAACTCTGGGGCCCATTAGGACAAAAACCCCAATCCAAACGGTAGGAGAAGTCTTAGTCTCGGGCCCATAAATTGGGGCCCGCTTGAACCATCACAGCATCACCGCCACCTTGACCACCAATAGCTGACACCTTACACGACTGTCACTTGTCCGGCGCTGCCCTGACAAGCGAGTGGGCGGCCGATGTGGTTCTGATAACTGACTGGTGTGGGGTTAACAGGTGACTCTTATTGGTAATTATGAGGGGGTGACACTGAACTGGACGGTAAGTAACTGTATAATTGTAGCTGGTAGTTAGGACATGGAGAGTAGACTAGTTACTTTGAGTAGGGCGCGGTACTCATCCATGGGGTACTGGCACTGTACCCCTCCATAACACACTGACACCATACCCCACCATAGCACACTGGCACCATACCCCACCATAGCACACTGGCACCATACCCCACCATAGCACACTGGCACCATATCCCACCATAGCACACTGGCACCATACCCCACCATAGCACACTGGCACCATACCCCACCATAGCACAGTGGCACCATACCCCACCATAGCACACTGGCACCATACCCCACCATAGCACACTGGCACCATACCCCACCATAGCACACTGGCACCATACTCCTCCCGGGCACTGTGTTTCTTCCCCACCATTATCAAGCGACCTACCTGAATGCAATTAGTAGCGTGGGTCAGGTTTCATTTACTCTAATATATTTTACGGTTGGGATACAGCAAGGTGGGGCGAGGTGAGGTTGGGCAGGGAGGGGCGAGGTGAGGTTGGGCAGGGAGGAGTGAGGTGAGGTTGGGCAGGGAGGAGTGAGGTGAGGTTGGGCAGGGAGGGGCGATTTGAGGTTGGGCAGGGAGGGGCGAGGTGAGGTTGGACAGGGAGGTGCGAGGCGAGGTTGGGCAGGGAGGGGCGAGGTGAGGTTGGACAGGGAGGAGTGAGGTGAGGTTGGGCAGAGACTAGACTATCAGAGGCTAGATTCGACCATAGACGAGATCCAACCAGAGACTAGACTCGACCAGAGACTAGACTCGACCAGCCGTGAGCTCTGTCGTCTAGGTATTCCGCCACAGATGTTATCAGTGGAGCCACCAGATGATTACTCCACCTTAGCCCACCTGCACCTGGTCCCGCCCTAACTACCTCCACCCCCACCTGTCACTTTACATGGGGGGGGGGGGGGGGGTTGTGGAGAGGGTGAAGGGGTACGGAGAGCAGGTGGAAGGGGATGGAGAGAGGGAATAAATAGAGGTGGAGGAGTGGGTAGGGGGTAGAGGAGTGGAGATAGGGGGAATGAAGAGTGGTGGAGGAATTGAGTGGAGGAGGGGGAACGGAGAAAATGACAGGAGATGGAGAGGGGAATGGGGATTGGTGTTTATTAACGGGATGTGTGTGTGTGTGTGTGTGTGTGTGTGTGTCAGTCACTCTTGGTCATGGGAGGTTCCAGTTAAGGTCAGTTGGACCGGACAACGCCTCCAGCAGCTGGTCAACGCCCCTATCTGGACAATGTCACTATTTTGGCTTAAAGTTGTGGTGAATAACAAACAATCAGTGTAGGTTGTTGTAGAGAGCCACTAACATCATTACCTGAAACACTTCGGCGTCTCCTTCAGGAAGTGGGAGAGGTGTATAGGTAACTTGTAGTAGGTGTTGAAGGTAGCAGCTTTGGGCATTCCGGAGTAAGCAAGTGGGCAGGAAGTGGATAGGTGGACAACCAGACAGGAAGATGGGTAGATGAACAAGCAGGTGGGAAGGCAGGCAGAAAGGATTGACAAGTGGGTTAGTAAGCAATCAGGCCGGCTGGTAGGCTGGAAGGTAGGCGAACAACTAGGAAGGTGATGGGAAAGTAGTCAGAAAGGTGGGCAAGTAACCGGACAGGTGGGCAAACGAGCGATAAGATAAAGGGTAGGTGGGCAAACAGGTGGGAAAACAAGCAGAAAATGTGAACAGGTAAGGAGGTGGGCAAGCAAGGTACGAATTCAGTGAGCTTACGTACGTTAATTTCCTCCGTTAATTAGACTAACTGAATTAATTAAAGTCGAGTCTCGGTGTAATTCTGGGGTCATTTTGGTCGTTGGCTTTGTGCTGTAGCTGAGGACGACCAGTTAAGACTCGTTCCTGTGTCCTCATTCAGCGGCGAATATTCAGCTTTCTCTCTCTCTCTCTCTCTCTCTCTCTCTCTCTCTCTCTCTCTCTCTCTCTCTCTCTCTCTCTTACAGTATTCTAATTATCTTAGTTTCATTTTCGTTGGTACAAGTAATTTAATTTTCTTGTCATTACTTAGACGTATGAAGTATATAGCAAGCTTAGTGTGGCGAGGCGTGAGTTTAGTGTGGCGAGGCGTGAGTTTAGTGTAGCAAGGCGTGAGTTTAGTGTAGCAAGGCGTGAGTTTAGTGTGGCGAGGCGTGAGTTTAGTGTGGCGGTTTAGTGTGGCAAGGCGTGAGTTTAGTGTGGCGAGGCGTGAGTTTAGTGTGGCGAGGCGTGAGTTTAGTGTGGCAAGGCGTGAGTTTAGTGTGGCGAGGCGTGAGTTTAGTGTGGCGAGGCGTGAGTTGCTCCCCTAAACACTACAGCTATAACCAGTAATATACAGGTGAAGTTGCCAACGCGTTTTTTTTTCTCTTCGTCTTGGGGGAGTAAATTTTTTCCCAGTTGTCCAAGTGTTCTGTATTCATGAAGCGTATCTCTGTCTGCGTCTTCCCTCTCTCTCATTCTCTCTCTCTCTCTCTCTCTCTCTTTCTTGTTCTTTGTTTTATGCATATTTGTGCATAAACCATTCGTCATTCTTTAAAAACATTAATTAGATTATCTGAAGATTAGGCATCCGAGCTTATTTTTTCCTGATGATTAATTACCCTTACGCTAACCTAACCTAACCCATCTCAACATCCCAGGTAGTGTCAGGGTGTTTAATCATCAGGTGAAAAGAAGTTGGGATGCCTAATCTTCAGGTGAACCAAAATATTAAATTAATCTACTAAAGAGTGTATGTAAATTTACTCGTATTTCAGCCTTAGACAAAAAGTCAATTAATAAGTATCAAACTATCATCGTTGGTAGTTTGGGATCACTGTGAATCGTGTGAGCGCCACAACAGCCTGTCAGTGTAGGCGAGGTTCCCGCTAAGACGGTCTGGGACGGTCCTGCTGTAGTGATATCGTTTCTACAATTCTCGTAGGTGTTGCTTTCTGTTTTTAGTATGTGTTGTTGTTTTCGGTGTTCAGATGATGAGAGATTCATAAACTCTTATGTGATTCTTAAAAAAATCAAGTTAGGAAACGTTAGGTCAGGTTTTCAAAGGTTTGTTTGGTGTTATTTTTAATATTTACTCCACATTTTCCCTCGACTTCAAAGCCCCGTCCACTTAAAAAAAAATACCGTAATATTGTTGGTAATTTCATACTTGAAAAATATAAATTTTCGACGGAAATGCCATAGAAGAGAATTGTCGTAGAATGGTCTGAAAGGTTGGTTGATTTGAGTGTAAATAGACTGGTAGAACAGTTTACAGTGTTGTGACTTCTGGACAAGTCGATGTTAAGTTTGGTGGTGGCAGCTATTGGCGGAATTTTTATGCAACGCTCACACCAGTAATTGATATTGGTTAGACCTTAAGAACAACACTACTTTACATTATAAAGAGCGTAAATTATAAAAATAGCCTGAATCTCTTCGTAGATCTATTTTCTAGTCAAAATTTCGTAATATTCTCTCCTTTTGCATTATTTTGGCAAGTACGGTCATTTACTGTTGTGTTGTATCTGATTTTGTGTGATTTGGGTAAGGAATACCTCCCAGCAGGTGTGTGCCGCGCAGGTGTAGATCTAACGTTAAACAAACCACACTGACTCATACTAATAACAGGTGATGATTCTCTTCACCTAACCTAACTAATGTAAACAACACAATAGAAGTATGGCTGTAGATCATACCTCTCTCTCTCTCTCGTCCAGATATTTAATAATAAAAGTTAAACACGTAAATTTGGTCGCCACAGTCACCCATTATCCTCCGTTACAAGAATAGATTTACAATATTTATGAATTAAACCACCACAGTCAGGGACCAACACGGTGGGAATGTATACATTACACCTAACTCATGTGTGTATCGTCTTACCTGTACTGTAATTGGGTTTAAAAGCCAGGATACAAAAATGTAAATAAACTGCGCACTTTATAATGTTAACTCCGATATAGCATAACGTGATAGTTATAATGTGAAGAACTGCGGTATAACGGGGTTTCTGAGTTGTGTGGCGTTATCTGTGTGTTGAGGTGTGTTGAGATGTGGTGTAGTGTGTGTGTTGAGGTGTGTTGGTATTGTGTGTTGTGTTGAGGTGTGTTGGTATTGTATATTGTGTTGAGATGTGGTGTAGTGTGTGTGTTGAGGTGTGTTGGTATTGTGTGTTGTGTTGAGATGTGGTGTAGTGTGTGTATTGTGTTGTGTGTGTTGAGGTGTGTTGTGATGTATCGTGTGTGTGTTGTGTGATGTATCAACCTAACCTAACCTAACCCGACATGAAGAAGATAAAACATTTTTTTTTTTTGGGGGGGGAGGGGTTAAGTTTAGACCATTATATACTTACATCCAGTATTTCACATCTGTATTTGGTTTCATATTCACATACAGCTGAATTGGCCTTTGAGTCCCTGTGAATTAATGGTAAGAAATTTTTTTGCTCTTTATTTTTGGCACCGTGTTGTGTGACAGTACGAGACTATCAAGTATAAATTATCACTTTGTACTATCGACTTTTAAATTGTTTTCTACTTATATTTACTAAGAATTGCTTTTACTTGTCTAAAATTATACCCTGAAGTGATAGGATAATTTATGGTGATTGACAGTGTAAGCTTTATTTGAGAGGGGGGGTGTGTGTGGGGGGGTGGGAGGAGGGGGGGGGGGGGCAGACATATCTTGTGGTGGCATGTCGGTTCAGTGGAGATAATTCCAGGAACCTTCCAAGGTGACAGAAATGTGTACCCTAGTGTGACGGTACGGTGTGACGGTACGGTGTGACGGTACGTTGTCAGGAGAGTCGAGGAACAAGAGTTAAACGTCACTGGTTGAGACGTAAAGTAATTTGTGTATCTCTGTGTTGTCCCATTAGTCGAGGTGACACTAAATATATTTGTGGTGACACCCAATGTGAGCATCTACTGTGGTGGCACTCTTAATGTACTAGTGATTAAGGTCGTGGCACATAATGTATTAGCAACAATAACTGTGTAGGTGCGAACTGTAGTGTTATTTATAGTGTTGGCATCCACTGTAAAGTCGTCTTTGTTGAGGCCCTCACTGTACTAATACTCACCGTGTTAGCACAGAACTCACGCCCCTGTGTTGGCACCCATTATGATAAAACCTATTTTGTTGGTACAAACTTTACTTAAAGATATAATAGAAAACCTGCTTTCAGTGCCACCACCACCACGTGACCCTGCTATACACAGTGCCACCACCACGTGACCCTGCTATACACAGTGCCACCACCACCACGTGACCCTGCTATACACAGTGCCACCACCACCACGTGACCCTGCTATACACAGTGCCACCACCACCACGTGACCCTGCTATACACAGTGCCACCACCACCACGTGACCCTGCTATACACAGTGCCACCACGTGACCCTGCTATACACAGTGCCACCACCACCACGTGACCCTGCTATACACAGTGCCACCACCACCACGTGACCCTGCTATACACAGTGCCACCACCACCACGTGACCCTGCTATACACAGTGCCACCACCACCACGTGACCCTGCTATACACAGTGCCACCACCACCACGTGACCCTGCTATACACAGTGCCACCACCACCACGTGACCCTGCTATACACAGTGCCGCCACCACCACGTGACCCTGCTATACACAGTGCCGCCACCACCACGTGACCCTGCTGTACACAGTGCCGCCACCACCACGTGACCCTGCTGTACACAGTGCCACCACCACCACGTGACCCTGCTATACACAGTGCCACCACCACCACGTGACCCTGCTATACACAGTGCCACCACCACCAACACGTGACCCTGCTATACACAGTGCCACCACCACCACGTGACCCTGCTATACACAGTGCCACCACCAACACGTGACCCTGCTATACACAGTGCCACCACCACCACGTGACCCTGCTATACACAGTGCCACCACCACCACGTGACCCTGCTATACACAGTGCCACCACCACCACGTGACCCTGCTATACACAGTGCCACCACCACCACCACGTGACCCTGCTATACACAGTGCCACCACCACGTGACCTCCTATACACAGTGCCACCACCACGTGACCCTACTATACACAGTGCCACCACCACGTGACCCTGCTATAGACAGTGCCACCACCACCATATGACCTTGCTGCATACAGTGCCACTCTGAACCATTAGTGAGGACGAGGTTTTGAAAAAGGTATCCGCGAGGGAGGGGAGCAGTAGATTAAAGAACTCACCACAACACACCGCCGGGAGGAACTGTGTCAGGAGGGGGACTGTTGATTGTGGTGCTGATGGTGGTGGTGGTGGTGGTGCTGGTAGTGGTGGTGATGATGGTGGTGGTGATGGTGGTAGTGATGGTGGTGCTGGTAGTGATGGTGGTGGTGATGGTGGTAGTGATTTTTTTATTGGCGGGGGTATTTGACCGCTATCCGGACAATTAAACGGACTCAAACTAATCCCAAACAAAATATTGCCATTAATCACGAATAAAAAACAAAGTGGTTATTTGACCTGGATTCTCGGCCAAATAACAACTGGTTATTTGACTGGATTCTAAAATAAAACTAAGTACTTACCTAACTTAAGATAACAAAGACTCCAAGACACAAACAATAATGTAATGCCCACAGCCATCCTGATCAGAATCCCATCAAAATCATACACAATCCCCGCGGGTCCCGGTCAAATAACCATTTTGTTTTTTATTCATGATTAATGGTAACGTTTTGTTTGTGATTAGTTTGAGTCCGTTTAATTGTCCTCAAAAGTAAGTGTGTGTGTGTGTGTGTGTGTGTGTGTTCACTCTTAACTCGTGTTCTCAACTGACACACAAATCACCAGGTAACTCTTATGTCCCTAATTAGCCATCAGTATTCAGGTAAACTAAAAAATCGCAACATACTCGTCTTTGTCTCATGATAAATATACTTGTACTGGGCTGTATTTTTATGTATATCTGGCTAATCATACAACTACTGTGTATAGAATTAATACTCGACTATAAAATTTTACAGGTATGCCTACTTCATGTTTGAGATCACCTGATGATTAGGCACACCAGCTTATGAGTAAATATCCTAATGCTAACCTAACCCCCCCCACCCCCTCGGTAGCATTAGGGTGCTTCATCATCAGGTGAAATAAGCTGGGGTACTAATCTCCGGGTGATCCCGTACGTAATGAGACACTCGTAATTCACATTTTTTTTCAACTCTTGTGTTTATTTCTTTACAGGAGCAGAGCCACAAATCATACCGGCCGCTGTGTGTGCTCACCTTCCGTCTCAACTACCTGGTACACGGGTTGGAGCCCCTTGGTTACCACCTGGTCAATATGCTCCTCCACGGTGTCGTCTGCATCCTCTACTACAGGTAGGTCCTGTTGTTTGATGGTTAAGGAGCTCTCGGTTAAATTCAGATCTGGCTTACAGGGCCTCTACAGGTTCAGGTCTTGATCTAGGAGCTGCACGGCCTCTACAGGGTCAGGTCTTGATCTGGGGCTGCAGGGCGTCTCTATTAGTCAGAAGACCAGAGGACTTGACAGGTTCCCTCGCTGCCAGGCACAGTGTCAAGCCATGACTTTGATATTCCTGGCACTGGTGAATGGCTTTGCTTACTGGCCTCATTGTTGCAAAAATACACCAATTTGCTCTTCACCTGCGTCAGAGTTCAAAGCACATGGCCTTGTTGGTTAATGAGGGGGGTGTCAGTATCGAGTTCTCCTAAATTGAAATATAGTCATTAGTAAGTAGGAAGTGAATTATGGAGAGACGGAGACCATTAATGAGCAGTGAGTCATGAAGAATGTTATTTATTGATTATCGGACACACGTGATGCTCCGAGTGCCATGCGGTGAGAAGTGGTTGTGTTCGCTAATTTATGGAGAGGTTCGTAGTGAAGTTCAGTATCTTATGTGTATTTTTTTAAGGCCGAGATAATTTGGAGTGTGTTTAAAGATAGGAATTTAAGTTAGTTTAGGTCTACAAGTTAATTTCCAGAAGCTTAAGTTTGTCATTAGATATCACAAATCGCTGGAATATTTAAAGCTTGACCCAAAGCTTTACACTGGCGACTTGATACAGCTGCCCACGTCATTATGACTATAAAAGCGACGTGACGTTTTTGTTGGAGAGAAAAAGTGTTGGTCGTGTTTGGTTGAGTGGTTGTAATGGTGTCGGCAAGTGTAATGTTTGGCTGCAGTAATGTGGTGCTTGCTGTCACGCTTTCTCCTTGTGTGTAGTGAGGGTGGTGGTAGTTGTGGTGGTGATAGTGGTAGAG
Source organism: Homarus gammarus (assembly GCA_958450375.1). Taxonomy (NCBI): domain Eukaryota; kingdom Metazoa; phylum Arthropoda; class Malacostraca; order Decapoda; family Nephropidae; genus Homarus; species Homarus gammarus. The sequence goes on from CAUDMG010000334.1 coordinate 537,195, forward strand.
ATAGTGGTGGTGGTATTAGTGGTAGCTGGGAGGAGTGGCCACGCTGGAAGGTGCAGGTACAGATACAAGTACAGGTAGTTACAATTACAGGTACAGGTAGATGTACAATACAGTCATGTACTACAGGCACAAGTACTTTTACAGGTAAAAGTACAGATACAGGTGGCCTACAAGTACAGGTATGCGTCTTAGTATATTGATTCTTTTATCTACACAAATGTTCTTACTAAGCAGCGCACTCGAAGGTAAACGGGGACAGGTGTGTTGGGAGTGAGGTAGGGGACAGGGGGTATCGTTAGGGTGTTTAATCATCAGGTGATATAAGCAAGGGTAGGGAATTAATCTCCAGGTGATCCCAGTAGTGTTCAGTCTGCTCACCGTCGGCCACCACAACTTGGCTCAGTACACAAGGATGATGGATGAACACACTCAGCATATAACTCGCTCTCTATGGCCAGTAATAGAAGATCGATATTAACTCTTAGGGGATCACAGGTCACAGGATAAATTCAATTTGTTTCCACGGCGTAATTTGTAATGAATTGATAAATGACGCTTCAGCCTTTGGGAGGTCAACCGTGTGTTGCTATTGGTAGATACATTATTGAAGGGCTCACAAGGTCATTAACTCTTTACACCCTGGGGTTTTTTCTTTGCAATTTTATTTTATGACGTCCCTCTGAAGTAGGAGGACATCTACTTGCGTCTGTTTGTTGTGCTTTAGTAGTGAAAGACCTCCATCCTAAAACGACTGGAGGTCAAGTTAGAGGTGAGGTTGATAGACAAACATTGACCACATCAAAGTCAGGGGAGAGAGAGAGAGAGAGAGAGAGAGAGAGAGAGAGAGAGAGAGAGAGCTGTGTGACGTAGTGTATTTATACTGAGTTCAACATGTTCTCCTGCCCAAGTATTGATACATGTCGCTGGTATGACTGACGAGGCCATTCTAGGGGCCTTGAAGTGTACTGTATATATATGTGGGGGGGGGGGGGGGGGGCAGGGGCCATTACAATCTCGACGTGACATACCGGGCTGCATTAGCATGCTTGTGTACAATTCAGTACTTGGCCATAAATCTGTCTCACTTCCAGACGTTATGAGAAACAATCCATTATTGAGTTAGACGAAATATGGCCTCATGGTGATAATGATCTCATGGTGATAAATGTGTCATGGTGTTAATTGTCTCATGGTGATAATGGCCTCTTGGTGTTAATGGTGCCATGGTGATAATGATCTCATGGTTATAGTGATTTTTGGTGATAATTGTCTCATGGTGATAATGGCCTCATGGTGATAAATGTGTCATGGTGTTAATGGTGTCATGGTGATAATGGTGTCATAGTGATAATGGCCTCATGGTGATAAATGTGTCATGGTGCTAATGGTGTCATGGTGATAATGGTGTCATAGTGATAATGGCCTCATGGTGATAAATGTGTCATGGTGTTAATGGTGTCATGGTGATAATGGTGTCATAGTGATAATGGCCTCATGGTGATAATTGTCTCATGGTGATAATGGCCTCATGGTGATAATGGCCTCATGGTGATAATGGCCTCATGGTGATAATGGTCTCATGGTGATAATGGTGTCAATGGTGATAATGGTCTCATGATGGTTATGTTATCGGACATGGTCTTGAGTTCCGGTGTTACTGATTTTTGTACTGTATCAATAAAAAGTTGATCACCTGATGATTAAGCACCGCAGATTATTTTACCTGGGGATTTACCACTAACCTAACCTAACTTGACCCAACTTAACTTGACCTAATCTAACCTAACTAGACCTAACCTAACATTTCCAGGTAGCGTTAGAGTGTTTAATCATCAGGTGAAATAAACTAATAGGGTGCCAAATCTTCAGGCTATCCATTAACAAAATAGGCTCCCTTACCTCTATTACACGTTGTAATATAGTTGACAGAAGCGAGGGTATCTAGTGTGAATCATAGATAAGAACATTGCGAGGGGGAAAGGGCTCTGGAAGGTGTTGACCTCTTGTTGCATTTTCATGAGAGAGAGAGAGAGAGAGAGAGAGGTGTTCGTGTTGTGTATACCATTGTTAGGTAATGTCTTTATAGAGCGAGCTGTCAGGGGAGGTTTGTGTGGTAATGCTATTAAAACCGGGGATAGATGGAGAGAAGGGAACCATTCTATGGGTCAATTAAATTCCATTGCGTAAAGAACCTCTGGGGAGTGTGCTAGAGAGGGTTGTTGCAAGACTCTGTACTGAAAGAAGCAACACATGGGGAGGAAGGTATGGTGAATTTTTATCAACAACAATAAAAAAAAATGATTAATTTGGTTATAAGAATTGGTAGCAACAGACGAGTTAACGTTAAGAACTTATGAATATATAAGTTACTAATGCATAAATTTTAAATGTATGATAACTTTGAAATATATGATAATTTTACATAGCAATTAGATCAAATAAAGGCAAAAAAAGTAACATTGAATTCTGGTACAAAATTGGTCCGACAAACGACTTGAAAGGCAAGAGGGAAAACACGAATTACTTCTGACAGGCAAAAATATATAACAATTGAATTTGATGAATGGACGGAAATGAATGATAGAGTCTCCCAATATAAAGGAAATTACGTTCTATTTATGAAAGAATGAAAGGGAAAGGGAGAGGAGGAAGATGAGAGATGGGAGAGAGGAGAGGGGTAAGATGGAAGAATGAGAAGTAGGGCGAGAGGAGGAAAATGGGAAAAGATGAAAATGTGAGAGGTGAAAGAAGGGGAGAGATGACAGTGGTGAAGGAAATGGAAGGGAAGAGATGGAACAGAAGAATGGAAGACCAAGTGTAGGAGAGACGAGGATGAAAGGGGTGGAGCATAAATACGCGAGGTGTCAAGAACAATAAGGAGAGTTACTGAACCATTGAGTATGATGGATTACCACTGGAATATGATATCTAAACCTTATGAGTACGATGCCATTATGGGGGTCGGGTCATCGTACTGGAGGGGGTCAAGAGCTCACACAGTCGAGCAACCACGCCCTCACCTTCTCATTAGTCACACTCTGCCTTCAGCTGCTGTGCTGTCCGTCTTCCTCCGTCCCTGGTGTATCGTATTTCGAGGTCATCACAGTATGTTCCATGTTAACCTCTGATATGATGACCTTTTGCGCAGTTAGATAAATTATGTGTCATTTTTACATCTTGGCAGATATTTTACGCGGTTAGATAAATTCGCGCGATTGTGAGGGCATTTTGCGCAGTTAGATCAATACGAGTCGTCTTTACCTTTGCGTGGAGTCAGGGTACTGGTGATAATAACTCAATATAATCAATACTAGGTCCTACGGAGGGTAGTTCCCTCGGATCTGTTAATGCAACCTACCCTACCCTACCCTACCCTACCCTACCCTAATTTAACCAACCAAACTCAACTCGACTTAACCATACCTAACCTAACCAAACCAAACTAATCAACTTAATCTACCCAACCTAATTTAACCCTCGTTTTTGTTGTTAAAATTATAACGTGACAAAATTGAAGATATATTAATTGCTTCAGTTTGTCACGCGTCACCTGCCCCCAGCCCTGCGTCACCTGCCCCCAGCCCCGCGTCATATATATATATATATATATATATATATATATATATAATATATATATATATATATATATATATATATATATATATATAATTAAATATTATGTTAATCTTATACAGTATATGTTGAATTTTGCTTGAGTCATTTGTTAATTTATTTGTTGTAATTTTTGTTGTTGTTTCTTATTATAATATTATATTATTATTATTATTATTATTATTATTATTATTATTATTATTATTTTCTTACCTCCTTAATGAAGCAGGTAATTTAATAGAAATCAATAGAGGTATTGCTAATTAGATCACCTGGTTATAATATATATATATATATATATATATATATATATATATATATATATATTTTTTTTTGGAATAGACCAGTACCTTAATTGGATTCACCTGTAAACGGAGATTTACACCGAAATGACGTAATTGCTATATAATTATTGAACCATTGGGTCATTATTTTTGTTGATTTTTTTTGGAGGTATAGTGTATTTACCTGTTGTATATTCTGACCTATTTCTCACCTTTAACCTACCCCCTGACTCAGTCCTACCCCCTGACTCAGTCCTACCCCCTGACTCAGTCCTACCCCCTGACTCAGTCCTACCCCCTGACTCACCCCTACCCCCTGACTCACCCCTACCCCTTGACTCAGTCCTACCCCTTGACTCAGTCCTACCCCTTGACGCAATCCTACCCTTGACTCAGTCCCACCCCTGACCTAGTCCTACCCCCTGACTCAGGCCTACCCCCTGACTCACTCCTACCCCTGATTCGCCCCTCCCCCTGATTCGCCCCTCCCCCTGACTCGCCCCTCCCCCTGACTCGCCCCTCCCCCTGACTCGCCCCTCCCTCTGACTCACCCCTCCCTCTGACTCACCCCTCCTCCTGAGTCACTTCTACCCCTCACCCGCCGCTTATCCTAGTATTAGAGGGTGATGGGGTACGGCTCCTCACCTGCATGCCATATTTCCCTCACCTGGTATTGGGTTTCTGTTGTGTGATAGATCATTTCGGGCGTGTCTGTCTGTCTGTCTGTCTGGCCAGCTGCATCTTCAATGTATGGCCGACCTAATTCTCTTTTCCATGGTCCCCTTCGACATCATTTTCCACGCATCCCTTCAACCCCCACGCAACCCCCCTACCCTACCCAATCCGGTTTCCCTCCTTTCTCTCCCCAACTCTCTCCCTTCCATCCCGGTATCCTCCCCCTGGCTGCCCCCTCCCCTACCCTCCTCCGTTCAACCCCTTCCTCTGGTGCATGTCTTCCTCCTTAATGCCCCTTATCCTCCCAACCCATATGGCATGACAGTGGGGCCTGGCTTATGTACCTCCCTCCTGTACTGTATAGGTAACACTGTACTTGTTGTTTGTACAAGTAACGCTTAGTAGCCGTTTCATTAGCAGTAGACACCCGAACCAAAATTGTCCCCCTCCACAGAACAAGACGGAGTAACTCTTGATTATGAGATGTGTTTGGGAGAATTTGGCGCAGTGCAGTGAGTGGGTCGGGGGTGCAGTGAGTGGGTCAGGGGTGCAGTGTGTAGACCGTAGAGTGAGAGGGTCAGGGGTGCAGTGTGTAGACCGTGGAGTGAGTGGGTCGGGGGTGCAGTGTGTAGACCGTGGAGTGAGAGGGTCAGGGGTGCAGTGTGTAGACCGTGGAGTGAGAGAGTCAGGGGTGCAGTGTGTAGACCGTGGAGTGAGTGGGTCGGGGGTGCAGTGTGTAGACCGTGGAGTGAGAGGGTCAGGGGTGCAGTGTGTAGACCGTGGAGTGAGTTGGTCGGGGGTGCAGTGTGTAGACCGTGGAGTGAGTGGGTCGGGGGTGCAGTGTGTAGACCGTGGAGTGAGAGGGTCAGGGGTGCAGTGTGTAGACCGTGGAGTGAGTTGGTCGGGGGTGCAGTGAACGGGCCAGATGCACGGGGAAAATTATTTTAGTGAATCATTTAATGGAGAGAGTTGATCATAGTCTGATTAACTCAGCTAGATTAAGGGTATGAGGAATTAGTTATTATTAGCTACATTAAATCGCTCTTCAAAAAACATCCCTCACGCGAATTAAACATCCATCAATCAGGTCAGTGAAGGCGGTAATTGGACTGACTAAACGTTGCCAGAAAATACCATTATACGTCGACCACTTCCTGCCAAGTTTGTTCTCAACGAGGAAACTTGTGGAGTTAATATTCTCACGTTTTATATAACGATATTCATTCTGGCCGACGTTGGTAATTTCATGGTAACTCATTTTAACTTAGATTAGTCAAGAGAATTCTGAGAAATGACTACTCGTGTGCGTTCATTTTTTAATCCATTTGTTTGTACTAATCGATACTAAAGCTGGCGGTCTAGTGATATATACACACACATAAACAATAGCTCACAAGTCGGCAATCGAACCCTGTATATTGAAGTCCGCGTGCTCTATGGACTGATGGGATATATATGTAGCCTCGTGTTTCCTAGCTGGATTCGGTAAAATGCTCACGGCGCTAAACAAGCTCGCTGAACAGACTTTGTGTGGAATATAACAAAACCCAGGATTGTGTTTGTTGTCATTGTGGCGTGGTGGTAGCGATCCTATTCACACACAGGTCCAAGGTTCGATTCCCGACTAGTGAGGTATTGTTTGTATATGGAAGTCCGCGTGCTATATTGACTGATGATATATATGTAGATAAATAGCGTGGATGTCGTCCATGGCATTGCCCACTGTTTTCCTTCCCGTCTCTCGAACTTTAACACTGTCCAGGAGACCCAGTCACCTGCACGTGATCAGTGTGTGTAACTATCCCCGGATATGTAAAGACCATCACCTATTGATCAGTATTTGTCTTCAACTCTGCCTACATTTTATTTTTTAAGGTTTATTCCTCAAAACTTGTTTAAAGAGATGAATATGTGTACAAGGGAGGGTAGGGTATGGTAGGGTAGATGGGGCTAGGGTCGGTGGGTGAGTAAATGTGTGTGTCTCTAAGAAGCAATTTACTCAATAATGCTTTACCTATAAATAAGACCGAAACAGAAGGTCATTGTCCATAATTCCGGAGAGAGAGAGAGAGAGAGAGAGAGAGAGAGAGAGAGAGAGAGATCCCCATTAGAACATTGTAAAATGTTCCACCACCAAACTAACTCTACAATGGTGCAGAGAAACACAGACTTCCAGAGTACATTTCGGGAGCAGCTGTGGTAGAAGGTCAGATGGTCAGTCGTAATGATGAAGAATGTCGCGGCGTCCATGTTGATATTTTATTGGCATTTAGGCTGTGTTCACCTCACCCACCCGCTGTTGTCTCCATCTGTCAACGTCTGCCTTCACTTAAGTTCTACCCCCCAGCTTGACTGCCTGCCTGACTTCCCCTGTCTGCTTCCCTGCCTTCCTGCCTGTCTCCATGTCTTCCCCCTCCCTGTTTGTCTCCCTCTTCCCCCCCCTCCCTGCATGCCTCCCTCCCGGCTTTCACCTCCCTTTCTGCCTTTCTCCTTGCTTCCGAGCTTCTCTGCCTTCCTCCCTGTCTGCCGTCTTCTCTACTTGCTTCCCTCCCTGCCTGCCGGGTCATTTCCACGCCAGTATTAATTTTCAGCCGAACAGGACTGGCACAAGCAGGAGCCGTGGAGCCCTGATGACGGTGCCACACTCAGGCCCTGGCACTATTGTCGTGTAAGGAAGCTCTGCACACGCTGCTTCTGGCACTGGTGATGTGTCGTGGTGGTGGTGTGGGGGGGATGTGATGGTGGTGTGGGGGTTATGGTGGTGATGGTGTTGGGATTGTGGTAGGTGCTGAGTTGTGGTAGTAAGTGGTTATGGTGTTGGTGTGGGGGACAGGGTAGGTGAGAGGAAGAGACTGTTGGTGTAATTGTCGGGTTTAATGCCAGTTAAGACGCTTGGGTTGTCTGGGCTCCCTCCAAGCTGCGTGTCGCTCAGCTGAACAGAATTACCAAGTGTCTCCGTACTTACTGTGGTCACTGGGAGACGAGGTGGGGTAGGAGGAGGAGGAGAAGAAGAGGGGAAGGAGACAAGAGGAAGAGGAAAGAAGATGCTATGGAAGCAAGAGGGAGGGGTGGGGGATAAAGAAGGCAAAAGGAGAAAGAGGAGGCAAGAGATGGAGGAGGAGGACTAGGTAAGAAGGGGCAAGAGAAAGGGAGGAGGAAGGAGAACGAACGGGGGATGCGATATAAGGAGTGAAGACAGATAGATAGATAGACAGACCGACAGACAGACACTCTAACAGGCAGGGGCTCCACTCAGCTGAATAAAATCGTCTGGCGTTAGTCAGAATGAAATAATCTAAGGGATACTTTGCCTTCTAAAGGGTTAAGTTAACATTAAGTCAGGCAGTAGCCCACGAAAACATTTAAAGGAGTTAATGACCTTGCTATCTGTCTTAAGCACCTTAACACAACACAAGCACCTTAACACAACGCAGGCACCTTTAACACAACACGGGCACCTTTAACACAACACAGGCACCTTTAACACAACACGGGCACCTTTAACACAACACAGGCACCTTTAACATACCACAAGCACCTTTAACACAACACAGGCACCTTTAACACAACACGGGCACCTTTAACATAACACAGGCACCTTTAACATACCACAAGCACCTTTAACACAACACGGGCACCTTTAACACAACACGGGCACCTTTAACATACCACAAGCACCTTTAACACAACACGGGCACCTTTAACACAACACGGGCACCTTTAACACAACACGGGCACCTTTAACACAACACGGGCACCTTTAACATACCACAAGCACCTTTAACACAACACAGGCACCTTTAACACAACACGGGCACCTTTAACATACCACAAGCACCTTTAACACAACACGGGCACCTTTAACACAACACAGGCACCTTTAACACAACACGGGCACCTTTAACACAACACGGGCACCTTTAACACAACACGGGCACCTTTAACACAACACGGGCACCTTTAACACAACTCGGGCACCTTTAACACAACACGGGTACCTTTAACACAACACGGGCACCTTTAACACAACACGGGCACCTTTAACACAACACGGGCACCTTTAACACAACACGGGCACCTTTAACACAACACGGGCACCTTTAACACAACACGGGCACCTTTAACATAACACGGGCACCTTTAACACATTCAGTACACGTTGACTTAGTGTGTGTGTGTGTGTGTGTGCTTCTTTAATGACTTTGAAACACGGACATACATTCATTGTTTACATCTGTAGTGTAATGTATATTTTTCGCACTAATTGATAATTAAACACGTCACTCCAGACGATGGTTACCTGGCAGGTGACGTCATAGAGGAGTGAAGGCTAATTAGAGGAATCACGACTCACAGCCAAGATTCATAATAATATTTTCAACATGTTATTAGTGTTTCATATTTAATCTGATTACTTTCAACAAGGGATTTTCAAATGACCTATATCTAAACAAGCCACTTTGAATGGCTTACCCGTAAACAAACCACTTTTATCACTTTAAAATTCAATGTACTCAAGGGGTAACGTCATCGTACTCAAGGGGTAAAGTCATCGTACTCAGGGGTAAATTCATCGTACTCAAGGAGTTCTAATATCTGTGGTGGACGGACAAAAAACTTATCTGGACAAAACTCACTTGGACAGGTTAAGTGTCACATTATTAAATTCAGGTTAGCTTAGCTTAGGTTAGGTTAGGTTAAGTTAAGTTAAGTTAGGTTAAGTTAAGTTAGGGTAGGTTAAGTTAGGTTAGGGTAGGTTAAGTTAGGTTAGGGTAGGTTAAGTTAGGTTAGGTTAGGGTAGGTTAGGTTAGGTTAGGTTAGGTTAGGTTAGTTTGTGCCCTATCCTCTCTACCTGTAGCCAGACTTTACTAAGGAAGAGGGAGACTTGGTGAAGCAGCTTGTGTGTGTTGACATACTGAGAGGATGACGAGATTATAGCACACACTATAGATGAGTGGAGTGAGTAAGACCTTCACGTGTCCTCAAAACGTCTTTAATGCGCCACCAATATATTTTGTACACGTTCTCTACTAGTCCTCCACATGTTCTATACAAGTCCTCAGCATCTTCACAAGATCTTAAAACACGTCCTCTACAAGTTCTCTACACGTTCTTTCGCGAGTTCTGAAGTACTCTGCACGTTTCCAACAAGTCTTCGACATGTTTTCTGCGAGTCCTCAGCATCTTCACAAAGATCTTAACAAATTCTCTACAAGAACTGAGGATAATGGTTGACCCTCGTGTAACGAGGATGGTCGGCCCAAGGGCCACCTAGGCGTTAATTTGTTTAAGGTGTAGAAGCTGTCACCAACACAACAACCACACCCTGAGTTAACGATTTGCATGGCCCAGTGTCAAGGAATAGTCCGAGAAGACCGGACAACTCGCCAACTGCACAGGCTAACCATTACCCCGGAACACGATCCACAAATCGATTAACATCCAGGTTCCCAATTACTGCTGGGTAGACAGGCAAGTGGCGTACAGAAATTAGTCCATAGTTTCACCCTGCCCGGGGGATCGAACCCGGGTCCACTCTCTTGGGAGGCGAGTATAACTGACCATTACACCACAGGTCACCTTTCTCTACAACCTGCAATCTCTACTAGTATTCAACACGTCATCAACAAGCCCTCCTCCCCAACACGTCCTTAACACGTCTTGAACGGGTCGTGCAGGAGGTGGTGGTGGGGGGGGGGGGATAAGGCCGCCACAGTATCACACACACACATTAATTTCCCCGCTAACTTACAGAGGTCACAAGTTATGCTAACGACGTCATACATAGTGTCAGGTGTTGGGTCACGATGCACCTGTTCTCACCTTCCTTGTTTACACTTTGTCTACACTACCTGTCTACCTGGGTTGTCTACACTCTCCCTACATACAGTTACCTACACAGTTTGTCTACTTGTTGCTTATAATAGTCTACAGTTGAGTCGCTATCATCAATTGGCCACGCTACGAGTCTACACTTGTCTTACTGTTTCTCTACACCTCTCTGAATGAGTATCTCGTCTGGTGTCTATAGTAGTTGTCAACACCTTCAGTATTCCACTTTATACTTATCTACACAAGGCACACCTCCTGCACCACTAAAAACACTCCTGCACCACTAAGTACACTCCTACACCACTAAGTACACTCCTACACCACTAAACACACCCTTGAACCACTAAACACACCCCTACACCATTACACATACCCCTACACCACTAAACACACCCGTGCATCCACTAAACACACCCCTGCACCACTAAACACACCCCTGCATCCATTAAACTGGCCCAGTTCCACAGTTAAAATACCCATTAAACCGCTAACCACCTAAAATTGACTTCTAATAGCAAGGTTTTCATTGTATTCGCCATTCAGATAGATGCAGTATATGGATGATAGATAGATAGATAGATAGATGTTATGTAAGGTGGAGTGGGGTTAGGTTAGGTTAGGTAGTGACCATGAAGACAAATCACTCATCATTACCAATAGGACAAAGAACACACAGGGAAATATTATATTCCTATGGTCTTATTATTTTATATATTGCTCTATAGTGTGACCATTATATACAGTAGCCGTTGATATATGGCTTACAATATACCTCACCACTTGTAGGCACTTGGTGTATCGGTACAGTATGTCTTATTGTAGATTTTTTCCATGTTGTATTTCTTGTGTATATTTTGAATGTATATACTCAGTTGAAGATGGTTATTGGGTCCTAGAGAGTAATTTGCATGAAGCTATAGGTGGGGATATTGTTGACAGGTGAGGGCACACAGGTGAGGACAGTGGTGACAGGTGAGGGCACACAGGTGGTGAAAAGTGAGGGCACACAGGTGAGGACATTGGTGACAGGTGAGGGCACACAGGTGAGGACAGTGTTGACAGGTGAGGGCACACAGATGGTGACAGGTGAGGGTGCACAGATGGTGACAGGTGAGGACAATGGTGACAGGTGAGGGGCACACAGATGGTGAAAAATGAGGGCACACAGGTGAGGACAATGGGGACAGGTGAGGCCACACAGATGGTGACAGGTGAGGGCACACAGCCACCGACCACGCCCGCACGAGACCTGTCCATCACTGGGCATCAAGTAGAGTGGCCGCCGCGGGGACCGGTTTGACTGAAAGAGGTGGCAGGCAGTGAGCTGGACAAACATGGACGTCGCAAAATGGCCGTCATGTGTTACGCCACCATCTTGTGAGGCGTGGGACGTGCCTGGCTGCCTTGGGCCACGGTCCTCCAGGATACTGCTGGTCGGCCTCCCTCCCTCCTTCCCTCCCTCGGTTGATTTACGCACTCCTGCCGCACCGCCCTCTGAAGGCCAACCATGTTGCTGCTGCCACCTGTCGCTCTCTCCTGCCTCGCCGCGTCTACCTCCCTACTCCGTCAACACCTGTCACTCTCTCCTGCCTCGCCGCGTCTACCTCCCTACTCCGTCAACACCTGTCACTCTCTCCTGCCTCGCCGCGTCTACCTCCCTACTCCGTCAACACCTGTCACTCTCTCCTGCCTCGCCGCGTCTACCTCCCTACTCCGTCAACACCTGTCGCTCTCTCCTGCCTCGCCGCGTCTACCTCCCTACTCCGTCAACACCTGTCGCTCTCTCCTGCCTCGCCGCGTCTACCTCCCTACTCCGTCAACACCTGTCGCTCTCTCCTGCCTCGCCGCGTCTACCTCCCTACTCCGTCAACACCTGTCACTCTCTCCTGCCTCGCCGCGTCTACCTCCCTACTCCGTCAACACCTGTCACTCTCTCCTGCCTCGCCGCGTCTACCTCCCTACTCCGTCAACACCTGTCACTCTCTCCTGCCTCGCCGCGTCTACCTCCCTACTCCGTCAACACCTGTCGCTCTCACCTGCCTCGCCGCGTCTACCTCCCTACTCCGTCAACACCTGTCGCTCTCTCCTGCCTCGCCGCGTCTACCTCCCTACTCCGTGACATGACTGATAGTGTTGTGTGAGTGACAGGACTGTTAGTGTTGTGTGAGTGACAAGACTAGCAGTGTTGTGTGAGTGACATGACTGGCAGTGTTGTGTGAGTGACATGACTGGCAGTGTTGTGTGAGTGACATGCGTGGTAGTGTTGTGAGTGACAGGACTGTGTAGTGTTGTGTGAGTGACAGGACTGGTAGTGTTGTGTGAGTGACAGTACTGGTAGTGTTGTGTGAGTGACATGCGTGGTAGTGTTGTGAGTGACAGGACTGGTAGCGTTGTGTGAGTGACAGGACTGGTAGTGTTGTGTGAGTGACAGGACTGGTAGTGTTGTGTGAGTGACATGAGTGGCAGTGTTGTGTGAGTGACATGACAAATGTTAGTGTGTGAGTGACATGAGTGGTATTGTTGTGTGAGTGACAGGACTGTGTAGTGTTGTGTGAGTGACATGCGTGGTAGTGTTGTGTGAGTGACAGGACTGTGTAGTGTTGTGTGAGTGGCATGACTGGTAGTGTTGTGTGAGTGACAGGACTGTGCAGTGTTGTGTGAGTGACATGCGTGGTAGTGTTGTGTGAGTGACAGGACTGTGTAGTGTTGTGTGAGTGACACGAGTGGTAGTGTTGTGTTAGTGACAGGACTGATAGTGTTGTGTGAGTGACATGCGTGGTAGTGTTGTGTGAGTGACAGGACTGTGTAGTGTTGTGTGAGTGACAGGACTGGTAGTGTTGTGTGAGTGACAGGACTGATAGTGTTGTGTGAGTGACATGCGTGGTAGTGTTGTGTGAGTGACAGGACTGTGTAGTGTTGTGTGAGTGACAGGACTGTGTAGTGTTGTGTGAGTGACACGAGTGGTAGTGTTGTGTGAGTGACAGGACTGATAGTGTTGTGTGAGTGACATGCGTGGTAGTGTTGTGTGAGTGACAGGACTGATAGTGTTGTGTGAGTGACACGAGTGGTAGTGTTGTGTGAGTGACAGGACTGATAGTGTTGTGTGAGTGACATGCGTGGTAGTGTTGTGTGAGTGACAGGACTGATAGTGTTGTGTGAGTGACAGGAGACCATAAGTAGCTAATTAATTCCTCACATGAAATTAATTACAAGGAATTGAGGTCTGTATTTTTACTGTATTCATTAAGCTAATATCTGCTCCACATAACAGACTGTTAGATCAAGGTTACAGTTATATACAGTTAAGAAAGACTGGACTGGACGTATAACTGTATAACGCTGAGACCGTCATGCTCCGTAACTCGCTGCAAGGAACCTTCAGGAGCGAGTCTGGTTGGTGAGTGTTGATTGGTTGGCTGGGAGTCGACGCGGACCAATCATGTGTTTTTGTGGTATGAATGATAGGGCTGTGGCAGCCACGTGTACCTCGCCTCCACCCACCTCCTCCTACCTCGCCTCCACCTACCTCCTCTTACCTCGCCTCCACCCACCTCATAAACTCTTTCACCCACCTCCTCCTACCTCGCCTCCACCCACCTCCTCTTACCTCGCCTCCACCCACCTCATAAACTCTTTCACCCACCTCCTCTTACCTCGCCTCCACCCACCTCATAAACTCTTTCACCCACCTCCTCCTACCTCGCCTCCACCCACCTCCCCCTACCTCGCCTCCACCCACCTCATAAACTCTTTCACCCACCTCCTCTTACCTCGCCTCCACCCACCTCATAAACTCTTTCACCCACCTCCTCCTACCTCGCCTCCACCCACCTCCTCTTACCTCGCCTCCACCCACCTCATAAACTCTTTCACCCACCTCCTCCTACCTCGCCTCCACCCACCTCCTCTTACCTCGCCTCCACCCACCTCATAAACTCTTTCACCCACCTCCTCTTACCTCGCCTCCACCCACCTCATAAACTCTTTCACCCACCTCCTCTTACCTCGCCTCCACCACCTCATAAACTCTTCACCCACCTCCTCTTACCTCGCCTCCACCCACCTCATAAACTCTTTCACCCACCTCCTCTTACCTCGCCTCCACCCACCTCATAAACTCTTTCACCCACCTCCTCCTACCTCGCCTCCACCCACCTCCTCTTACCTCGCCTCCACCCACCTCATAAACTCTTTCACCCACCTCCTCCTACCTCGCCTCCACCCACCTCCTCTTACCTCGCCTCCACCCACCTCATAAACTCTTTCACCCACCTCCTCTTACCTCGCCTCCACCCACCTCATAAACTCTTTCACCCACCTCCTCTTACCTCGCCTCCACCCACCTCATAAACTCTTTCACCCACCTCCTCCTACCTCGCCTCCACCCACCTCATAAACTCTTTCACCCACCTCCTCCTACCTCGCCTCCACTCACCTCCTCTTACCTCGCCTCCACCCACCTCCTCCTACCTCGCCTCCACCCACCTCATAAACTCTTTCACCCACCTCCTCCTACCTCGCCTCCACCCACCTCTTCTTACCTCGCCTCCACCCACCTCTTCTTACCTCGCATCCACCCACCTCTTCTTACCTCGCCTCCACCCACCTCCTCCTACCTCGCCTCCACCCACCTCCTCTTACCTCGCCTCCACCCACCTCATAAACTCTTTCACCCACCTCCTCCTACCTCGCCTCCACCCACCTCCTCTTACCTCGCCTCCACCCACCTCATAAACTCTTTCACCCACCTCCTCTTACCTCGCCTCCACCCACCTCATAAACTCTTTCACCCACCTCCTCTTACCTCGCCTCCACCCACCTCATAAACTCTTTCACCCACCTCCTCTTACCTCGCCTCCACCCACCTCATAAACTCTTTCACCCACCTCTTCCTACCTCGCCTCCACCCACCTCCTCTTACCTCGCCTCCACCCACCTCATAAACTCTTTCACCCACCTCCTCTTACCTCGCCTCCACCCACCTCATAAACTCTTTCACCCACCTCCTCCTACCTCGCCTCCACCCACCTCATAAACTCTTTCACCCACCTCCTCCTACCTCGCCTCCACCCACCTCCTCCTACCTCGCCTCCACCCACCTCCTCCTACCTCGCCTCCACCCACCTCTTCTTACCTCGCCTCCACCCACCTCTTCTTACCTCGCATCCACCCACCTCTTCTTACCTCGCCTCCACCCACCTCCTCCTACCTCGCCTCCACCCACCTCCTCCTACCTCGCCTCCACCCACCTCCTCTTACCTCGCCTCCACCCACCTCATAAACTCTTTCACCCACCTCCTCCTACCTCGCCTCCACCCACCTCCTCTTACCTCGCCTCCACCCACCTCATAAACTCTTTCACCCACCTCCTCCTACCTCGCCTCCACCCACCTCCTCTTACCTCGCCTCCACCCACCTCATAAACTCTTTCACCCACCTCCTCTTACCTCGCCTCCACCCACCTCATAAACTCTTTCACCCACCTCCTCTTACCTCGCCTCCACCCACCTCATAAACTCTTTCACCCACCTCCTCTTACCTCGCCTCCACCCACCTCATAAACTCTTTCACCCACCTCCTCCTACCTCGCCTCCACCCACCTCCTCCTACCTCGCCTCCACCCACCTCATGAACTCTTTCACCCACCTCCTCCTACCTTGCCTCCACCCACCTCCTCTTACCTCGCCTCCACCCACCTCCTCCTACCTCGCCTCCACCCACCTCATAAACTCTTTCACCCACCTCCTCCTACCTCGCCTCCACCCACCTCTTCTTACCTCGCCTCCACCCACCTCTTCTTACCTCGCATCCACCCACCTCTTCTTACCTCGCCTCCACCCACCTCCTCCTACCTCGCCTCCACCCACCTCCTCCTACCTCGCCTCCACCCACCTCCTCTTACCTCGCCTCCACCCACCTCATAAACTCTTTCACCCACCTCCTCCTACCTCGCCTCCACCCACCTCCTCTTACCTCGCCTCCATCCACCTCATAAACTCTTTCACCCACCTCCCCCTACCTCGCCTCCGCTCACCTCCTATCTGTCTCCACCCAACGCCATCCCCTTCCACCCACCTCTTAACCTCCATCACCCACTTGCTCGCCCACACATTTATTCACTTTATCCCTCCCTCTCCCCCACATACACCCTTTCACGCCCACTCGTACACTGCCACGCCTTCCCACACCCTGCCACTCCCACATACACCCTGCCACGCCCACTCAGACACTGCCACGCCTACCCACACCCATACCCTGCAACGCCCACTGGCATATTTGGTAGGAGAGGGTGTAGGTGTAAGTGGGTGTAACACAAAACACAGACCTAAGGAGTTTTATCCCCAATGGAGACGAAGAGAAAGTTGATAAGAATTAAAAGTTTCAACTACGTTTCTCCCATAAAGAAAAAAGGTCTTGAATTTTATGGTTTTAGAAAAGAAGAGGTTGGCCATCCCCCCACCCCACCCCCACCCCACCCCCCCTCCTCCAATCCCCAACCTCACACCACCTCCAACCCCCACCCCATACCTCCTTCACCCATCCCCACTCCTTCACCCCATCCCCACTCCTTCACCCATCCCCACTCCTTCACCTTATCCCCACTCCTTCACCCCATCCCCACTCCTTCACCCATCCCCACTCCTTCACCCATCCCCACTCCTTCACCCCATCCCCACTCCTTCACCCATCCCCCTTCTTTTTATATGTTAATAAGTCGGTCTCTAAACATCGTTGAGTTATTGAGTAAATATTATTATTATTTTTATTATTTTTATTATTATTATTATTATTATTATTATTATTATTATTAGTAGTAGTAGTAGTAGTCTTTCTACTATTAATTAATGCAGTACTTCTCTACGGTACAAATTGTCGTGTCAGTACAGTCAATTACTGTTATTACGTATCAAATGAAATACCAAGTTAATGAGTATCTTATAGAGTAGTTTATGTGTTGTGTTGGGGGGGGGGGGGGGGGGGGTGGTGGACTCTCTCTCTCTCTCTCCAGGAAGATAAATTATCATCGGTTTATTTTTGCCTCTTGTCAGTCTCTCTCTCTTTGTGTCTTGGGGGGGGGGGGGGGGGGGTGATAGTCAAGGTAAGTCTTATTTTTATGTATTTATTGACGGTGTTGAGTTGGTAGCTGTCAAAAGGTGAATAATTAATCTCTCTTTCCTCCTGACTGACTCTCTGATAGATAATTTGAACCTAACTGACTCTCTGATAGATAATTTGAACCTGACTGACTCTGATAGTCTAACCTAACGTAACCTAACTTAATTCAAACCGCAAGCCAAGCCAAGCCAAGCCATCCCAAAGCCCACATTAGTGACAGTTACCAGGAGCACTAATGACCAATTCTGAGGGCGGTGTCTCCTCCCCGACCTGGCTAAAACACAAGTACAGTACAGGTCGTATTTCCTCCTCCATGGTAGATGGTAAATACTGAGTAAGGAGTTAATTGTAGCAAGGGGACGGGCTTTTTAGGCAAGATTTAGACGGGTTTAAACGGTTTTAGACGGGTTTAAACGGTTCTTGACGGGTTATTGATGGGATTTAGACGGATTTAAACGATTTTAGACGGGTTTAAACTTTTAGACGGGTTTAAGACGGTTTTAGATGGATTTTAAACGGTTTTAGACAGGTTATAGACGATTTTTTGAGTTGTTAGCAACCACTTTGTTGAACGTTTAACCTCCTCTCTGGTTTTACCCACATTTTCAACGACATGTTACTTGTGTTATTAAAACAATTTAATATAAAATGAACAAAAAAACAACAACTTTGTGACGCAATAAAAAGTTATGTAATTGTTCTTGATGTTAATAATAACTGTAACTTGTACAAGGAAAAAGTAACAGATTCTTTCGGTGTCATATTTTTGGTTAAGGAAATAGAACGATGCACCACGAACGCATTTTGTTCGATAGACTATCTCCCCTAATAGACTATCTCTCCAATAGACTATCTCCGCTGATAGACTATCTCCCCTAATAGACTATCTCCCCTAATAGACTATCTCCCTTAATGGGGTCATTATCCAGCGGTGGAAGCGACGATGGATGGCTGGCTGGCTGGCTGGCTGGCTGGCTGGCTGGCTGTGTGTGTGTCTGGCTGGCTGTGTGTGTGTCTGGCTGGCTGGCTGGCTGGCTGTGTGTGTGTCTGGCTGGCTGTGTGTGTGTCTGGCTCGCTGGCTGGCTGGCTGTCTGTGTGTGTGTCTGGCTGGCTGGCTGTGTGTGTGTCTGGCTGGCTGGCTGGCTGTGTGTGTGTCTGGCTGGCTGGCTGGCTGTGTGTGTGTGTGTCTGGCTGGCTGGCTGGCTGGCTGTGTGTGTGTCTGGCTGGCTGGCTGTGTGTGTGTCTGGCTGGCTGGCTGTGTGTGTGTCTGGCTGGCTGGCTGTGTGTGTGTCTGGCTGGCTGGCTGTGTGTGTGTGTCTGGCTGGCTGGCTGTGTGTGTGTCTGGCTGGCTGGCTGGCTGTGTGTGTGTCTGGCTGGCTGTGTGTGTGTCTGGCTGGCTGGCTGGCTGGCTGGCTGGCTGGCTGTGTGTGTGTCTGGCTGGCTGGCTGGTTGGCTGGCTGGCTGTGGCTGTGTGTGTGTCTGGCTGGCTGTGTGTGTGTCTGGCTGGCTGGCTGTGTGTGTGTGTGTCTGGCTGGCTGGCTGTGTGTGTGTCTGGCTGGCTGGCTGTGTGTGTGTCTGTCTGGCTGGCTGGCTGGCTGTGTGTGTGTCTGGCTGGCTGGCTGTGTGTGTGTCTGGCTGGCTGGCTGGCTGGCAACACGCTTTCAGGTGGCCAGTAAACTTACTTAACAGGATGGCACCACAACCACACGTGTTCTCAAAATGGCACCACAACCACACGTGTTCTCAGGATGGCACCACAACCACACGTGTTCTCAGAATGGCACCACAACCACACGTGTTCTCAGGATGGCACCACAACCACACGTGTTCTCAGAATGGCACCACAACCACACGTGTTCTCAGGATGGCACCACAACCACACGTGTTCTCAGAATGGCACCACAACCACACGTGTTCTCAGGATGGCACCACAACCACACGTGTTCTCAGGATGGCACCACAACCACACGTGTTCTCAGAATAACATAAGAATAATGCTGCTAGTAACGTGATGTCAGGACGCTAGTTCACTACACACAAAAATGGCACCAATGATGACAGTGCCGCTCCCCCCCATAACGACAGTGCAGCCCCCTCCCCCATAACGACAGTGCCACCACTTCCCCCATAACGACAGTGCCGCCCTCCCCCATGATGACAATGCCGCCCCCTCCCCCACAACGACAGTGCCTTCCCCTCCCCCACAACGACAGTGCCTTCCCCTCCCCCATAGTGACAGTGCCTTCCCCTCCCCCATAGTGACAGTGCCGCCCCCTCCCCCACAACGACAGTGCTGCCCCCTCCCCCCTCCCCCTGATCCACACTCCCTCGACAAATGCCTGACAAAATCTTGCTCTGACGGGGACAAACTTGGCGCCTCGCTGTTAACTTCTTTTGATGAGGACCCGCAACACTTTACTAACTTAGGGATGAGCGAACATTTACCAGGTGATCTCTTGCGGTCCTCCACAGTTTTGTCTTTTATACTCCTCTCTGTCTGTCTGTGTGTCTGTCTATCTGTGTCTGTTTATTTGTCTGTCTGCCTGTGTCTCCGTCTGTCTCTTTGTATCTGTGGCTGTGCCTGTCTGCCCCTGTCTTTGTGTATGTCAATCTGTGTCTTTGTGCCTGTTTGTGTGTCTATCTATCTATCTATCTATCTATCTATCTATCTGTGTCTGTGTCTGTCTGTCTGTCTGTCTTTTGTCTGTCTGTCTCTGCCGTATTTTAGGTCCAATCCCTTATATATTAAATACTAAACTAATTTAATTGACGTATACTGATGTAGTAGTCGTGTGTGTGTGTGTGTGTGTGTGTGTGTGTGTAATAATAATAATAATAATAATAATAATAATAATAATAATAATAATAATAATAATAATAATAATAATTAACGGTTTATTGAAAGAGCTTGGCAGCCAGAAGGCTGAAAATATACAGTTACATATTTGGGGAATGGGTTACGAATTACAAATAATATACAAGTAACATAAGTGACACAAATAAGACATATAATAACTAGATGGGGAAAAGCTCAAACTACAGTTCATTTCAACATAGTGACAGTGCAAGGAGTAGTGTTTACTGGGAGTGAATACACTGGTTTATTCCAAGTTATTGATAATTTTTGCAATGGTTGGGACTGGGCTGTTCTTATAGCGATCAGTTCGTGCACGTATGGGCTGGATGCGGTTGTGATGTCGAACAGCAATTCTCGGGCTAGGGATCTCAGGTGGTAGTAGGAGCCGGTGTCGAGGATGGTGTAGAAGCTTCTTACCAAATTTGCAGATGAGGTCGTGGTGATGGTCAGTGAGAGTCGAAAGGGTCAGTGTGTTGAGCGCTTCTTGATATGTGGAGTAGGAAGGGGAGAGAATAATCTTGCATGCCCTCTTTTGCACTTTTTCCAGGTGTTTACGCTGTGTGGCATTTAGGGAGGAAGACCAGGTGGGGGAGGCATAGGTGAGCTTGGGAAGTATGAATGTTGTGTAAACACTGAGGAGCTCGTGTGCAGGAACTCCGAGGGACTTGAGTCGGCGGAGGAGGTGGAGACGGAAACTGGAGGATTTGATAACTTCACTGACGTGTGGTTTCCAATTTAGTTAGTTGTCTATGGTGACGCCGAGGAGCTTCGTGGAATCTACAACCTGCAGTGTGTTCGGACCTAGAGTAATGGAAGGAGGTGGGACAATGTCGGAGGAGAGGTTGATGTGCATAACCATGGTCTTGGTATGGTTGATGGTGACATGGTTGTTGGTGGCCCAGTTTTGGAGACTGTTCAATAAATCCTGAAGGGCGGTATAGTTGGGAGCAGAAGTGTGTGTGTGTGTGTGTGTGTGTGTGTAAGACTCACCGCTTCACTCTGTTGTGTCACTGAGGCTCATTTCTGATGTGAACTGAATGAACAAGCGGTGTGGAAATAATAGAAGGATTAATGATGTCATTCGTATTTTAACGGTGGTTGAAGCTAGTTTTAATTACCGCTCCCCCAACACTGATATAACTCTGTTTTTTTTATTGCGTAATTTTGTAAATCATACTTGTATAAAATTGCTAATAACGACTCGATATATTTTATATGTATATCATTGTGTATATTTCACATTAAGGGCAAAAAACTGCAGATATACTGTATAGTCAATGGAGTTTATATTGATATGTTTTATTAGTGTACAATTATTAATGAACAAAACACTACAGTAATTTCATCGCTTGTGGAAATCTATCAGGGGTCATAATACTCCATGATGATAAAGCTTGTTTATTAAAGCCTGGCTCGGGCGGGGGAGGTAAAAGAGAGGCAGGTGAGTGTAATGCGGCCCCCAGGTGATGAATTACGCCTTACAATTACACCGTGTCCACCTGTGAATATTACAAAAAATAGTTGTAGGAATTAGTTGTTTTAATTCTAGCATTTTGTGTGATAATTCCCAACGATGTTTATGGGGATTTTAGTACCGACCGAGTCTGTAATTAAAGGCCTCGGGAATTAGGGTGAAATTGTTAGTCTTAAGCTGCTTTAAAAAATACTTTATTTACAATACTTGAACGAGGAATAACAGGAACTTGGAGGTAATCACTTGATGATTAGCCCCTATGCTTGTTTCACCTGGATTAACCATGCTAGCGCTGCCTGAGAGGATTAGGTTAGCGTTAGGTTAGGTTAGGTTAGGTTAGGATTTAGATTGGGATAGGGAGGGTTAGGTAAGGTACAGTACGTCAGAGGGTAGAAGGGAGGGTTTGAGTGAGTGAGGGTGCGAGTGATTGAGGTAGGGTGTGAATTGAGAGAGAGAGAGGCAGGGTTTGGGGGAGACAGGGAGTAGAGGGGGAGGTGCGGACACACTGTTATGATTTACCTGCCCGTGATGGTCTAAGTTGACTTTTAGCGTCGCTGTATGACAATAAACGTCACATCAGACTGTAATTTGTGTTCCGCCTCGCCACTTTCAAATTGGATTTATGTGACAAGCTAAAGTATTTTATATTATCACTATTTTAATATTTTTATTATTTTTTATTTTCTTATTAACACACACACACACACACACACACGAGGGACCTAACATCTAATGGTGAAATATTAATTATCATCTTTTATATAAGTTTGACTTCAGTGAATAACTCATTAGAAATTTGGGTGTGAGGGTGAGTATTCATTTGTCCAGGTGTTGTAGTGGGGTGTAGTACAATATACACCTGGCGTAAGTGCAATTTAGGTGGTGGTCAGGTGTGTGGTGTTGATTTTGTGATGTCAAAGCTGTGTGTGGTAGTGGTGGTGGTGCATGATGGTAGTGGTTGTGGTGATTGTGTAATGGCATCAACGTGCTTGTTGTGCAGAGAGGCGTGTTATGACATATTTAACACACACTGACTATTCATATTGTTACGTGTTGAGAATTTTACATTTTAATTAACTTTTAACAGGGGTAATGTAGTGACACCTGTATTACGAAACAATTAATGACACCTGTATTACGAAACAATTAATGACACATGTATTACGAAACAATTAATGACACATGTATTACGAAACAATTAATGACACATGTATTACGAAACAATTAATGACACATGTATTACGAAACAATTAATGACACCTGTATTACGAAACAATTAATGACACCTGTATTACGAAACAATTAATGACACCTGTATTACGAAACAATTAATAACACCTGTATTACAAATCAGTTCAGGTAATCAGGAAATTGGACACTTTTAGAGGTGTCAGTTGGGTCGAGTTGCCACCGTTAATGGCGCGTTTGATCTTTTTATTTTTGAGGATGGGAGAAGAAACAAGAAGTGTACTTGGGTGTACTCGCCTCTAGTGATACTTTGATGTACAAGTACTTACTCTACACGTGAAGTAGAGTGTGTGTGTGGGGGGGGGGGGGGGGGGGGTGCGGGTGCGGTGCGATAGCGTGCGTGTATACCATCTCGCTTCTGGCGTGTGTGTAATATATATACAGTATATATGTGTCTGTACCGCTGTATGTGCCTTGAGTATGTGCGTATTTGTACATGTAATCATTGAGTGAGATAATTGATAGCGGGATTAAACCAGCGGGGTAGGTGAGGTCGTGACCTTATATATTTAATAATAGTACGTGAAATGACCACCCGCCACGCCCACCCGCCACGCCCGCCCGCCACGCCCACCCCACAGGGAATAGCCAATCCGTAGCCACGCCTACAGACATAGACAAATCGCAACCAATCGCAAATCACGCCTACAGACAAGTTCGTAGCCAATCACAGTTCACGCCTACAGACAGAGACAAGTTCGTAGCCAATCACAGTTCACGCCTACAGACAGAGACAAGTTCGTAGCCAATCACAGTTCACGTCCACAGACAGAGACAAGCTCGCAGCCAATCACAAGTTCACCTTCAGTATACTGTACATATTAACTACCTGTGTTGAAACGTAATTAATGACCTCTTACGAACACACAAGTTATACCTGTTATTAATTTATGCCAGTGTTACTATGTAATTCCTGTGTTAATATGCAATACCTGTTGATACATAATACCTGTTGATACATAATACCTGTTGATACATAATACCTGTTGATACATAATACCCGTTGATACATAATACCCGTTGATACATAATACCCGTTGATACATAATACCCGTTGATACATAATACCTGCATTAATACAATTACATATACAGTACACAGTATTATACAGTACATACCGTAGTTGTATAGGTATAATCAGTACCGAGGTAACGTGGTTGTGTGTGCAGTTGTTAATACACCTGTATATGATAATTGAAACGAGTTGGTGTATGGGTGTATAGATCATATGATGCATGGTGTATGAGTGTATAGATTATATGATGTATAGTGTATGGGTGTATAGATCATATGATATATGGTGTATGGGTGTATATATTATATGATGTATGGTGTATGAGTGTATAGATCATATGATATATGGTGTATGGGTGTATAGATTATATGATGTATGGTGTATGAGTGTATAGATTATATGATGTATAGTGTATGGGTGTATAGATCATATGATATATGGTGTATGGGTGTATATATTATATGATGTATGGTGTATGAGTGTATAGATTATATGATGTATGGTGTATGGGTGTATAGATTTTATTATATGGTGTATAAGAATTATTTTTTGGAACATTTTAAAAGTGGGCTGAGTGATAAAGTACACGATTTTTTGTTTATATAATTTATCAATGTATAATATTATATAAAGGGATAGAAGTGGGTGAATATTACGTGTGTGTATGAATATTTGGAAGGTAATGAAGCTGATTGTATATTCGTGAATGATATTGTAGTGTGTGTGTGTGTGTGGGGTGTGTGTGTGTGTGTGTGGGTGTGTGTGTGTGTGTGTGTGTGTGTGGGGTAACAAACTACAGCTTCACTATAGTCTGGTTATGATGGTGATGGAACTCTATTATGAAACATCCAAGTTTTGTCACGTATTAACAAATTTGGTTTTAATTTAAGTTCTAATAAAGAGCAAAGAGTTGGCTTTACTGTGGCTTAATTAGTCGATCATTCATTTTTACACACACACACACACGCTGTTGTTTTTATATCAGAAATGAACTTCCTATTTCAACTTTTCTTCCCACTTGAATATAATAACCTTAATAAATTTTCAGTTTATTTTTATTGTCTACTTTTAATATTTAGAATTTTCTGAATATTTTTAATTTTTTATTGAGGTTTCCGATGATTACGATATCAACGCCACAAGGATCTAACCTAACGTAACCTAACCTAACGTGACCTATATATATTGTGTGTTTTAAAGTTATATGAATATGCAAATTATAATATGCTTTAAGGTACGTTTTCCCAAGTTAATTTATCCTGAAGGAGTTGGATCCCGCTGGGCCTGACACGTGCCTGCATAAATAACACACTTGCCCAGACTCTGGTAGTTAGTAATTTCCTGTTGGAGGAGCCGTACCACTATCACCACCACCGTCATCTTCTGCAGGTAGCACCACAACACCAGCACCACAACACCCACACACCACCACCACAACACCCACGCACCAGCACCACAGCACCCACACACCACCACCACAACACCCACACACCAGCACCACAACACCCACACACCAGCACCATCACCACAAGACCCACACACCACCACCACAACACCCACACACCAGCACCACAACACCCACGCACCACCACCACAACACCCACACACCACCACCACAACACCCACACACCACCACCACACCATCCACAACACCAGCACCACAACACCTACACACCACCACCACACCATCCACACACCAGCACCACAACACCCACACACCACCACCACACCCACACACCACCACCACCACCACACTACCACCACACCACCACCACAACACCACCACAACACCCACACACCACCACCACAACACTACCACCACCACAACAAAGGCTAGGAGAGGGGAAGAAATACTTTTACCTTCCCTACGTATTTATCGATTTAATTTCTCATCTAATAACCCAACACAACACGGACCAAAAAGACACAATATGTTTTAGAGAGTTTTAACTTAGTGTAGGGTGAGTGATGATGGTGTGTGTGTGTGTGTGTGTGTGTGTGTGTGTGTGTGTGTGTGTGTGTGTGTGTGTGTGTAAATGCATTAGGGTGATTACTGCAGTGATAGGGGGAAGGAGAGAGTTGTTGCACCTTATTTCACCTTGCTGCTCTCACTCTACCACACGCTCTTACCTGACTCGTACTACTCTTGCTGTTAGTGCTATGACCTGACTTCTGTTATCTCCACACACATATAATTAACTCATAGATTCCGTCCCCTAAGGCTCCACCAGATACAAACTCATCAAGTGAAAATTATGACTACAAACTAAGCTTCAGCGTCTCACCGCTGGCATTATACACCGGTGACTCTGCTTACAGTGACTCAGAGCTTAATTACTTAGCTCGTATAATACTTCATAAAGCACAGTTAATTATACTTCTGTTTTCTAATTGTTGTTATAAGACTCAATAGACCACTGGGAACTATACTTCTGTGTCCTAATATCACAGAAACTGCACACATTACTCACATACCAAAACCAGTTGGGCATTTTAAAGTGTCACTATTTACCTGTTGCTGTGATATGATAGAACACACCTACAGTATAATCCACCATAGTGTCTAGTTGGCCTCAGTTAATGAACACAATATTGCTAAGTGTGTCCATATCCGTGCTTCTTCAACCTAACCTAACCTAACCAAACCCAGGTAGCATTAGGATTGTTTAAAATTAGATGAAATAAGCTGGAGGCTCGTATTTGTTCATATTATTCTTCGTCTTCTTTCTCCTCTTCCTCTTCTTTCTTTTCCTCCATTAATATTTTTATTCCTCTTCCCTTCGTCTTTTTTTCTTCCTCCTCCTTCATCATCGTTTTCTTCTTCTTCTTATTCTTTAATCCCTCATCCTCCCTCTTTGTCTTCACTTCTATATCTCTTCTACCATTATCCACTTCCTCCATCATTTTCTTTGTCTTCATCCCATCATTATTATGTGTCTTCCCCTCCACCATTATCAATCATCATCATCATCATCATCATCATCATCACTTTTCTTCACCCAAATTTCCTTTCCTTTTATGTTATTTTGGTTTATCTAAGCACATTTTATGGTTTACTATGGACGTAACTGGTTTACCTCAATGACTTAATTTGGTTTATATAAGAACGTGTCTCCATATCTCATCAAATAGTCCCAGTCGAGTGTATATTTTCTCTGTTTATCCTAATTCTTATTTATTGTTTTGTCATCCTAAGCTTCCTAAGCTTACGTTTCAGATAAGATACTTTTTAAAGGTCAAAGTTCACATTATAACAACGCTGGGTGTGATATATAGCCGTGACCTATTCTTGTGACCTCTTGTGACCCCCGCCGTGTTAAGCTGGTCACATGCAGTAGTCCAGCACGTCTCTAGTGATTAAAAAAGAAAAGAAAAACACGAGTGGTCATGAAAGTTGAAGGGTCCTCCATCCTGACTGCAACTCTGAGAACTAAATTGAAAGCTGAATTTTGTGTTTTAAAGTGTTGGTAACTTGCAGCTGTGTAAACTGTACTTAATGAGGAAGAGGAGGAGGGGGAGAAGCGTCTGTGTGTTTGTGTGTGTGTGCTCCACGTTCTGATAAATTCACTAGCAGCGGGGCGGAGTGGGGTGTGGGCGGGGCGGGGCATGACTGAGGGGCGGGGCAATGTGGTGGGAGGGTTTTGCTGCCTGCCTGTCTGTCTGGTTGGAGGCACACCCGTCCTATTAAACGGAAAATGTCAAGGCGCGTGTTGTGACGAGAGAGAGAGAGAGATTAATGAAAATAAAATGAACAGATTCGGGAGGAGACGATTGGAACTGAAAACGACGGTGTTTACCAGACGGAAAACATCATCACTCAATACTCCCTAACAGCTACTCAACACACTGCCTCTCTTACCTTTGACACACACACACACACACACACGACTAAGGTGATGGCTCTTTACGCTCTTGTAGATATTCATTGGTATCTTGGTCCTCCTCCGCATCCTCTTCCCTCTCCCCCTTCCCGTTCCTCCTTCCCCCTCCCGTTCCTCCTTCCCCCTCCCGTTCCTCCTTCCCTCTCCCGTTCCTCCTTCCTTCCCCATCCTCCTCGTGGCTGGCCAGTGGCGACGGTAAACCTTTGTTGATAATGTTATGCCTGGCCACTGAGAGACTCTTTCATCTGTTACCCTTTACCTGGGAGACGTTAGTGTGCTCCCTGGCTCGCTTCCCACATTGCTGATATTCTTGGGTTCCAGCGCAGCAATTCACCATCCCTCCTCTCACTCTCTCTCGCTGTAAGCTGATGCAGGTAGAATTTGTCTTCTTGACTCGGGGTGTGATGTGATGATATTTGGTCACTACCCCCCCCCCCCCCGGTTAAGAACTTGATTTTTCCTCCCCTATGTGTAGGACCTCAACGCTTTCCCGCCCCATGTAGGACCTTAGCACCTCCTTTCCTCCCCTGAAAAGGAACTCAGCATCTACTACCTCACCTTGTAGGGCCCTAACGACTCCCTCACACCACCTCACCTGTAGGACCTTCACGCCTCCTCCCCCATCTGTATAGGACCTCAAACATCTCTTACACCCTCCCCCCCCACCTTCCCTGTAGGACCTGGACGCCCCCTTCCCTGGTGATGGGTGGGAAGGACCCAGTCATCAGGTGTGTAAGACAAACAAGGTGTGTTTACTTGGGAGGCGAGACATGACACGGGTCTACTGTCACACACACACACACACTGGTCATTGCTAATGAGGTTGTATGATGCTACACCCACCTCTCCTGAGACACCAAACACTCGTAGCTATATAGCACTCAAGCACTCACTCTTAGGTATAAAGCACTCGTACATATACCGGATTCTAGCACTCGTAGGCATATAGCACTCAAGTACTCGTATACAGGACTTCAGCACTTGTATATAGGACTCAGTTACACGTATATAGTACTCAAGCACTCGTAGCAATATATAGTACTCAAGCACGCATAGGTATAAAGCACTCGTATACAGTACTCAGGCACTCGTAATGTCTGGAACTTAAGCTTAAAGACTTAAAAGTTTTCTATCCTAATGCAGTTTCAGGTTCAAACTCTCATAGAGATTAGAACCCAGCCATTAACAGTACTCGGAGCTCTACACTCTGGTGATTTCTGGGACTCTAACTCATAGAACCTGGAGCTCAAACATGACAACCTTCCTGGAGCTTAATATACTCGTGAGATCCTGGGCTCAAACACTGTTTTAACATGATCCTAACACTGGGCTAAAACATGATCCTAGCACTCGTTAAACACACTGGGCTCAAACACTCGAATAACTTGACCCCAACACACATAAAGACAATGGGCTCAAACCTCCAGAACGTTGCATCATCTGGCCGGAGTATGTGAGAGAGGGCGCCAGCTGGTCCGGCCCGGGAAGGGAACTTTGAGAGTTGGTGGGGGAAATGAAACCTGATCTAATTGTTAGTGTGTTAGTGTTAAATTAATTTATCGTATTTATTGTAGATTATTTTATTATGTTTAATTATTATTTTGCAGGCTTTTAGATTTTATGATTTTTCTTATTACTATTATTGTTACTGACTACATTATTATTATTATTATTATTATTATTATTATTATTTTTATTTTTATTTTTATTTTTATTATTATTATTGTTGTTGTTTTTGTATTACTATTTATATCATATCAGTAATTATATCTGTAAAGGCGTTTGATTCATCATTTAATTCTCCTTGAGTCGTGGCTGCCTCAACCTCAGAGAGAGAGAGAGAGAGAGAGAGAGAGAGAGAGAGAGAGATTAAAACTCAGAAGATATAAGATCACATTTAACAAGTCACACTCTAGTGAGTCCATAACGTAATACAGTTATAAGATTTTAATAAATATGTAATTGTAAAATCAAACTAGTCATTGTCTATCAAAGTAACCATTGTACAACCTCATCCTAGGTTAGCTTAGTTAGGCAACAAACTCTGTAATATGTAAAACAAGGGGTGTCATCCCCCTCTGTTTAACTCATTAAACTTCTTTTCCAACCTTTCCCTCCACGACTATATGTTGTGACTTCTCCATCCCTCATGTCTGGCTGTGCCTTGAGCTCCAGCAGGCCTTCCATCCTTTCCTCACGGACGGTAAAACAGATGAAGGTGGGCGGACGTACAGGAGAGGGAGCCAGTGTGCACCAGGCAGACTTACCAACTTTTAATCTTGTTAGTTTATCCACTCGCTCAAAAAGAAAAAAATATATATATCGTCCCTTCTCCCTGAACCTCCTCCCCCCCCCCCCCCCAAAAAAAAAAGAGAGGAAAAATGACTCTGCGATGCATAAAATGAAAAAAATATGGTCTCCTTTCCATGCAAATTGTGACTGGTGGTGCAGGAGTTTGGCGGTTGACACGCCTCCGGAAAAATGAACTAAATGATATTAATTTTGGAAACTTCGCCTCCTGTGGTGAGGTGAGGGAGGTGGGGGATGATGTGTGTGGTGGTGGGGGGGGGAGTAGTGGTGATGGAGGAAGGGGGGGGGATGATGTGTGTGGTGGTGGTGGGGGATGATGTGTGTGGTGGTGATGAGGGAGGTGGGGGATGATGTGTGTGGTGGTGGTGGGGGGTGATGTGTGTGGTGGTGGTGGGGGAGTAGTGGTGATGGAGGGAGGGGGTGATGTAGTGTAGTGGGGGGGTGGAGGTAGAGGGGAGTAATGGGGTGGGAGTGATGGGGAGGGGAGGGAGTAATGGGGAGGGGAAGGAGTAATGGATAAGGGAGGAAGAAATTTAAGAATGTGAGAGAGGAAGGGAGAGGGATGAGGGTCGAACGGGGAGAAAGGGAGAACTCTTTAGAACAAACTGATTAACACAGGGAAAATATAGCCTACACCTCTGATACATTTATACATGCTCAAATATAAGATTCATATTCAGCAATACATACATACATACATACATACATACATACACACACACACACACACACACACACACACACCATATTATACAGGTAACGTCACCAAATAAACGATGCACAGGTAGATAATGTGAATACAGGTGTAATATCAGGTGTTACACAGGTAATTAGTAGTAGCAGTAAGTTTGGTTTAGTTTGTGATATTAATGACTATATTTTACCTTTCATAGCGTGACGATAGCTGGGGTGGTGTTGAGGGTGTGGTGTGTACAGGGTGTGGTGGATAGAGGGTGTGGTGTGAGGGGTACATGGTGTGGTATGAAAGGTACAGGGTGTGGTATGAAAGGTACAGGGTGTGGTATGAAAGGTACAGGGTGTGGTATGAAAGGTACAGGGTGTGGTATGAAAGGTACAGAATGTGGTGGGAGGGGTAGAGAATGTGTTAAGAAAGGCACTGGTGTAATGTGAGGGGAGAACTATGAGTTGTGAGGCCCTCAGTACATCCCCTCACTCCTCACACACAAAAACACTCCCTCGCGTGTGTGTCGGGGGGGAGAATAGCAAGCTTCTCATGTAGTTTTTCAACCATCTTGCCCATTGTCGGAGTTTATGGTCAGACTAAGTGGCACCTGACACCAACACACAGTTTTCATTAGGGTGGTGTAAGGCTGAAAATTATCTTGCCCTTAAATGATAATAGTTCTAAGAAATTTCCTGTTGTTTTTTTGTTTTTACGCTAAATATATATTATTTTTTCTGAGAGTTTGGTATACTTTTTTTTCTTTTCACAAGGCCCGCCGCCACCCCCTCCCCCTCCGCCCCGCCACCCCCTCCCCCTCCGCCCCGCCACCCCCTCCCCCTCCGCCCCGCCACCCCCCCGCCACCCCCCCCCCCCCCGCCACCACCAAGTCACAGTACGAAATCTGTAAAATAACTATTTGTTAAAGGAGTTCTTATTATTAAATTATAACGAAATTATTTTATCGTCAATTAAAGCTCGGAGATATAAGACAATAGTTAAGATAATAGTATGTTTGTAATAGTAAGAGAATAGTCCGGTAGTAAGAGTAATGGATCGCCTGAAGATTAGGGCCCCAGCTTACCAGGTGATAAAGCACCTTAGCGCTACCTTTGAGAATTAGGTCAGGTGCTGCTAAGCTTGGCTAGCAATATGTAAGGTTAGGTGAGCGTTAGGGTGTATAATCAAGTGCCAAAAAAAAACAACAAGGGTGCCTAATCTTCACGTCATCAGTAGTAAGGTATTTCGTTGAGTGTAATAGTCAAACCAATAGTATAATAGTAATAGTAAAGTGTGTTGTTGTTGTTAATGGCGCCGTTAACTGGGTACAAACTGCGCCGCGGGTTTGAGCGCAGTTTAAACTATCTATTAATGCCTCCACCTTCCGCGTGCCTCATTGACGACGTGAAGAACGGCGTCTGTCAGCCTTACCGCCACCTCTAATGGCTCAGTCCCCTCCTTGATGGCTCACCCCCCTCCTTGATGGCTCAGACACCCTCCTTGATAGCTCAGACCACTTCCTTGATGGCTCACCCCATTTAATGGCTCAGACCCTCATCTTTGGTGGCTCACTTCCTTGATAGCTCACCATTCCCCTTAACGGTCGTCTCTTTTTGATAACTCACCCTATTTTTTAATGACTCTCGACCCAACCTCTTGATTCTTGACCTTAAATAGCTCACAAATAACTGAGATCATTACCAATTTCATAACTTATAATCACCACCTAAATGACTCACGAACTGATCACCTTAATGACTCACCTACGTACACTTAAACGATTCATAAGTTTATCATTATATTCAAAGTTATTCACAAATTCACTATATTCACCTTAATTGCTCACCGATACCTTCTAAATGACTCCTAGACTCAACACCATAATGACTCATAACCAGAAAATCGTCACCTGAATAACTCAAAGATTTACAGTACTTCTTTACAACATTTCTTCCCTCCCCTTCCTTCCCCTCCTACACCCCACCCTCCCTTACTACACCTCTCCCTTCCCTCGCCTCCAATACCTCTCCTTCTCTCCCTTCATCTCTCCCTCCCCTACCCTTATCTCCCTATATTCTTCCTCCCTCTGCCGCTTTTCCCTTCTCCATATTAATTCCCCTCTTTCTCCCCCTGTCGCTCTCTCCCCTCTCTCCCTCCCTCCTTTTCACCCTCTCGCTCTTCTCTTCCCTGTTCCTTCTTCCTTTTCCCTCTTCCTCTGCCTACTCTCACCTCTCTCTCTTCCCACTCTCCCCTCTCTCTCTTCCCACTCTCCCCTCTCTCTCTTCCCACTCTCCCCTCTCTCTCTTCCCACTCTCCCCTCTCTCTCTTCCCACTCTCACCTCTCCCCCTGTGGCCACGGTCAGATAGGTGTTAGGTGTTGCAGTCGATTGATAACAGGCGATATATTTCTCCCTTCACGAGAATCAAGGATGGGCAGAGGTGGTCGCTAATTGGTACTGGAACAAACAATAAACAAACAACAAATACCGACAAGTAAACAAAAAAGTAAACAAACGAAAACAAACAATACAAAAATAAATGAACAAATAAATACAAACAAGTAAAACAAACTACAAAAACACAAGCAAAAACAAAACAAAAAAACAAAAACCAATTATATTTTCCCGGTATTGTTGACACGAAACTATTTTTATTTTCATTATCTCCTATTATGTGTGTATTTAGTTGTTCGTTTATTTGTTTGTATATATCAGGCGTTAAATTGTACAAAAAAAAAGTTTATTGCGGCACAAACAAGAGGAGTAAATTCTGTTTTTGTTATTGTTTTTGTTATTTCTTGGACAAGCTACAACACCTAATGCTTCAGAAAATCGTGGAGGCTGTGTTGTTTATGAGTGAGTAATTCTAACTTATTCCATTGACGTTAACTCTTACCCGTGTCTTCAGCTGTAGGGAGCAGAAATTATCTACAAAGTTGCACACATATCGAGCAGTGGTCCTCCTCACCCCGCTATATGGCAGCGAGACATTGGTCACATACAGGAGGCTCCTCAAGGCACTCGAAAACTTTCACCAACGTAGTCTATTTTCCATCCTCCGAGTTCGTTGGGAAGACAAGAGAACAAATGCCAGTATTCTCGCTGACACCAACTGAAGGAGCATTCTTAAGACAAATCTGAAAAAGTGCCATAACGACCCCTTCACCTGGGAAATGATCACTCCACACCGTAACGCTTGGAGGAGCACCACACAAGAAGGTACCATTACCTTCGAGTTAGTCCAACTCCAAACCGAGGTAACCAAGCGCCAACGCCGGAAAGGCGCTGCCACCGCCCCTCCCGCATTAGATGTAGCCCTCCACTTGTGCAACATCTTTGAACCACCTTGCCGGTCCCGTATCGGCTTCTTTAGTCACCTCAAAACTCACCAACGAATGTGACATCCTTAATAACTCATATCATTGTATCATAGCTGGATGATCGTCATACTCGATTCCGAGTGACAGCAAAGTAGAAGTAGTATACGATATAAGATATGTTTTTATACCTTGTCCGCGTTTGGACGTTACCTTGTATATTTATGAACTGTACAAGTTGTATGATAATCTTATATACTCATACATAATGTGTTCTTGTACCATATATTATAATCTTATACGAAATACTAACTTCAGGTTGTAGGAAACCTCACAAATGGAATTTATTTATTTATTTTTTTTTTTTAAACAGGAATTTCGTCGTGTGCATCAGTGGACAATTGAAAAAGAATTACCATGAAGAGCTTGTCCTCATTTCTCTGTATATTTGTGTTCCCAGTTGGAGGAGAGAACCGGTTAAAAAGTGTCCATTGTATTTAAGGAACATTATATAAATCCCTTGGAATGAATTGCATTTTAAAAGGTTTGTATTATCTCTGTTGTACTTGAGAGAGAGAGAGAGAGAGAGAGAGAGAGAGAGAGAGAGAGAGAGAGAGAGAGAGAGACGCTTTAATGGGCAGGAGCCGGAGTGTCTCACGGTCTCAGGGTACAACCTCCTCCTCCTCCTCCTCCTCCTCCTCCTACAAGATCCTTTTAAGGAATTGGAGACGCCTTACCTGTAGTCGAGATATACCTGATACCTGGCTTCCTACCTGACAAAGACTGGAGTGTGTTATTTTTGTCCCGTGGAGTCTGTCAGTCAGCCTGGTCACTAGTGTGAGTTACCCTGAAAGGTGGGGGGTCTTGGGTCAGTCAGTCTTAACCTCTGTATGACCCTGGGTGCCCTAAGACCACTGTGGAGTCTTGGATGGGGAGAGAACCTTGGTAGGGGAGAGGACCTTGGTAGGGGAGAGGACCTTGGTGGGGGAGAGGACCTTGGTAGGGGAGAGGACCTTGGTGGGGGAGAGAACCTTAGTAGGGGAGAGGACCTTGGTAGGGGAGAGGACCTTGGTGGGGGAGAGAACCTTAGTAGGGGAGAGGACCTTAGTAGGGGAGAGAACCTTAGTAGGGGAGAGGACCTTGGTGGGGAGAGAACCTTAGTAGGGAAGAGGACCTTGGTGGGGGAGAGAACCTTAGTTGGGGAGAGAACCTTAGTTGGGGAGAGGACCTTAGTAGGGGATAGGACCTTGGTGGGGGAGAGGACCTTGGTGGGGGAGAGGACCTTGGTGGGGGAGAGGACCTTGGTGGGGGAGAGGACCTTGGTGGGGGAGAGAACCTTAGTAGGGGAGAGGACCTTAGTAGGGGAGAGGACCTTAGTAGGGGAGAGGACCTTAGTAGGGGAGAGGACCTGAGTAGGGGAGAGGACCTTGGTGGGGGAGAGAACCTTAGTAGGGGAGAGGAGAGAACCTTGGTGGGGGAGAGAACCTAGATGAAGAACAACTGGTGAAGAACATGTAGTGAACAGATAGTGAACACGGTGGAACTCAATTCTATTTACGTAAAGAACATGTTGACTTCACCGTGTGTGTGTGTGTGGGAATGACTCCCCGGGGTATTCTCACACATTGGAATAATCCAGAAAGTATTATATTTTTTCTGTGGTGTGTGTGTGTGTGTGTGTAATAATAATAATAATAATAATAATAATATTAATAATAATAATAATTAACGGTTTATTGAAAGAGCTTGGCAGCCAGAAGGCTGAAAATATACAGTTACATATTTGGGGAATGGGTTACGAATTACAAATAATATACAAGTAACATAAGTGACACAAATAAGACATATAATAACTAGATGGGAAAAGCTCAAACTACAGTTCATTTCAATATAGTGATAGTGCAAGTAGTAGTGTGTGTGTGTGTGTGTGTGTGTGTGTGTGTGTTCACAAAATTTTGACCAAACAAAAGCTGTAAATCTCTCACTTTAGACACAAGAAATATACAGGTATTGACTCTTATGTGTGAAAATACTGTATCAGGTCGCCCAGTGTTTGAGAGTAAATTGAACAACAAGCTGGCGTTATTTTCTCAATATATACACACCGGATATACACTATTTAGATATATACTCTGAGGGAAGACTACTCGTGTAGAGTATGTTGATGTAATTCTGCCTCCCTAACGTAGAAACCAAAACTCTTGAATATTTTTTTTCCTTTACTTATAAATGAAGAGAAAAAAACTCGGGGTGAGGTTTCTGCCCGCGTGGAGGCGTGTTAAAAGTTTGAAAGGTTGATTCCCTTCCCCTCCCCTGCCCCCCCTCCCCTGCCCCCCCTCCCCTGCCCCCCCTCCCCTGCCCCCCACCCCTGCCCCCCCTCCCCTGCTCCCCTCCCCTGCCCAATCCTCCCCCCTTCCCAGGTCAAGTCACGAGTTTAATTTATATTTTAGTTTCTTGTCGACAAACTGATATCGTGATGGGGGGGGGGGGGTGTAGAGAGGGAGGGGGAGCTGAGGGAGGGGGGAGCAGGGGCAGGGAGCGAGGGGGGAGCTGAGGCAGGGAGGGAGGGGGGAGCAGGGGCAGGGAGGGAGGGAGGGGGGAGCAGGGGCAGGGAGGGAGGGAGGGGGAAGCAGGGGCAGGGAGGGAGGGAGGGGGGAGCAGGGGCAGGGAGGGAGGGGGGAGCAGGGGCAGGGAGGGAGGGGGGAGCTGGGGCAGGGGCAGGGGGGGAGATGGGGCATGGAGGGGCGGGAGGAGATGGGGCAGGGAGGGGCGGGAGGAGATGGGGCAGGGAGGGACGGGAGGAAGACAGACGAGGCGTGACGGGATTTGTATTTTATATCAAAGAATAAATATTGAGTGAGTTCCATAACACTTGACGTCTCTTGATCTCTTCCTCCAGTGTCCGGGTGTTGGCTCAGGCTATAACGAGGGTGGTGGCAGCTTAGTGGTGGCTATAACGAGGGTGTTGGCAGCTTAGTGGTGGCTATAACGAGGGTGTTGGCAGCTTAGTGGTGGCTATAACGAGGGTGGTGGCAGCTTAGTGATGGTTATAACGAGGGTGGTGGCAGCTTAGTGGTGGCTATAACGAGGGTGGTGGCAGCTTAGTGATGGTTATAACGAGGGTGGTGGCAGCTTAGTGGTGGCTATAACGAGGGTGTTGGCAGCTTACTGATGACATAAGACAAAAGGGAAAAAAAGAGTTTCTACTTTTCGATAAAAATCAGAGCTCACCTGTAGTTGTTGTAGGATATTTTGTGTATATTATGGTCGACAGAGGCGTCAGATCACCTGAAGATTAACACTCCCCTCCCACAGGCTTATTTTACTTTATGATTAAACACTTCAATATTACCTGGGGGAGTTAGGTTTGATTAGGTTAGATTTAGTTAAGGTAACGCTAGGTTAGGTTAGGTTTATCAAAGGCGTATTTATAAAAGCACTCCTATACGGCACAAATCCTACAACGCAAAGTTTCCTGGGATCTTCTGAAAATTAACCACTAGAACATACTTTACCTTAAGATTAACCGTCCTAAGGCTAACCTAACCTAACCTAACCTAGCCTAACCCCCAGGTAGCGTTAGTGGTTATTAATTCACCGGTGAAGTGAGCTGGGAGGTGCCTTATCAATTGATCCATTTACCTAGTGATTGTAAATTTACGCCAAACTCTTCTAATTCAATTTGATTTCCTAACTCGTACTAACTAAAGCGTCTCCAGTTAAGGTAGAGACTGTATAATACTCATGAGATTTCTTGACAGGTAATTGGAGGTTTTAATGTAAGGTGTACTTGTATATGCGGGTCCTTGTGAGGCGAATACACTGGGCCCGTGGAACCCGTCAATTTATTCTAATAACTGAAAACTGATAGTGGGACGTAAAATTGATGAGGTGAGGTTGGTGTGGGCTGTGTAGGTGTGGGCGTTCAGGTGTGCGGGTCAGGTGTGTGTGTGTGTGTGTGATCCCTATACAGTTTGTGGTGGAATGGGTTTCAGGTGTGGAGAGAATGTGTCCTCCTCCTCTACCTCCACTACCTCCTCCACCACCTCCTCCACCTTCTCCTCTATCATATCCTCCTCCGCCTCCACCTGTTCCACCTCCTCCCTCATGTTTTGCCGTACACCTAAACCTGGATTATTACAACTTGTACAATGTTCTGGACACTAATTATCATGATACAAATTTATGTACATCATTAAAACTTTCCAGCGTCTGACCCTAATTTATAGACGAAGTGTTTACTGTTTATGTAGGAACTGGCCAAGTGTGTGTGTGTGTGTGTGTACAGTGAGGATGGTGAGTGTGGTGTAGAGTGTTGGTGTACAGTATGGATGATGTGTGAATTATATAGTGTCGGTGGACCTTGGGGGAGTGATATACAGGGTCTGAGTAAAAGGTTTTGTGTGATGTTTGTCGACCGTTGTTCCATTAGACAGTGAGAAATGTCATCAACTTTATTACCAGTGGATAATACGGCTCATATTGCACACTGTTCATGTACCAGGTGGATTGATGTAAACTGTTCGTGTACTAAGTGGATTGTTGTACACGAATTCAGTAGTTTATTTTGTACACGGTGTTTCATTCGGGAGCCATAAATTCCAACGTAAAGGAGATGTCATTACAGTATGTAGCTACAGTG
This sequence comes from Homarus gammarus, assembly GCA_958450375.1. Lineage (NCBI taxonomy): Eukaryota > Metazoa > Arthropoda > Malacostraca > Decapoda > Nephropidae > Homarus > Homarus gammarus. The sequence continues at coordinate 576,139 of CAUDMG010000334.1, forward strand.
TACACGGTGTACATATTGTGCACGTCATGTACTTGATCACCTGAAGATTAACCACCTTAATGCTACCTGGAGTGTGGTTAATCAACTTAGTGTTCCGTTAAGTTAGGGTCAGGTCAGGTCAGGTCAGGTTAGGTTAGTACTAGGGTATTTAATATTCTTATAGGATGGGGTGCATATTCTTCAGGTGATCCACTTAAACCCGGCCAGAAGCCCTGGTAATTATCTGTCGGTCGAAGCTAACTAATACTTTGAAGGTAACATCAGTAGTAATAAATTATTCCCCCTTAATAACTCTGAATGAAACCGGTACATAAACAGAACAGACTTGTACAGAGGGGGAACATAACACGGAGATAAAGAGAGGATAAACATTGTTGGTTTAAGAGGTATATTAACTCCACAGAAGTCTTTACCTGGCTCCTGCACCTGGTCTTAATGAACTTCTTGGGTGATACCTTGACGTTCATTATACTGTATACAAGTAAATCAACCGCTAATATTATTTAAACCCTTCCCCTCAAAAAGTTTATACTGTATATTTTTTCTTAATAATCAGAATATAAATTTGCCGGGCTGTAGTGAGGCTCAGATTTAGGTTTATATGTAGAAGGCGCTGTAGGGTGGTGATGGTTCACTTGTGGACGGTGTGCTGTAGGGTGGTGATGGTTCACTTGTGGACGGTGTGCTGTAGCGTGTGTATAAAAGTCCAAACGTCGGTCCCGGGGCTGCAGTGTTAAGAGCCGTTCGTCGGTTATACAGCTTAGACAAGACATAAAGTTCCATTTGTCGGTTTTTTTAGTCTGCAGGTTAAATGTTTAATTGTCAGTGCTCCAACGGGGATCGTAAGTTTAAAATTTTATGAGGAGGAGCCGGGTAGGTAGCGGTCCTGGGTGACGGGTGGCGTGCAGTGGCTGGCTGGCTCTATGCTGCCAAGGGTCACTTAGCACCGCCTCTCATCTGGGCCGGGGTCTTTGGCATTACCGGCCCCCAGTAAGGTGACGTGTGTAGCCACCCAACGTCCTCGATTATGTAGTGGAGGGTTACTGTAACCACACTCTGAGGACGGACAGGTTGCGGAGGTAGGGAATGGAGACAGAGAATGACCGGATGAAAGGCACGGAGATAGTAAAGATAGACGAACATGGAGTTGGGAAGTAGAGAGAAGTTATGGTCTTTTTTCAACAGGAAATATGTATAGGTAGTGTATCCAGACCATTACCCTGGTCACCTGACAGTACGAGCAAGAACCTTCTGGTGAAGTTAACGGCAGGTCTCGTAAGGTGCGTCATATTGACTGTAGGTGAAGATAAGTGTGACCAGGTGACTGTAAGTGGATTTCAGTCCTAATGGTGCACAGTCCTAATGGTGCACAATCCTAATGGTGCACAATCCTAATGGTGCACAGTCCTAATGGTGCACAATCCTAATGGTGCACATTTCTAATAATGCACAGTCCTAATGGTGTACAGTCCTAATGGTGCACAGTCCTAATGGTCGTTTACTTAGAGTGTAGAAGTAGAGGTCCTTCACATACGCGAACTGAGGCCATGTAAAGTACTTAGTCTAGAAGATGTAAACAGAAAAACCAGATACCAGATGAACAACGATGTTATAGAGAATTCCGACTGTGAGAAAGATTTAGGAGTAATGATGAGTAGGAATCAAGTCAACAATGTGTATTTGCTTGAAACAAGGCTAATAAAGTACTTGGGTTCATACAAAGGTGTGTGTGTGTGTGTGTGTGTGTGTGTGTGTGTGTGTGTGTGTGTGTGTGTGTGTGTTCTCCTAGGACCTAGACACTTATTAACTCAGAGCTGAACGATTGGCACTGCTCCTCTCCGTCACTGTCCACGCCGTCACTGTCCCTCTCCGTCACTGTCCCTCGCCGTCACTGTCCCTCTCCGTCACTGCCCCTCTCCGTCACTGCCCCTCTCCGTCACTGTCCCCGCCGTCACTGTCCCTCGCCGTCACTGTCCCTCGCCGTCACAGTCCACGCCGTCACTGTCCACGCCGTCACAGTCCTCGCCGTCACTGTCCCTCGCCGTCGCTGTCCACGCCGTCACTGTCCCTCGCCGTCACTGTCCACGCCGTCACTGCCCCCCGCCGTCACTATCCACGCCGTCACTGTCCCTCGCCGTCACTGTCCACGCCGTCACTGTCCCTCGCCGTCACTGTCCACGCCGTCACTGTCCCTCGCCATCACTGTCCACGCCGTCACTGTCCCTCGCCGTCACTGTCCCTCGCCGTCACTATCCACGCCGTCACTGTCCCTCGCCGTCACTGTCCACGCCGTCACTGTCCCTCGCCGTCACTGTCCACGCCGTCATTGCCCTGTGTCAGTCTGCGTGACGGTGGTTAAGAAGGGCGTGTCGGGTAGAGTGTTATGATTAGTGCCTCAGTGTTGGCTCCCGTCACACCCCATCACACCCCCGACACACCTCGTCACGCCCCAACCCACTCCCGACACGCCTCCTCTCACCCCTGTCACTCCCCATCACACCCGTTACGCCCCATCACAATCCCGTCACACCCAATTACGGCGTCGTCATGCCCCATTACAGCCCCGTCAAGCTCGATCGAACCCCCGTCACTCCCCGTCACACCCCATCACAATTCTGTCACGCCCCTGTCACAACCCAAAACACCCCCGTCACACCCCGTCACATACCCCGTAACACATCCTCAGAGAGAGAGAGAGAGAGAGAGAGAGAGAGAGAGAGAGAGAGAGAGAGAGTCTTTATTTTCTAACGCTAACAAATACTGGATCCTCCTCAACCCTCCTACTCACCGTCTCAGGTAATTAATCTCAAGTAAGACTGAAGATATAAATAAGTGTGAGTATTTAACGTTTGAATAATTAAACTAAAGTAAATTTGATGTCTTAAGTTTGGATCCGTCTTAAGTAACACAGGTTATAAGTGAAGGTAATATTATATATTTCTTAACATAAATCAATATAAGGTATTGGCTATATTTTACTTTGATTGTTTACTTAACCACAGAGTACCGTACGTCTTTCCTTGATGTTTGGGACTAAGAGAGAGATTACGTCTACCTGATACCTGTTAGTAGCTTAGAGAGAGAGAGAGACAGGGAGGCAGGGGAAGAGGGAGGCAGGGGAAGAGGGAGGCAGGGAGAGAGGCATCACCCATGGTACAATAAAGAAACACAGGTATGATCAGATTAGTGGCTGGGGATTTTGCAGTTGTCAGTCGTTGAGTTGGTTTGTTGACAATTATTAGGGGGGGGGGGGAGGGAGGAAAGGTTTTGGGGAAGAAGGAGAGGGAGGAATTGTGGCAGAGTGGAGGGATGGGGGAAAGGATAAATGGAAGGAGGGGGAGGAGGTGATCAGGAGAAAAGAAAGGGAGATAAAAGGGGAAAATTAAATAGAATGGGAGAAGACAAGGGAGGATTAATGGAAGGGAAGGGGTGTAGGACTAATGGAAGGGAAGGGGTGGAGGACTAATGGAAGGGAAGGGGTATGTGTAGAAAGAGCTAGAAGCGAAGGGAGGAAGGCAAGGAAGGGAATAATAATACGATAAAGGAGGAGAGAACGGGAGAGGTTTTAGGGCTGGAAGGAAGAAATGGAGATGAAAGAGTGAGGGATGAAGAGGGAGGGGAGGAAGATCTCTGGCTATTAGATGGAAGAGTTAAGTGAGGAAAAAACGTGATTGACTTTTGGCTGAAGTACTGGTGTTATATGTGAGCCTTGGAGGAAGGGTGATTGAAGAGGAGGAGGAGGATCTGGAAGGATGAACAGGAAGAGGAGGAGGAGGAGGAGGAAAGAAGAGTGAAGGAATTATTGAGGAAGGAAAGGTGAAATAATTATTGGTGGAGGAGGAGGAGAGGTTGGAGGTAAAGG
>CAUDMG010000334.1:585000-645000 GCA_958450375.1 Homarus gammarus
TTCTTTGTATTTCGTTTTCATTAACATTAATCCTAAACCAACTGTACCCTGTAACCAAGAGTTAAAACAGTACTGTAGTTGTGTTTTTGTATTCTCATCACCATGTTATTATAACCGCTCTCATTAACGTTACAAAGAAATAATAATTTGTAATTGTAAATTTTGACTTTATTTTAAAAAACACTGTAATGGAATTCATACAAAAAACAGCATGAAGTATTTTTTTCCTTTTCGTTGCATGTTGATGTTGCAGAATGTAGCAGATAAAGAAAAGTATTTATTCTAATTTTTATTTTAAAGAATAATTTTTTTTTTACATATCCCTATATAATTTTTCTTCGTTATTCTAAAAAATAAACAAGACTAAAATAAAAAAAAGACGCAGATAAAACATCGCCTTCATAATTTGTTTTGCGTTTTTTCTTAATCCGAAGAAAAAAAAATGGTCGTATTTTTTTTACTTGATTCCCAAATAAAAAATAAAACTAAAAGTACCTATTTTTTATGTTCAGTACTTTTTTATATTTCATTAAAAAGAAAAACTAAATCGAAATACATGTTTAGATTTTGTTAATTTTATTTTGTCTTTATTACAGAATTTATAGAAAAAGAAGAAAATATTAGGGACTCAAATGCTCTCATCATTCTCAGCAGTTTCTTCTTCTTGTTTTTGTTTTGATATACAGTATTATCTCTTTATTCCCAAATTTAACCATCCGCCTAAAAATACTTGTTAAATTTCTTACGTACTTTATTTATACTTTATAATTTAATACAAATTTATTTTATTACAATATACTTAAAAAATCAAAATTTTCATTATTTCTTTCTTAATTTATCCATAAATATAACAGAAAAAGGAAGCATCAATAAAAGGCCTTCACAATAAATCACTATTTACGTGATTTTTTTTATAATATATCCTTTAAAAAAAATGCGGATTTCTACACTAATTTTTACTATATTCATTAAACAAAAACCAAAAATAAACATTAACCAAAGTTTTATTTTTACAATATATCACTTTAATATTTTACTTTATTTTTATACATAACAAAACGAAAAATAAACCAATAGCAAAACACCTCCACAATATTTCAGTATTGGTCGTAACATTTTCACATTGGAGCATAACCTTTGAATTCTGCAGGAGGAAGCAGCGATGGTGGTGGTGGTAGTAGTGTTGATAATGGTGGTAGTGGCGATGGTAGTGATGGTAATAGTCGTGATAGTGGTGTCGGTGGTATTGGTAACTGTATTGGTAAAGTTGATGGTGGTGGTAGTAGCGGTGACAATAGTGGCAGTGGTGGCAATAATGGTGGTAGTATTGACGGTGGTGGAGAAGGCAAAAGAATATTTTGGTGTGTAAAATATTTCCCAGCGGGAGATCAGAGGTGCTGTCAATATGTTTCACAGCTCTACCAACCTTAACGTACACACAAGTCTCCAGCTCCGACAACCAGCGAAGCAAAACCGATTATATTCTCGTGTGTTTGGAGATGATGGTAGAGGTATTAATAGTAATAATATAATGATAATATTAATGATAGAGGGAATAATAATAATAATAATAATAATAACTTTTTTTTTTAAGTATGTCAGGAAGGCTGTGTCAGGAAGGTTGTATAAAGAATAGTGTGTCAGGGAGTATCAGCGGCCCCATCTTGGGATTTGCATCACCAAAAGGATAATATGAGAGAGGTAGAGTGGAGCGCCTGGTGGAGGAGAGAGAGAGAGAGAGAGAGCTGTGGCGTGTTTATATACTTATAGAGTCACAGATGATATATAACCCTATAGTTCCTGCTGTTGGTGAAGTATATTATAAATTAAGTATAAATGGAAATATATTTACTGTTGTATCTTTTTGGTGATGATAATGTTCAGTATATTGGATCACCTGAAGATTACATAGCATAGCGTATTTCACCTGAAGATTTATTCACCCCAATGGTTCCTGGGGAGGTTTAAGTTAAGTAAACGTTAGGTTACGTTGTGTTAATTTAGACTATATTACATTGATATTATATTAAGTTATGTTAAGTTAAGTCAGGTAAGGTCAGGTCAGGTCAGGTTAGGTTAGGTTAGGTTCTTCATCTTGCTCCAGGGAACTATCAGCATAACAAGTAACAGCAGAACTAATAAGGAACAACTGTAAATTTATCTGGGAATTCGTAGTCGTATTAATGGTCTGTGAATAATAGCACGACAGTACACAGAAGACGACCCTACAGTATGCTGATCTTGGGTCAATACTCTTATTTGATAAACAGGCACAGCGGAGGGTCACAGGTCAAAGTTCAGATATAAATTGACCTAAGAGGATATGACCCTATTAAAAAAAAAGCGATATTTAACACAGTACAAACAAGAGGGTGTGATAAGTGGTGCTTTATTGCCTGTACCTGTGACGACACTAATTAAAGCATGGCCAGGTAATTACTGATGAAGTGGAGAGGCGGAGGAGAGACTGGGGGAGGTGGAGAGACTGGGGGAGGAGGAGAGATTGGGGGGTGAAGAGACTGGGGAAGGTGGAGAGACTGGGGGGAGATGGAGAGACTGGGGGAAATGGAGAGACTGGGGGAGATGGAGAGACTGGGGGAGGTGGAGAGACTGGGGGAGATGGAGAGACTGGGGGAGATTGAAAAGAGACTTGTATTATCTCTTACTCTCGTCTCCTCCTTCAGTAATCGACAGTAAATGAAAACTGAAGTAATTGGAAAATATGAATAGGAGAAACAGCGTTGAGAACCACTAATGTTTAAAGGACTAACATAAGGGAGAGAGAGAGAGAGAGAGAGAGAGAGAGAGAGAGAGAGAGAGAGATTTGTGTGTATGTATGTGTGTGTGTCTTCATAAGTCACTATATCTTCCTTGACAAGAAATTTGACGAAAGACAACATCGGGATAGTCACTTAATGTAATTTGACATCATATCGAGGTTCTAGTCTGCGGGTTATTTGTTTGTCTAAAGTCAGAGGGAGGCAGGGAGGGAGGGAAGTAGGGATTTTTTTTTAATTTAACAACTTTATTGACAAAGCTTGAAGTACAATTTTCCTATTCTGAGTAATTCAGTCAGGTCTTAACACTGAGGGTGTTATCACTGTTCACTGCCACGCAGGACAGAGGTTCGTACACAAAGAAATAGATCATATTCATTAACAGTATATATAGGTCATGTGGGTGATATCACTGTTCACTGCCACGCAGGACAGTTGTTCAGAGACAGTAGAAGTCATATTCTATTTTAGGACTAATTAGTGTGGACTAGCAAATTTAGGATAGACTGACAGAATGTACTCAAGGGGTCCTGATTCAATGTACTGTAGTCATTACATAGTTCATGATACAATAAACCAGGTAGCCTGAAGTCTTTGACACTCCCACATTCAATAATATAATGTTCAAATGTTATGCTTTAGAGGTTTATCACAAAGTTTACATGCTGAGTGTTCCGGTATGGGTACAGCGTTACTAACTTGCCAGATGTGTCTGTACCCTAGCCTAATTCTGGCCACGACTACATCACATTGTCTGGTTCTGTCCTTGTGCTGGCCATACCGGTACCTCTTGTCACAACATTTGTCATATTTAGTAATGCTGCAACTGTCAGGTCTCTGTGCATTTCTCAGTTCTTCTAGATCAGTTCATGATTTTGACTTGTATGTTTTTAACTACAATATTGGACAACATTTCCGTTCTTACATGCCTCATTGGCCAGTCTATCAACACGGTTATGACTCCTAATTCCAACATGGGACGGAATCCACACAAATTCAATACGAAAGATGTTCTCCTTAGCAGTTATCACATTTCTTTTAATATCACAGACAACTTTAGGAAGGGACCTACTGCCAAGGGAAGTAGGGAGACAAGGAGGGAGGGAGGGAAGGAAAGTGAACGTAGGAATATTTGAGTATTCAGGCAGCGTTGGAGTGAAGAATGGCTTATGAAACGACGATGTGATATTTACAGTCGTGTTGTGCTGGGGAATACCCGGGAGAGAGTGAGTGAGTGGAGGGTTTAGGAGGAGGGAGGGACGGCTGCTGAGGGACAGAGGAGGTCGGGAGGGAGGGAGGGAGGGAGGGAGGGAAGGCTGCCTGCCAATAGAGAGAGGGAAGGAGAAGAGAGGGAAGGGTGCCGAAGGAGAGAGGAGGTCGGGAGGGAGGGACTGCTGTAGAGGGAGAGAGGAGGAAGGGAGGGAAGGCTGCCAATAGAGAGAGGGAGGGAGAGAGGGAAGGGTGCCGAAGGAGAGAGGAGGTCGGGAGGGAGAGAGGGAGGGAGGGAAGACTGCCAATAGAGAGAGCGGGAGGGAGGGAGGGAAGGAGGGGAAACTCGTGAAAAACTAAGATTTTTTCGGCTAAGTTACAAAGGTCAGAGGGAAGTATTTACGTTAAAATGGTTTTGTATTGCTGGAGCTTGTTGGAATATTTTCAGTCAAGAGTTGGAACATTTTCAGTCAAGAGTTGGAACATTTTCAGTCAAGAGTTAAAATAGTTTTAATCAAGAGTTGGAACATTTTCAGTCAAGAGTTGGAACATTTTCAGTCAAGAGTTGGAACATTTTCAGTCAAGAGTTGGAACATTTTCAGTCAAGATTTGGAACATTTTCAGTCAAGAGTTAGAGAGACGAGGAGGAGGAAGAAGAGAAGGAGGGTAGTTATGACGCCAAAAATCTGTGTTTATGTTAAAAAAGAAAATACTGATTCACAGAAAATTATAAAATCTACCATAATGAAGAAAAAATCCCGTCAAAGAAATTAAAAATATCGTATAAGACAGAAAAGCAAAAATAACCAAAGAAGAAAAAAAGTCATGTAGTACAAATGAAATAACACGAAAATGAATAAAATAAAATACTTGGCGTTAAAAGCAATAAAACGAAGGAAACTATATAGTAAATGTAAGAGAATAAATAGGAAAAAATAATATAAAATTCCTCATCAAAAACTTTCGCATAAAGTGGACTAACACGAACTTAATTAATTACAAGAATTAGCAAGAAGAGAAAATAAAAAAGGCTACCTTTTCAAACCTCCGGAAAAGAAATTTGCGAATGAAGAGAAAATTTTCGCTGGGTAAAAAAAAGGAAAAGAAAAAGGCCTCTCCCCCCCCCCCTTCCCGAAAAATTGGGCGGTAATGCGGGACTTTTTTGTTTTCACAGTCAAGTTGGCAGATTCTGGCTATTTACATTGAGAATGCTTTTAAAATATTCCAATTAGGATACCGAACGCCTTTAATTATACAAGCCAGGGAGAGGAAGAACCTATGCTAATGAAAAGAGACTCCTCCCACATCCCTCCTCTCTCCCTCCCTCTCTCCCACAACCCTCCCTCCCTCCCTCCCTCCCTCCCCCCTCCCTCCCTCCCTCCTATTCTCTTTCTCTTCCCTCCCCCTTTCATTCCTTCTTCTCTACCTCCTCCTATGCATTCATCCCCCCTCTCTCCTTTCTCCCCCTCTCTCCTTCCTCCCCCCTCTCTCTCTACTTCCTCCCCCTCTCTCTCCTTCCTCCCCCCCTCTCTCCTTCCTCCCCCCTCTCTCTCTACTTCCTTCCCCTCTCTCTCCTTCCTCCCCCCCTCTCTCCTTCCTCCCCCCCTCTCTCCTTCCTCCCCCTCTCTCCTTCCTCCCCTTCCCTCCCTCATCTTCCAGTACTGCTCTTCTCTCCTCCCCTTTCCCTTTCCCTCTCTGGGCTGCGTTTGCGCCTTTCTCGTGTATCTTTCTCTTTCTTCCTTTCCCGCATCTCTCTCTCTCTCTCTCTCTCTCTCTCTCTCTCTCTCTCTCTCTCTCTCTCTCTCTCTTCATACATCGTTGTAAGGGCCATGTACACCTACTTACACTTGTTGGAGGGCCATGTACACTTACACTTGTGGAAGGGCTAAGTATACCTATTTAACACTTGTGAGAGACCTTTTATACCTGTTGGAGGGTCATAAACATCTGTACACACCTGTGAACGGGTCATATACACCGGTTAGAGGGTCATATACATCTATATACACCTGTGGAAAGGCCATATATATATATACCTGTGGGAGGTAGAACATTGTAGTGGAGGGGTGGTGTTGGTGGTCGGGGCTGGCTGGCTCCCTCGCTTGGTTTAATCTAATAGAATGGTTGCTGGTGGCTCCCTAATCCTGATTCTATTTAAATATAGTTGACTCCGTATTGCTAAAGTGAAGCACCATACCCGGCTGATTTTTTTCTCTGTTAGTTTCGTCCAGTTTAATTATTCCTTTGTCGTTGCTGTGTGTCTTTTCGGTGGTGAATTTATTTTGTATTGTTATTTTTATTCGTCTTTTGTATTTGTTTGCTTTTATTTCGTCTGTTGTTCGTCTCTTGTTGATCTGACTGATATTTATTTTTGACGTTTGAGGGATTGTTTGTTTTGTGTTTTTTTACTTTTGTTTTTATTAGTACTCTCTCTCTCTCTCTCTCTCTCTCTCTCTCTCTCTCTCTCTCTCTCTCTCTCTCTCTCTCTCTCTGGTTCAGGTTTTGGTACCAGGATGTCAGGGTCAGGTAATGCCACAGGAGGTAAGGTCATGGTACAGGTGTCATGGTGCAGGTGTCGGCACAGGTGTAACATCGGCTTAACACGCGAGTAATTCCGTATTGGACGTAGGTAATCGGATTATTTAATTTATCTTTTATTTTTTTTTTTTTTTAGGGAGGGCGTCGCACATATCTCATACGTCTTATTTCGTCTTTCCTTCTGGAGGTGAGGTGAGGTGATTCCCTTGCTGGTAACCCTGGAGTTTCGCTAATATAACCCTTATTTATGAGACAATAAACGCGAGAATGAGAGAGAGAGAGAGAATCATTAAAAATATTACTGAAATTACACAACCCACCAATAATACATTAATATACTTGTATCACAAATAATTATTAGCGGTTCTCTACCAGCGAGTGAATCATCCAATAAAAATATTCGTATTATTATCACCAGTATATTTATTATTTATTAACTTATTACTAAATAAACCTTGATTAATTAAAAATCTTCAGGAATATAATCTAATTGTTGTCATTAAGGATCATTGTTCGTCTCATTGATGCATATATAATTATCTATTGGTCATTCACAGCGTCTCTCAAGGCTGTCACTTACCCCCGCCACAGCGTCTCTCAAGGCTCCCACTTACCCCCGTCACAGCGTCTCTCAAGGCTCCCACTTACCCCCGTCACAGCGTCTCTCAAGGCTCCCACTTACCCCTGTCACAGCGTCTCTCAAGGCTCCCACTTACCCCTGTCACAGCGTCTCTCAAGGCTGTCACTTACCCCCGTCACAGCGTCTCTCAAGGCTCCCACTTACCCCCGTCACAGCGTCTCTCAAGACTCCCACATACCCCCGTCACAGCGTCTCTCAAGGCTCCCACTTACCCCTGTCACAGCGTCTCTCAAGGCTGTCACTTACCCCCGTCACAGCGTCTCTCAAGGCTCCCACTTACCCCCGTCACAGCGTCTCTCAAGACTCCCACATACCCCCGTCACAGCGTCCCTCAAGACTCCCACATACCCCCGTCACAGCGTCTCTCAAGGCTCCCACTTACCCCCGTCACAGCGTCTCTCAAGGCTCCCACTTACCCCCGCCACAGCGTCCCTCAAGGCTCCCACTTACCCCCGTCCCTAATGCTGCCAACTCTGTATCGTCACATCGAGGTACAAGTTTGTTTGTATTTTAGCATTGAGGTTTGTAATGGATTTGATATGTCTATTTGTCCTTCATGGCAGCCGTAACATGGATGGTTCTGGTGGGAGGGGAGGAGGGGGGGGGTGGTCAATACCTCGCTTTTGTTCATCTTTTGTTATTGTTAGGTCTTGCTATTGTGTTCTGCATTGATCATCATTTATTATTTATTAGGTGTTGTTATCGTGTTCTTCGTTTGTTCAGGTAGATTTAGGTTATGTTAAGCTGTTCTTTGATTACATTGATATTGTTAATGTTTTTCAGTTGTTTGATATAAGGTCTTGTTCTTCAGTTATATAGGTCAAATAAACCAACCCACAAAAAAATATATATATAATATTCTCACATTATGAAAATTTTACAAACAACAATTTCAAAATAAATAAATAAATATAAAATCACATACCCCCCCCCCCCCCAAAAAAAAAAAATCACAAAGTTAATTGATACGAGTCATTTATTATAGATAGGCTTTTAAACTAAAGCTTCGTAAAAGAATATGAATATTTTAACAGAGCGAGGTGCCTTTTCAACATAGAGCGGATTATAAGCTCAGGGTGACTTTTATTCTGAATTTAGAATATGATCGAGGAGTCACGAAATTGTAATCCCTTTAATTCACAAGATTCTGGGATTTATTTTTTTACTTTTTTTTTAACCTTGAATTTTGTTGTGTGGGGAAGGCGATGGGGGGGGGGGGGGGAGGTTGTGTTGATGGTGAGATATGTGGTGGTGTGGTGTATTGTGTTAGGAACGGTATTGGAGAGTGTGATGATGATGATAGTGTGTGTTGGAGGGTGTGGTGGTGATGATAGTGTGTGTGTTGGAGGGTGTGGTGGTGATGATAGTGTGTGTGTTGGAGGGTGTGGTGGTGATGATAGTGTGTGTGTTGGAGGGTGTGGTGGTGATGATAGTGTGTGTTGGAGGGTGTGGTGGTGGTGATAGTGTGTGTGTTGGAGGGTGTGGTGGTGATGATAGTGTGTGTGTTGGAGGGTGTGGTGGTGATGATAGTGTGTGTGTTGGAGGGTGTGGTGGTGATGATAGTGTGTGTGTTGGAGGGTGTGGTGGTGATGATAGTGTGTGTGTTGGAAGGTGTGGTGGTGATGATAGCGTGTGTTGGTGACGGTGTTGGAGAGTGTGGTGGTGGTGATAGCGTGTGTTGGTGACGGTGTTGGAGAGTGTGGTGGTGGTGATAGCGTGTGTTGGTGTAAAGTTACATACTTAGAATAAAATATTAGCGGCTTATATATTTATTAATACATAAATCGTTACTGTTGCAACATATAATATAGCTTGCCAGGGATGATAGATTAAAGCGTTGCAGAATTGAGCATTGTATAGAATTAAAACTCTGTTGCAGAATTGTTCAGTGTTGCATTAACCTGTGATATTTGTGTGGTAGAACTGGTCTTAATGTCGCTATAAAATGATATTGCCTTGATGAACTGATGTTGAGTGTTGTGTGTATTAACCAACGTTGCGATCATGTTGTATTTACTGTTGATTTTGATGTTGCAGGATGTGCAGTATGTTCCTGCCGGAGCTGTCGAGCTTCGTGGCCTCACTGCTGTTCGCCGTTCACCCCATCCACACTGAGGCCGTAAGTTCAACCTACCCTTCGTCGCCAACAAAGAGTCCTGCCTGTCCTTCCTGTCTACCTAATAAAAAACGTTTTTCTCGTTGGCTCTTTTAAAAAAAAATATATAGCAAAACAGATTTGTTGCAGAGTATACCAGTGACAGCGTGTGTGTGTGTACACATTATGTATGTATATCTCTTTGTACACACATATATCTCACCTTGTGTATATATATATATATATATATATATATATATATATATATATATATATATATATATATATATATATATATATGCTGATAACCACAAGGAAAGAAGAAAACACGAAGTTCCCAAGCGCTTTCGTGTAATTCACATCTTCAGGGGCGAGTACTCACCCCTGAAGATGTGAATTACACGAAAGCGCTTGGGAACTTCGTGTTTTCTTCTTTCCTTGTGGTTATCAGCATATACCTAGATCACGCGCACCTACAGTGATTTACTTATATATATATATACACGGTGAGATATATCTGTGTACAAAGAGATATACATGGGGAACTCTTATAAACGTTGAGGTATTTATTTGTTAGTTATGGGGGAAGAGAAGGAGGATGGAGAGGAGGAGGGGTGTGAGTTGACAATGGAGGTGCTGCCTAAGGTAGTCACTATAGAGCTTGGGTGTAGAACCGGCCTGCATGTAGGGCCGGCCTGGGTGTAGGGTCACACTCCCCAGTTCCTCCCGTTCTCTCCCAACCACCTGGAGTGTGTTCAGTTAGGTGTATATGTATAAAGCCTACTTATGTTGTATCAGTTGTATAGTTATATTGTCCAACACCTAGCAAACTACAGCACCACCCAAACTACCGTCAGGGTAGTAAACCATATCAACATGGGTAGGTCTGGCGGCTCATCCGGCAGTCTTATCAGTCTGTCCATACAGAACACGCGTCTCTCCCGTCACCGTGCTTTTGCCTCTGTACTGTTACTCCTTCAGCAAACTCCAGTGAACAGTTGTTTTATTACTCGTCAACTCCTATCACCACATGCCCCACCCACCACATGCCCTTCCCACCACATGCCCTCACACTCCCATACCATCCAACCACCCCCGGTTTCTCCCCCCTCCCTGCTACACTCCCCCACGCCATCCACCCACCCCAGGCTCCTCCTACGGTTGGCTGAGATAGTTCTTGAGGAGTGGACGAGAGGGTTCTTAGGAGCGTGAGTGAGGGGGTAGCGCACGCCAGGTCTGTAGTACTGGCCAGGGGCTCCACACTCACCAATAGTGTGTGTGGGGATGTAGTGTGTGTGGGGGTGTAGTGTGTGTGTGTGTGTGGGGGTGTAGTGTGGGGGGGTGTAGTGTGTGTGGGGGTGTAGTGTGTGTGAGGAAATGCACCACACACCAATACTACGAGAACACACCATTACAACCACCACCACCACCACACACACCACTACCACACACACCACCACCACCTCACACCACCACCACACACCACCACCACACACCACCACCTCACACCACCACCACCTCACACCACACACCACCACCACACACCACTGCTACTATACTATGTGCCTCTGATACGATATAGCCGGCATTGCACTCGACCGCCTTTTCTACCTCATCTGAAAAGTTGGGCACCAATTGGAGTGGGATGGGAATACTCCGTGCTCGAACCAGTGACTTCAGGATAGGAGTCGAGCGCTGCATCCACTCAGTCGTCGTGTCTCTACCTAGTAAGAAAACACTACTTTCTCTCAATGATGTTTGCAGTAGTATCCTCAGCACTACTTTAAACGTTCGGGTGGGTGAATTATTTCCTACGTTTGTGAGCGGGCGTGTTAGAGCGTGGCTGTGAGGGGTGGGTGGGGTGGTGAGTGAGGTTGTGCAGTGAGTCTTTGGTTGAGAAGGCTGAATCTTTTCCAAGTAGGTGATGAAATTCTTCTGTAGGGTATAACGCTGACTCACGCATGTTCATTAGCATTTACGCATAGACGCATATTCTTCTATGTTTAACCCAGTCACTCACTCACTCTCTCTCTCTCTCTTGTCATCATTGTATAAATATAAATAATTCGGCATAAACTTACTATGTAATTTCGCAGCACAGTAATAACATTGGCCTCCCCACTCGGCCTCTGGAACAATGTTAATCCCAGGCACGGAGTTTCTTCATAAACAACAAGTGTATTAATCCCTTTCACCGAGATTCAAGTCTTTCCAACTGTGTTCTTTCGCACAGTAGCTGCAGCGGAGTCCTCATTGTGCGAGAGGTTCCAGGATTTATGGTAAACTTACAGATTAAACTCCCTTGGGTGTTTGGCTGCTCCTTGCAACTTCGAAATTCCGTTTTGATGAGTGTCGCGTCATTTTTGCTTTGGGTACAATTACATTATTAAAGCCAGAAGGGGTTAATGAACTGGTTAGTGAAAGTTGTGGTGGTATTAACCGTGTTGTTTGTTTGTTGTACAGTTACCTACACATGAACGTACCACAACCTGGGAGTATGTGAAGGCAAGGTACAAGATGTGGCAACCTAGTGCTGTAGTTATGGTTGAAAGACTGGATTTGAAGCAGAAAATTACACTATTTGCGTGGCCACACCTCAATCCTGAAGAATACTTATCACATGGATGTTTAATATGTTTATGATATGCAGCAGTGTTGTGGAGTCACGACCGAGTGACTAGGACTGAACTAAGGGGAACCGTCAAACAGGGCAATCCACGGTGCTGCTTGCCACGCCTCTTACCTGTGCCTTCACACATTCCCAGGTCGTGGTACGTTCATGTGGAGGCAACTGTACTTATACTTCGTCTGCCCGAGGATGCTGTTTTGTGCTGTGCTGTGCTGTACTGTACTGAAGTGTCTATGAGCATCGTACCATATGATGAGGGAAGTTTGTAGTGCTAAATTTTCATACAAAATCATATTAACTTTTCATTTTGCATGCATGAAGAGTTTTACTTTACGTTTCATTTTAGCACACACACACACACACACGTGTATGTCTTTATATTTATATTAATTCGAGGGAGCAGTAAGGGGAGAGCGAGTGTGTGTGATAGAGTTGTGGAGAGGAATAAGACAGAGAGAAGGGTGTGAAGGGAGATGGAGGGGGAGAATATAAAAGAGAACAGTGCCAAGGGGCGAAGAAAGACTGTCGGAGAATGGGAAGAGCAAGAGAGGAAGGAATTGGGGAAGGAAAGTCAGGGATGAACAGGAGGAACCACTGATGAAGTATATAAAGAGAATAGTGATAAGAGGAACAAAGAGGAAGACAAGGAGAAGGCTTACATAAAAAAAAGGAGAGTATGTGTGGGGAGAGGTGATGGTTGACCCAGGGGAGGGGGAGAGTACATAAGAGGCTCCATCAGGGTAATAATAAGACGGCCGGATCAAAGAGTGTTGAGAGATGGTGCAGCACAAAGACTTCTACTGCTCCTCCCCTTGGCGGCCTCTTGTACGGCCGCCCACACTGACTTGGTGACACTGATAGGGTGTGACTCACTGACTTGGTGACACTGATAGGGTGTGACTCACTGACTTGGTGGCAGCATTAGGGTGTGACTCACTGACTTGGTGGCAACATTAGGGTGTGACTCACTGTCTTGGTGGCAGTGGTGGGGTGTTACTCACTGACTTGGTGACAGTGATAGGGTGTGACTCAATGACTTGGTGACAGTGATAGGGTGTGACTCACTGACTTGGTGGCAGCATTAGGGCGTGACTCACTGACTTGGTGGCAGCATTAGGGTGTGACTCACTGACTTGGTGACAGTGATAGGGTGTGACTCACTGACTTGGTGGCAGCATTAGGGCGTGACTCACTGACTTGGTGGCAGCATTAGGGTGTGACTCACTGACTTGGTGGCAGTGGTGGGGTGTTACTCACTGACTTGGTGACAGTGATAGGGTGTGACTCACTGACTTGGTGGCAGCATTAGGGTGTGACTCACTGACTTGGTGGCAGTGGTGGGGTGTTACTCACTGACTTGGTGACAGTGATAGGGTGTGACTCAATGACTTGGTGACAGTGATAGGGTGTGACTCACTGACTTGGTGACAGTGATAGGGTGTGACTCACTGACTTGGTGGCAGCATTAGGGCGTGACTCACTGACTTGGTGGCAGCATTAGGGTGTGACTCACTGACTTGGTGGCAGTGGTGGGGTGTTACTCACTGACTTGGTGACAGTGATAGGGTGTGACTCAATGACTTGGTGACAGTGATAGGGTGTGACTCACTGACTTGGTGACAGTGATAGGGTGTGACTCACTGACTTGGTGGCAGCATTAGGGTGTGACTCACTGACTTGGTGGCAGTGGTGGGTTGAGTGACTCGCTCCTAGCATAGATCATGGGGAACAAACCGCTGTAGCATAATAATTCTCCTTACCTCTCTCTCACTTTATGAGTATAACAGATGAGCATGTTGAAGGTCTGCCACACTTTCCCTCGTCCATGTAGTTACCTGAAAAATATATATATATTTTGCACTATAAAAGATGATACCATTATATATTTATTCCCAGTACAGATAGATTGACTTTCACTGTCGTAAGATTGGTAGATTTTAAGGTAATTTTTATTTTTTTTATTTTTTACGGGGAATAGCCCACCCGGCCACAGATCATCGACCCTCAACTGGGCCTCGGGGGCGAAAAAATAAGAGTAAAAAGAAAAAAAGAAAACAAATATAAGAGAAAAAGACTTAATCTACACCAAGAAGATGCCGGAAAACCAGCTTTTTGAAGTGAGACAGATTGTAAGAGTATGGAAACACAGAAGAAGGCAGAGCATTCCACAGTTTGGCTGTGTGAGGAAAGAAGGATGTTCTATAACGTTTTATTCTAGTGTGACCGACATCCACAGATAAACGGTGGGCACCGCGGGCAAGATGAGTGTTATGAGCCCACGGCCTTGTCGGCGGTACACAGGATGCCAAATCCACCGAACATTGCCCGTTAAAGTACCTGTAAAAGAGAGAGTGAAGGAACATTGTGGCAAAGAGAAAGGGAAGAAAGATTTTCAACTAAAGGAGGAGAGTTAAGACGAAATGCCTTTGATTCCACCCTATCTAACAGTTGGACAGAAGAAGAGCCACCCCAGATATGAGAGCAGTTACTCCAAGTTATGACGAATGAATCCCTTATAAACTTCAAGCAACTGCTGAGGAGTAAAGTAGCTACTGATCTGTACAGCACTCTCTCTCTTACACACACACACCAGACTTCTGTTCCTGAGTCGTAGTTCTGTTCCTTGTGTACAACTTTCATCATATTACACTGCTAGATATTTTTTTCTTCCCGACTCTCCTCCTTTTTTTCTTCCCCTGGTATGATGTTATGGTTGTGTGATGTATAGATCCTGTTGTGTTCTTTGACGGTAGTGTTGGTTCATTAGCGTAATGGTTTCCTGGGCGTGTGGCGGCGTATTGGTTCTTTCAGTGTCAATGTTCTGTTAGCTGGATAATGATGGCCTTTATTCTTATGTGTATAGCGATTGTGCTATTCTGCTACTATGTGTGTGTGTGGGGGGGGGGGGGTGCTTGTGTGGGCGCCTATCTGTCAGTCCGTCCGTCCGTCTCAGTCGTACAGATGTAATAATATCTGTCTCAATCCAGTAGATTTGTGGTTTATGTAGTATGTCCAGGATGTGTTTTGGTTTTACCAGGTCTTATGATTTTTAAACCAAGAATCTAAACCTGACGATATTAAACGTATACCTGATCATCTCTGGCTATTGGGTTCTCACTTTAAAGGAATGATCAAGAGAACAAGCTATTCGTACTAAGAGGTTGGTCCAAAAATATTACAGGTAATCTTTACACGAGGAATTTTTACGAGTTGCAAACTGTAAAATCCTTTGATGCGATTGGGTGAGTTTTATAGATAGTTTCTCTCAGCTAAGGAGCTGAGCCCAGACCTTCTTGTATATTGATATTTGGTATCATTTATGATGCTATTTCTGAGACGTAGCGCCTCTAGCTCTCAGCTTGAAGGCTTTCAGCTCGAACCCTACCCTGGCAGAGAGAGAGAGAGAGAGAGAGAGAGAGAGACCTTACATAACACCCTGAACGAACAACTGAGTAGTGGTGTAGGTCAGATATTGTTGGTCGCGTGTCTGTCGGTGATTACTAAAGTGAATATGAATTTCTTTATTCACACACCAAAAATAAACTACGATCACTATGATTTATTCCACACTCACTTAGGAATATAAAGATGTTTGTGTAGACATATGGCTGTAGAATTATTTTGTACATAAATAATATACTCACTTAGGTCTCTGTGGTGTTTACATGCAAACACTGCTGCTATCCCGCCCGCACTAGATATTGCCCTCCACACGCAAACGTACGCACACAAAACAACTCTGCAGTCTATATAGTCTCTGAAAGTACCTTAGGCCTCAAGGCGTCATACCATTAACTTTTAAAGTGTTATGAACGATGTATGAAAAATCTTCCTTCCCAACAATACATTAATACTGTCTTGAGTCAGGAAGGACACAGGCGGACCTACACCCAATAGTTAATAGCGTATTGTTATTTTGTTATGTTAAATATGTTAAGGATGAGCCTCTGTGAAAATAATGTACCTGGTGTTGGCTGGACGTCTTAACTGTACGTCCATCTTGTGAGCAGAACAAATACTCTTCTTAAAAGTGAGTTGTATTGAAACTTATTATGAACGTGTTGGTGAAGGTGTCTGGGGAGGGTGACCGTGTTTTGGAGAGGGAGTGAGTTATTGTAGGGTTGTAGCAGGAAGAAGTGGTGGTTATTGTTGTTAGAGGGGGAGAGGGAGGGAGGGCATGGAGTGTGGTGATAGTGGTGGTGATGGTTGATGTTGGAGAGAGGGAGGGAGGGAGGGCGCGGCGAGTGACGATAGTGGTTGTTGCTGTAGTTGGAGGGAGGGAAGGGTGGCAATGTGGAAGATGGATGGAGGGAATGGAGGCTAGTGGTGGTGCTATTGGAGGTGGCAAGAAGAAGAAGGGAGAGAGTGAAGGGTAACAGTAACGGTGGAGGTACTCGAAGGAAGGAAGGAAGGAAGGAAGGAAGGAAGGATAGGATAGCACTGTTTTTATTGGAATGGGAAGGAGAGAGTAGATGGTGACGGTGTAGGTACTGGAGGAGGAGGGAGCTGGCATAACATTGTTTACCTCAGTGACTCGGGCCGTTTGAAGGAGGTGGTTAAGTCTCCCTCTGGCCTACCATAACACACCACCAACCACGCCAGATGGTCCTCCCACAGCTGGTGATGGTGGTGGTAAGAGGGAAGGCAACGCACGTCAGCTGGTTGAGAGGAGGTCGGGTCTTGGGGAGGGGGATGAGCACACGTCAGCTGGTGATGGTTTGGGGAGAGGGGGTTCAACAAGCACGTCTTAGGGGGGTAAAACGACACGCCAGTTGGTCGAGAGGAGGGGGGACGAGGAGCACGTCTTATAGGGAAGGATGACAAGTCCACTGATGAAAGAAAGAAACGTAAACGGAGGAACAAGTGATGGAAGAGGAGGGAAGGTGAGGTATGGTCTAGCTTTGTGGAAAAAAGTTCGTCAGTCAGTCAGCCATTCAGTCAGTCAGTCGGCCAGTTAGTCAGTCGGTCAGTCAGGCGCTCGGTCAGCCTGTCAGAATTTAGTTAAGGTAGTCTCGAATCGACCCATGACTTTGACCACCCAATTTAGTATTTCATCAGCTAAGTGAACCCAGTTAGATACTTTCTCCCTTAACAAACAGTTTAGAACCTTTGAGTTTGAGAATACGATAACTTGTGTGATAAGAGGACGTGTATAATGGATATGTTAATGGCCCACCTTGGCGTCTAAAGGTGTATTAAACTTCATCATTCAGTAATAATTCATAATAGTGTAGCTTCAGTATTTTAGTTGTATTTTCAGTTATGTTAGATTGAAGTTTAACATGTCACTGAGTTAACATTGTAGCATAGTGCCTGTTACTGTGTTGGGGTGGTTCACTTCTGTGTTTTTTTCTGGGAGTTTTTATGTGGGGGTGCTGGTGTCAGGCTGGTGGTGTAGGTGGTGTTAGGGTGTTTAATCATCAGGTGAAATAAACTAGGGTTAATCCTCAGCTGATACGGATATTTGCTGCTAATTAAAGTTGAATTTTAGGTATATTCGTGGGTGTGTAAGCTTGTATATGTGTACATCTGGCTACACATACTTGAATATACAGGTGTGGGTGTGTGCATGTGTACGTGTAAACAAGTGTCTGGAAATGTACGTGTAAACAAGTGTGATTAGTGTAGGTGACCTTAAACCTTGACTTCCATCCGCTCGGTGTAGGAGGTAAAAGGGGGAAGAAGAGGAGGAAGAATAGGAGGATGAAGAGAAAGAGGAGGAAGAGGAGGGAGAGAAGCATAAGGTTACCGTAGGATCTGACGCCGGTAAAATATAGGAGGAAGAGGAGGCGGTGTAGGTAGAGGAGGCGGTGTAGGTAGAGGAGGCGGTGTAGGAAGAGGAGGCGGTGTAGGAAGAGGAGGCGGTGTAGGAAGAGGAGGCGGTGTAGGTAGAGGAGGCGGTGTAGGAAGAGGAGGCGGTGTAGGTAGAGGAGGCGGTGTAGGTAGAGGAGGTTGTTACGGGGTCCCTCTGTGGTGCGGACAATTACCTACAATTTAGCTCATTTCCGCTCTTTATTTGTCTTATACAGCCGCAATAATTCGCGGTAGTCGGCGCCATCAGCCAATTATTTGTCGCGCCCCGCCTCCGTAATTTCCTATAAGCTGGCCCATAACCCGTCGATTTGTCGGCCGGCCCCCGAGTTGTTTACCACCATGGCCGTCATTTAGCCGGCCAGTTGTGCAGCTATTTCTGGCCCATGTGCTGTGCTGTCCTGACAGGCCCTCGGGCGGGTGCTGTGCTGGGTGATTCCTGGATGGGCAGATGCTGTGGTGGATGGGTCGTATATATATATATAATATATATATATATATATATATATATATATATATTATATATATATATATATATATATATATATATATATATATATATATATATTTTTCATGTAGATCCACAATGAAAACGTGGATAAGATAAATCTTGATAAAATCACACGGGAAAAGGGAAACAACGGAGCACCTTGCCTCTGAAGATGTCTTGAATAAAGACGAAAGCTAAGGTGCTCCGTTGTTTCCCTTTTCCCGTGTGATTTTATCAAGATATATATATATATATATATATATATAATGAATACAGGTGGCACTAAACATAGTTCATAAGTTGAATTAACTAGTGTAAGTCAGTATATTTCTCAGTCATTTGCTCACTTTCACTTCCTCTCTCATTCACTTACTCTCACCATTTCACTCACTCACTTTCACTCACTCACTCAGGATTGGTATTCATAGAAGTGACTGAGGCAGGTATTGAGTCCAGCTGTGAGACGTAAACATGTGTTGTGTGTTGAAGGGCGAGTCTGTCTCTCTGGAGACGGAGGAGAACATGACGAGGGAGACAGGGAGGGTAGGGAGATTGGGAGGGTGGGGGGAGGGAGAGACAGGGAGAGTGGGAGGGGAGAGACAGGGAGAGTGAAGGAAAGGAGGCAGGGAGAGTGGGGGGGACAGGGAGGGTAAAGGAAAGGAGGCAGGGAGAGTGGGGGAGAGACAGGGAGGGTGAAGGAAAGGAGGCAGGGAGAGTGGGGGAGAGACAGGGAGGGTGAAGGAAAGGAGGCAGGGAGAGTGGGGGGGAAGGGAGGGTAAAGGGAGACAGGGAGGGTGAAGGAAAGGAGGCAGGGAGAGTGGGGGGGGAAGGGAGACAGGGAGGGTGGGGGGTTGTGGTCGTGTGCTGATGACCGAAGAGTCAACACTCAATAATTAGATTTCCCAGAATCTCTTATTGTGGAGAGTGAAGGATCTTTTTCGTCTCCTCCCCTTCACCAGTATCCTGCCATCCTCCACCAGCATCCTGCCATCCTCCACCAGTATCCTGTCACCCCTCCACCAGTATCCTGCCACCCCTCCACCAGTATCTCTACCCTATCTTGCCACCCCTCCACCAGTATCTCTACCCTACCCTACCCTACCCTACCCTAACTAACTGAAAATGTGACGACTTTATTTAACACCATCTTAAACTGTTCTAACTGGCTCTCTTAAACTGTTACTATGAGAACTGATCTGACTGACTTACGAACCTTCGGAAGTGTAGATCTTAGCACACCCCCCCCCCCCGTACCTCCTTCTTCCAGGTGTGTTAAGTGATGACAGGTGAGAAAGACACAAACATCTGTCTTCCATCACCTGTGTAATCTCCTGTCTGCTATCACCTGTCTGCCATAATCTGTGTGCCATAATCTGTGTGCCATCAACTGTCTGCCATCACTTGTGTGCCATCACCTGTCTACCATCACCTGTCTGCCGTCATCTGTCTGCCAACGCCTTTCTATTACCATCTGTATTCATCACCACCTGTCTCTACTACCATCTACCTTCACCACCATCTGCCTTCACCACCTGCCACCACCATCTGCCTTCACCACCTGCCACCACCATCTACCTTCACCACCTGCCACCACCATCTGCCTTCACCACCGGCCACCACCATCTGCCTTCACCACCTGCCACCACCATCTACCTTCACCACCTGCCACCACCATCTGCCTTCACCACCTGCCACCACCATCTGCCACCCGCTGACTCTTATTGCTCAATCTTCGAGTAAATGGTTTTCACTGGCAGACGATGTACGTGTATTGTGGCAGTGAATTGACAGTGAACAGTGACTGAGGGATGTTTGGAGTGAGGTAGTGATGGTGATAACAGGTGAGGGAGAGAAGGAGTGAGGTAATGATGGTGATAACAGGTGAGGGAGAGAAGGAGTGAGGTAGTGATGGTGATAACAGGTGAGGGAGAGAAGGAGTGAGGTAATGATGGTGATAACAGGTGAGGGAGAGAAGGAAAGGGGTCACCTGAAAATTAGACCCCCTAGCGTATTTCACCTTTACATTACCACTCTTAACGCTAACCTAACCTAACCTAACTGGAGGGGTAGACGAGATTGTTGATTGCTCTCTCTCTCTCTCTCTCTCTCTCTCTCTCTCTCTCTCTCTCTCTCTCTCTCTCTCTCTCTCTCTCTCTCAGGGGTCATGCTATAAAGAAATACAGGTCGGGTAAAAGCAATAACAAACTGAGTCTTTGTTTTGCCCTCTGGTGATAAAAGTTGGAAAGCTCGGATGACGTCATTCTAAAAGCCATCGTCTACAAGTTTGGTGTGGCTGGACTGTGGGAACCTCTTGAGGTGTTGTGTTCAGTTCTGTTCCTAGGCGGCGCCATCCTTAAGTCACGGACACCACATGGCCACGTGAACGTCTTGGTGGCCATGTGATCTTTGGTACATCGTTAACTAAGTTTACCTTTACCTAACCTAATCTAATCTTACCTTACCTTGCCTTGCCTTGCCCTGCCTTACCTTACCTTGCCTTACCTTACCTTACCTTACCTTACCTTACCCTGCCTTACCTTACCTCTTTATACATTAATATCCTGTTGCGTTTTTTTTTAATTCGGCTTATTTCACCTGAACGATAACCACCCTAACCTAACCTAACCTAACGCTAACCTAACCGCCCAGGTAGAGTTAGGATGGTTAATTTTTTAATTCGCTGTGGTGTCTAATCTTCAGGGGATCCATTTCATTTTTGTTATTGTCATTAATTTGTTTATTTTATTACCCCCATCTCTATCAGTCTCCTCCCATTATGCTCGCTTCCTATTGTCCGTTCCTCCATAATTCTTACATAATCTCTATTTGTCATTTATCATCCATCACTAGTTCCCTCTTTCTGTTTTCCATACTTTGTCCTCTGTTCTCACACTCCCCCTATCACCCTTTATCACCTTTCTGTGTCATTTCTTTTCTCTTTCAATCCTCTTCTCCTCCCCGCCCCCCCAGCCGAGGTATCCACACACGCCAACCTCCACAGCAGCTTGTGTCCTGTCATCATTATGTTGTTCAAGGTTCAAAATGGTGTGCCAGTGTTTCATTCAACGGAGGCCACTATGTTATCGTCTAATTTATTGTGGAGAGAGAACACAGGCCGCTTGTCCCCGGTATTGACACTGGGAACGGCTTTCAACGGAACAATGACTACTCCTTCCTTCCCCCCCCCCCTCCCTCCCCCCTTTACTGGCTGCTGGTGGGGGAGAAGGAAGGGGAGTGGAGGAGGAGGAATGGGGGTTGTCGGGAATGGGAGGGAGTGAAGTAGAAGGGGTGGGGTAGAAGGAGGAGGAAGAGAATGAAGTTGAAGAAGAGGAGGAGAACGAATTGGAGGAGGAGGGGGGGGGGTGAGAAGGAGAGGGTAAGGTTGGAGGACTGGCAAGGGAGACTGACGCTAGGTAGAGGGCGACGGTGTGTTATGATAAGGTGAGCCCAGCAGGTAGTGGGATGACGTCACTGTTCTGGAGGTCTGAAGGCAGAGTGTCTACCAACAGTGAGGTAGTCGTGCTTGGTGCTCTGTGTAGGGGCCTGCCACATGCTTCTATGACTGCCGGTAGTGGAAGCTGAAAGCACTTATGTCTGCTAGTGGTAGATGCTGGGTCTAAGTATGGCTGGTGATAGTCGGAGATACCTGCGTCTGCCAGTAGTGAATGTGGCAGGTTGCGGTGGTTGGCAATTATGGGGTCTAAAACTGCCTTCAGGTACAGGTAATGGAAACTAACTCTGCTTCTAGCTGTCAGTTGTTAGTCTGGAACCTGGAACACCCCAATAGATAATCTGGAAACTGAAAAAGCTAATAATTGTCTTCAAACTGGAACCTAACCTAACCTACCTTACTCTACCAGTTGTCGGTAAATCTGGAAAATGGAAATATCCCACAACTTCCTGTAAAAACAAGACTAGAATACCCCGAAAATTTATCACTTTGTAAATGTATCTTTGTAAATAAAAAAAAGCATAAATACCCCGTAAATGTCGTTCTGTAAATGTCTATTGTAAATCGAAAAACAAAAATACCCTCTAAGTCTCTTTTTAAATCACAAACAGAAATACCCCATAAATGTCTCTGTAAATGACTTGTGTAAATCGAAAAACAGAATTATCGCTTTGGAAATATATCTTTATAAATCGAAAAACAGACATATCCCAGAAATGTTGCTCTGTATATTTCTTGTAAAAAAAAAATAAAAAATAAAAAAAATAATGATGCTTAGTAAATATCACTTTGTAAATCGGAAAACCCCCCAGAAAAAACCGAAATTTCACATGTACTCTAACTTGAAAAAACAAAAAACACATTTATCCCTTCGAGTTATAAGTAGAATGGTCCAAAAATCGTATGAAAGGTGACCACAGACACCAAAATAGGTTGGAACACTTTTATGGGTACCACTAATACTCCTCCACAGATGTTACTTTAAACGTGAAATCTGAGTTATAGCTTAAGGTGCCATCCTCTCGAGTGCCACCCGCTTTACCTCGCTGGAAAGACCAAGTGATAGTTGTGGAATCTTGTAAACTTGTTCATTAAGGTGTTGACATAGTGGTGGATTATCTCACGTCTTTACTCTAACATCAGGCAACATTTACACAAAATATTATGTTACCAACTATTATAGTTTTAAGTGTATGGGAATTATTTAAGGTTCTCGAATAAAACACAAAATCCACTTGTAGTATGGTGTGGTATGATTGGGGTGTGGTGTGGTGTGGGAGGTGTGGTGTGGTATGGAAGGTGTGGTATGGTGTGGCAGGAAGAAGTAGGGTGTGGCAGGGAGAGGTATGGTGTGGCAGGGAGAGGTAGAGTGTGAGGGCGTGGCAGGCAGAGACAGGGAGAGGTAGGGTGTGGCAAGGGGTGGCAGGCAGAGACAGGGAGAGGTAGGGTGTGGCAAGGGGTGGCAGGGAGAGGTAGGGTGTGGCATGACTGTGAGAGACACAAAGTAAATGAAGAAGATTGACAAAGAGCTTCTCTAGTATCGCTTCTTATCCTTCAACTCGGACTCGTCGTGAGGTGGACAAGGGTGGCCAGGGGCATAGGAGGGTGGCCAGGGGCAGGGGAGGGTGACCAGGGGCACGGGTGGATGACCAGGGGCAGGGGAGGGTGGCCAGGGGCAGGGGAGGGTGATCAGGGGCAGGAGTGGGTGGCCAGGGACAGGGGAGGGAGACCAGGGGCAAGAGTGGGTGGCCAGGGGCAGGGGTGGGGAGACCAGGGGCAAGAATGGGTGGCCAGGGGCAGAGGAGGATGGATAGAGAAAGTTTGGCTGGGGAAGGTGGCCAGAAGGGAGGAAGGGAGAATTTCCAAAGGGTTGTATATAGGGAGGGAGTCTGGCCAGGGGGGTGGGGGGATTGACCTCCTGTAAAGATTTTTCGGGAAGATGTGGCCACTTTAAAAGTGTGGCCCTGGGTATATGTGGCCCTGGGTGTATGTGGCCTTTGGTGACACCCACAGTCATGGAGAGGATGAGTTGTGTGTGTGTGTCTTTGTGAGCGTTTGTGTGTCTCCTCCCAGTGTGTGTGTGTGTGTATGTGTCAGGGTATTAGTGGCCATAGATAGATGGAGTAGTAGCAGTGTTTGGTTATTGAAGTGGCCATCTGGAGTGTGGCCAAGGTGATGGACGCAGCGATGGGTGGGCGTGTCCTTGGTTGGCCATATGAAATATTGATGTGGCCAAGGTGATGGCTGCAGTGATGGGGCCCCCGTGTCCTGGGTTGGCCACATGAAGTATTGGTGAGGTCAAGGCCAGAGAGACGTGTCTCTCACTGTGCAAGAAGAAGTAAATAATGCAAATAATGGTACATTGCTCTCTCTTGAGGGATGGTGGACCGCTGAGGCACTTGATCCACGACCTTCTCTCTCTCTCAACCAACCACTGTCCTCTCGTCTTATTTTTAGTCAATTAAGTTCGTCATTACCAAGAGATTCAATGTTCGCTACACATGTTATCCTAAAAAAAAAACAAAAAAAAAAACGGAAATTCCTTTTGTTTTCTTGGTCCAAAGAAAAGCGTAGACGGTGATTTAGTTACGTATAGTAAATCACTTCTCTCTCTTTTATTGTAAGCCATTGGTTCCCTTTCTCCTCTACCCTCCAGTGCTGAGCTCTCTTACAATTGAGGAAATTCTCTCTCTCAGATAATCTCCTTAAGAGGAGAATATTTATAGATACGATACACAAGAGTTGGGCTTTACTTACCACGTCTCTACACGAAGGTCACCAATTCTCGGGAAAATCAAGTAGTTAACCTGAAGATTAGGCACCCTAGCTTATTTCACCTGATGATTAAACACCTTAGCGCTAATTAACCTAACATAATCTAGATTAATCCTATCTAATCTAACCTACTCTAACCTAACCCCCACAAATAACGTTAGGGTGTTTAATCGTCAGGTGAAGTAAGCTGGGCGCCTAATCTCATGGTGATTCAAAGCAACAACATCTCTCTGCCATAACCCAGTGTGTTGTATCCCTTCTCTTTGTCGTCCAAGAATGCAGAAGACATTTAAGATAATAAGGAGCATTTATCTGAGTAATATAACAAAAATAAGGAGTATCTATCTTAGTAATATAACGCAAAATAGATGATATATTTACCTGAGTTATAAAAAAAAATAGGGACTATGTTTAACAAAATAATATTTATGCGCATTTAGTATAGGTCATTTTGTCCACCTTCTTAAAATCACCATCAACCCCTGGCCTTATTTTCTTCATCTTCTCTCCTTCTGACTGTGGCTGAGGTTGACTGTGTGTATGTGGCACTGTCTGTGTTACAAAGGACTGTCTGTGTTATTGGGGCTGTCTGTGTGCTTGTGGCTACACTAGTGTCGTTATAACTTTTGTCATTAAGGCTGCAGCACCACCGATGCCACCTACAAGCACAGCACCAACATTATTGGCCACAGTTACACAGTTTAACAAAGAGCACAGCAGCCACCGTAATACTCGTATCAGCAGCAACAGGACAACGTCACTTTAAGCACAGCCTCACGTCTTTCCACCATAAGCACAGCACACAACCAGTATCAATTAGAAACCTAGTTGCGATCACAACTACAAGCACAGCAGCTGTAACATTCGTCACAATTACAAACTCGACATTAACAGCAAGCTGAACAACAAGGGGGAGGATGTAGTGTGTGTGTGTGTGTGTGTGTGTGTGTGTGTGTGTGTGTGTGTAATAATAATAATAATTAACGGTTTATTGAAAAAATTCTGCAGTCCGAAGGCTGAAAATATACATTGGACATAAATGACTTATTACATACGTGCGTGCGTGCAGTGACAAGCGGAGGCCCGACTCACACCACAACCCGACACACTCACACACCCGACAGCCTTTTAACCTACCGCTGCTTCCTCTCCACATTACACTCACATGATCTATATCACAGGACGCCTACTACTTCCTTTGTGAAGCCTCGAGGGAGATGTTGTCATGGTTACGTGAAGCCTGATCTGTTACGAATGATTCTGCTTACACCCCCCCCCCCCCAGACCACATCCCTCCACCTCCCACCCCCACAAATTACGGCCGCTTGATATATAATACTTTCAGGTACAGTATTTCTTCTGGACCATCTCTTGAGTTGATGCCATGTTGGTGTGTCAGGGAGATGTTGTTGAAGAAGGTGTGATCTGTTACGACACACTTCAGCGATTCTGTTTTTGTCATCTGTTTCGTTTCTTCTGCTAATGCTGTGTAGTTTTATTTCTTCTGCTAATGCTGTGTAGTTTTATTTCTTCTGCTAATGCTGTGTAGTTTTATTTCTTCTGCTAATGCTGTGTAGTTTTATTTCTTCTGCTAATGCTGTGTAGTTTTATTTCTTCTGCTAATGCTGTGTAGTTTTATTTCTTCTGCTAATGCTGTGTAGTTTTATTTCTTCTGCTAATGCTGTGTAGTTTCGTAGTTTCATATTTCCTGCTAAAGCTGTGTAGTCGTCTTCATTGTGAAGTACTTACTGTAAAGAGGATTGATGTGTTTACTGATGAAAGTTATTGAAAAACGTTAAGCTGACCTCTCTAAGCTGACCTCACTAAGCTTATTGGGGCGCCATCCCTTGTTGACCGGTGAAAATACGTCATCACTGCAGCGGGAAGAGATTGAGGCACTGAAATGAAAATAGCAGTGATATTTAACAGCCACGCTACTACGTACAGCAGTCATCATCACGAACGACATGAACGGCTGTGAAAGTAGTGATCACAGGAGTAGTAATAGTAATGGATGCCCCTACAGTATTAACAACAATTGCTTCATCGGTGACACAGCATCAGTAGTTAACTCATCGTGAATCACCTGAGCCACAATTACCGTGGCAGTTGTGTTTGATGATTGTCAACTGTCTCTCTCTCTCTCTCTCAGCATGTCTCTCTCTCTCTCAGCATGTCTCTCTCTCTCTCTCAGCATGTCTCTCTCTATCTCTCAGCATGTCTCTCTCTCTCTCTTTATCTTTCTCCATATGTCTTTCTCCTTCACATATCCTGTATCTAGGTGTAATCTATTTCCCTATGTGTAATCTCAGTATCTCCCAGTGTAGTCTCTCAGTATCTCTCCCTGTGTAGTCTTTCGGTACCTCAACACTCTGTATAGTCTCTCAGTGTATCTCCTTAAGTATAGTCTCTCAGTGTGTCTCCATAAGTATAGTCTCTCAGTGTATCTCCATAAGTATAGTCTCTCAGTGTATCTCCTTAAGTATAGTCTCTCAGTGTCTCTCCTTAAGTATAGTCTCTCAGTGTGTCTCCTTAAGTATAGTCTCTCAGTGTCTCTCCATAAGTATAGTCTCTCAGTGTCTCTCCATAAGTAAAATCTCTGTGTCTCTCCATAAATCTCTCAGTGTCTCCAGTAAAGTCTCTCAGTGTGTCTCCAAAAGTAAAATCTCTGTGTCTCTCCATAAGTCTCTCAGTGTCTCCAGTAAAGTCTCCCAGTGTCTCCAGTATAGTCTCTCAGTGTCTCCAGTAAAGTCTCTCAGTGTGTCTCCATAAGTAAAGTCTCTCAGTGTCTCTCCATAAGTCTCTCAGTGTCTCCAGTATAGTCTCTCAGTGTCTCCAGTAAAGTCTCTCAGTGTGTCTCCATAAGTAAAGTCTCTCAGTGTCTCTCCATAAGTCTCTCAGTGTCTCCAGTATAGTCTCTCAGTGTCTCCAGTATAGTCTCTCAGTGTCTCTCCATAAGTAAAGTCTCTGTGTCTCCTCCATATGTAAAGTCTCTCGGTGTCTCTCCATAAGTAATGTCTCAGTGTCTCTCCATAAGTAAAGTCTCTGTGTCTCTCCATAAGTAAAGTCTGTGTCTCTCCATAAGTAAAATCTCTTTGTCTCTCCATAAGTCTCTCAGTGTCTCCAGTATAGTCTCTCAGTGTCTCCATAAGTCTCTCAGTACTGCTCCCTGCCTTATACACTATGCAGGACGGGTGTAGATACATCTCTCAACAACATCTAATATTCTTTCACAAGCAGGACACGAGTTCTCCTTTAAGTTGCACGTCATGGGGCTGTCAGCGTCACTCTCTCTACCACCGTTGTCAGTTGTAAAAACGTCAGCAAGGAGCAGGAACTTTAGTAGAAGCAACGTCAGCAACAGTGGAGGAACAGTAGTGAGGCCAGAAACAGCAGTAAGACCAGAAACAGCAGTAAGACCAGAAACAGCAGTAAGACCAGAAACAGCAGTAAGGCCAGAAACAGCAGTAAGGCCAGAAACAGCAGTAAGGCCAGAAGCAGCAGTAAGGCCAGAAACAGCAGTAAAACCAGAAACAGCAGTAAGACCAGAAACAGCAGTAAGACCAGAAACAGCAGTAAGGCCAGAAACAGCAGTAAGGCCAGAAACAGCAGTAAGGCCAGAAACAGCAGTAAGGCCAGAAACAGCAGTAAGACCAGAAACAGCAGTAAGGCCAGAAACAGCAGTAAGACCAGAAACAGCAGTAAGACCAGAAACAGCAGTAAGGCCAGAAACAGCAGTAAGGCCAGAAACAGCAGTAAGACCAGAAACAGCAGTAAGGCCAGAAACAGCAGTAAGACCAGAAACAGCAGTAAGGCCAGAAACAGCAGTAAGACCAGAAACAGCAGTAAGACCAGAAACAGCAGTAAGGCCAGAAACAGCAGTAAGGCCAGAAACAGCAGTAAGGCCAGAAACAGCAGTAAGACCAGAAACAGCAGTAAGGCCAGAAACAGCAGTAAGACCAGAAACAGCAGTAAGCCAGAAACAGCAGTAAGACCAGAAACAGCAGTAAGACCAGAAACAGCAGTAAGGCCAGAAACAGCAGTAAGGCCAGAAACAGCAGAAATTTGAAGCTGCAGTGACGTAAACAGCTACAAAACAAAGCCCTTCAGTACTAATTAACAGCGGCAACATCACCTACAACAGTTATAGCCATCTAAACAGTGACTAAAACAAGATTTCTGCAGTAATACCAGCAGTAACGTCAGCAGCAACAGTAACCACCTAAGTAGGAACAGCTTTAGACACATGGTCAAGGGAAATGAACAGAAACAGAAGGAGGTGTAGCAGGTATGAAGGGAGGAGCAGTAGAAGTAACAGGGAAGGAGGCGGGAAGGACGGAATCACCAGTAGTAGTAGAGACAGGAGCAGTAGCAGGGACAGGAGCAGTAGCAGGGACGGTAGCAGGAACAGTAGGGGAAGTAGCAAAGCGGACGGGGATGAGACCAGCAGCAGCAGCAGGAGTCGTAGGAGTGAGTGGGGGCAGGAGCTGCGTCACTGAACAAACTTGGTCCACCTGCCTGTTGACCCCTCCTCCTCCTCCTCCCCCTACCCCTCCTCCTCCTCCTCCTCCTCCTTCTTCTTCTTCTTCCTCCTCCTCCTTCTTCTTCTTCTTCTTCCTCCTCCTCCCCTCTCAATTTTACTTGTTAGTCTGTATATCTTACCTCCACCCTATTGTTAGATCAAATTCTGTCTCCCCCTGTTCCTCCTACTTCCCTCCTTCCCACACCTCCCCCTCTTCTCTCCCATCTCCCCCTCTTCTGTCCCCCCACCTCCCTCTCCCCCCCCCCCTCACCACCTCCTCCCTTTTATCGTATTCAAATATGTCATGTAAAACATCCTCATCGTGTTTTCTTAAGCGTTTCCTAATTCTCTGGTCATCGCTCTTATCATTGTTGGATCTTTGCTCTCGTGTTATCGTACCCTTGGCACCATTGTCACTCGTCAACATATTACTTTTCAATCGTTTCTCTTGTTTTTACTTTTTTAGATAATTTATCGTGATTCTTTTTCTTATTTCTGATGGTTGATTCTTCTTCTTTTTCTTCTTCTTCTTCTTTATTTAGTGATTCATTATTATCAGTGTTGTGGTTGGTTGTTGTGTTTGTGTGAGGTGTGTGTGTGTGTGTGTGTGTATGATTCTAGTCTTTTGTTATGCATATAGGCAAGTTGTGGACACTGCCGTTGGTCTCGTATACCTCTCCTTCTAGTCCTCGTCTTTCCCTACTGTACATGTCATCCATATATGTATAATCCCTTCATGTTCTTCATCTTAAATACAGGTGTACTTGTATTTGGTGATTTAGCCAGACATAAACACACACATATACCTGTATAGTTAATTGGTTACCTGGTGTACAGCGGTGATTGAGTTGTAAATAATGTACCAAGTGAAGGTTGGTCGTGATAAACGTTGCATGAGGCAGTTTGGCCACGGTTAAAGGTTTACCAGAGGAACCTTGGCCATGGGAGGCAGTTTGGCCACAATAAAGACTTCTCCAGAAGAATGTTGGCCACGTTAAACGTTGCAATTTGGCCACAGTAAAGAGTTCACCGGAAGAACGTTGGCCAAGGCAAACGACCCAGCAAGCAACATGTCGCGCCTTGTGCCGCCAGAATAACAAGTAGACCAGCGGTACACCAGCACACCTTCCTCCTAGCAGAGTGTGATGACCGAGCTGCTGGTGTCTGTGTTGACTGTGTGTGTCTGTGTTAACTGTGTGTCTGTTGACTGTGTGTGTCTGTGTTAACTGTGTGTCTGTGGTGACTGTGTGTCTGTTGACTGTGTGTGTCTGTGGTAAACCAAGTGGTCCTTGAGGTGGTGTCTTTTGAAGAGTTCCCACCGATGAGAAAAATCTCGGGAAAACATTTTTATTTTTTCATGGTCAGGAAGGTGGTAGGGGGGGGGGGGGGTATCTACACTGACTAGGGCTTACGCTGTAATGTCCTGTTTATTAAGTAGATGAAAACAACAATATATTTCAGTGTCCGGAACAAATAATATAGTTCACTCTCATGGAATGTATAAATAATGGCCTCATTAAGGAACACCATTTTGAGTGTTAAATATAAATCAAAATATATTCATAACTTTTGGCGCGTACACACACACACACACACACACACACACACACACACACACTTCTCTTTATTTTACCACAACAGCTAACTACCATAAATCAAACGTCATCACAGATAATAACACTAAGTACAGACCCACAGGTATATTATCGGTATATCTAGTCTTGTAGTATGTTATTATTAGAAGAGATATAATCGTCTGTTTCCCTCTGATGGTGAAGCAACTCGTATATAAACAACATTGTGTAGAGCAACAGCCGGATATTAAGCGTCAGATGCGAACATTTTCTGCTACTTGAGTTTTGATGAAATTCTTCCTTTCTGGCTGTGGTGGGTGAGCTGCACTGTTGTGGTGGGTGAGCTGCACTGTTGTGGTGGGTGAGCTGCACTGTTGTGGTGGGTGAGCTGCACTGTTGTGGTGGATGAGCTGCACTGTTGTGGTGGGTGAGCTGCACTGTTGTGGTGGGTGAGCTGCACTGTTGTGGTGGGTGAGCTGCACTGTTGTGGTGGGTGAGCTGCACTGTTGTGGTGGGTGAGCTGCACTGTTGTGGTGGATGAGCTGCACTGTTGTGGTGGATGAGCTGCACTGTTGTGGTGGATGAGCTGCACTGTTGTGGTGGATGAGCTGCACTGTTGTGGTGGGTGAGCTGCACCGTTGTGGTGGGTGAGCTGCACTGTTGTGGTGGGTGAGCTGCACTGTTGTGGTGGATGAGCTGCACTGTTGTGGTGGGTGAGCTGCACTGTTGTGGTGGGTGAGCTGCACCGTTGTGGTGGGTGAGCTGCACCGTTGTGGTGGATGAGCTGCACTGTTGTGGTGGATGAGCTGCACTGTTGTGGTGGATGAGCTGCACTGTTGTGGTGGATGAGCTGCGCTGTTGTGGTGGGTGAGCTGCACTGTTGTGGTGGATGAGCTGCACTGTTGTGGTGGGTGAGCTGCACTGTTGTGGTGGGTGAGCTGCACTGTTGTGGTGGATGAGCTGCACTGTTGTGGTGGGTGAGCTGCACTGTTGTGGTGGATGAGCTGCACTGTTATGGTGGGTGTGTTGGTATGGGTACAGGTGTAGAGGAAAGTACAGATGCATTTGCAGTTATAAATATACGTACGATTACAGGTGTACGTAGATGTAAGTACAGGTATAATTTTAGGTACAGGTACAGAGTCAATGAGAGAGAGAGAGAGAGAGAGAGAGAGAGATCCCAGCGTGACCTTTACTATTACGGTGTGTAAAAGACCAAACGTCACAACCATGGCATTAAGTGACCTCACGAAGCTTCCAACACGAGAATAGATACAACCAGAGCCACAAATAATCCTCCACTGTTAATATGAGTCTTGGTGTATATTAGTCGCCATCTTGGACGTCTATGTGGTGGAGTTCTTGTTTAATTACGGTAAGTAGAGTCTCAACGTAAGAAGGATGGCATTTTAGTTGCTCTGTAGCTCCTATTTGTTGCTCTGAAGCTTCTATTAGATGCTCTGTAGTTCCTATTAATTGCTCTGTAGTTCCTCTTAATTATGGGAGAGTCTCATTGTCAAAACATCGCCATTTTCAACTTTGTGCAACTCTCCTTCAATATGGTCAAGTTTCAGTGTAGATTCGTAACCACCTTAACTGCGGTATAGTCACTGCGTAGTTTGGGCATCATTTTGGACTTTGTGATGTATTAGACGCGTTCGATACGTTCTTTTGGTGTTGAGGGTGTTGGGTGTTGGTGGGCGGTGAGGGTGATGGTGTGAGGTGGGCGGGGAGGGTGTTGGGTGATGGTGTGGGGAGAATATAAGTGAATTTTGCTTGATAGTGATGGGGTGAACTCCTGCGGTTGCTAATTCCGGCTCCAGCAGTTATTGAATCCGACTCCTGCGGTTACCTAATCCGGCTCCTGCGGTTACTAAATCTGGCTCCTGCGGTTACTAAATCCGGCTCCTGCGGTTATTCATTCCTGCTCTCTGCCTTGTAACCTCGGGGTAGGGAGTTGAAAAGGTCTATCCGGCTCGGTCCCTCTCTATCTGGCTCTGTGTTAAGTGTCTGTACCTTGACTTAACCCTCGTGTGGGAGGTAGTCAAGGGAAGATTGAACTGTTTATCTGATGGGGAGAGGGAGAAAGGGTGATGAAGGGAGAGAGAGAGAGGTCGGATGAGAGGAGAGAGCGAGGATGAGAGGGGAGAGAGTGGGAGGAGAAAATGGTGAGAGAGGAAGAGAGAGAGAGAAAGAAAGAGTGAGGAGAAGAGGATGAAAGGATAAAGAAAGAAAATGAAAGTAAGAGGGGAGAGAGAATGTAAGGATGATGGAGATTAGGGGAGATAGTGAGAGGCGAGAGGATGAGAGGGGTCTAGAGCAAGGAGGAGAGATTGAGAGGATAAAGAAAGAATAAGGGTGAGAGACAAGATATCGAATGAAAAAAAGAAGGGAGAGGGGAAAGACAGGAAGATAGTGAAGATTAAGGAGATGCAGACATAATACAGACGGGGAGAGAAAGAGAAGCAGACATAGACATAAATATTTCCCTCAGACAGACAGACGCCAGACACAGACAGATTGCCAGACACTTCCAGAAACGTAGTATAAAGACACGAGAGAGAGACGAGATGGTGTGTCAAAGAAAGAAAACAAAAAGAAAACGCTGATAATAGGACCTGAAATGTGGTCACATCTTCGGCCCACTTGGGAAGGCGCCTCGTGGAGTCAGTCTGTCAGTGTCGTTTATATCCTGTGGTGTAATGGTCAGCATCCTCGCCTCGCAAGCGAGCGGACCCGAGTTCGATCCTCCGGCAGGGTGAAACTATGGGCAAGTTTCTTTACGCCATTTGCCTCTGTCTACCCAGCAGTAATTGGGAACCTGGATGTTAATCGATTTGCTGATCGTGTTCCGGGGTAGTTGATAGCCAGTGCAGTTGGCGAGTTGTCCAGTCTTCTCGGACTATTCCTTGACACTGGGTCATGCAGCTCGTTAACTCAGGGTGTGGTTGTGTTGGCGACAGCTTCTACACCTTAAACAAACTCTCGCCTGGTCCTAGGGCCTGCCATCCTCGATTTCGAGGGGCTTCATTATTATATACAACACATACAGGACACCTCAACCCCTCAAACACAAGGTAGGACACGTTAGGGTGTGGTAGAGAGGATCTGTGTACTCTCTCTCTCTCTCTCTCTCTCTCTCTCTCTCTCTCTCTCTCTCTCTCCTTTTCCCTTTTTTCCCCTCTCTTTCTCCTCCAGTAAAGAGGTGGATGAGGGTTAGCAGAGGGAGGAAGGAACTGCTGGTCCTAATCTGCTGAGTAAACTTTCGGTCGACGTGTCTGAGGAAGAACGATACCTCCTCCTCCTCCTCCCCACTACCAGGAGGAGAAGACACCGGTCACTACCACCTCCGTCAGCAGTAGTGATGGTGACCTAGGTACTATGGTGAGATGGCCCCAAACATTTTCTTTGGTGAAATTGGAAAAACGAAGAAGACCTTCACAAGTATGGAGATGGAGCACTCGCCTTCCCCTTCTCCTTCTGCAGTAGTAATGACCACCGCCTGTAGGAAGATATGATGATTCCCACCACCTCTTCCTTCTGCAGTAGTTATGATGACCACCGCCTGTCGGAAGATATGATGATTCCCACCACCTCTTCCTTCTGCAGTAGTTATGATGACCACCGCCAGTAGGAAGATATGATGATTCCCACCACCTCTTCCTTCTGCAGTAGTTGTGATGACCACCGCCAGCAGGAAGATATGATGATTCCCACCACCCCTTCCTTCTGCAGTAGTGATGACCATCTCCAGTAGGAAGACGTAATGACTTCCATCACCTCCTTCTGCTGTAGTGGTGACGACCTGGGTATTGTTGGGCGTCACCTAAAATTTTAGGACACGCTTGGTGGAAAAACTTATTTCGTCGCTAGAGGAACAAGATATCCACCACCACCACCACCACCACCACCACCACCACCTACAGTAGCACCACCACCACCACCGCCTACCACCACCACCTACCACCACCACCGCCACCTACCACCACCACCACCTACCACCACCACCACCACCACCTACAGTAGCACCACCACCACCACCACCACCTACCACCACCACCGCCACCACCACCACCTACCACCACCACCACCACCACCTACAGTAGCACCACCACCACCACCACCACCACCACCACCACCACCTACCACCACCACCGCCACCACCACCACCACCTACCACCACCACCACCACCGCCTACCACCACCGCCTACCACCACCACCTACCACCACCACCACCACCACCACCACCACCGCCACCACCACCACCACGTACCACCACCAACACCACCACCACCACCACCACCACCACCACCTACCACCACCACCACCACCTACCACCACCACCACCACCACCTACCACCACCACCACCTACCACCACCACCACCTACCGCCACCACCACCACCACCACCTACCACCACCTACCACCACCACCACCTACCACCACCTACCACCACCACCTACCACCACCACCACCACCTACCACCACCAACACCACCACCGCCTACCACCACCACCTACCACCACCACCACCACCACCTACCACCACCACCTACCACCACCACCTACCACCTACAGTACCAGCACCTACCACCACCACCACCACCACCACCACCGCCTACCACCACCACCACCACCACCACGTACCACCACCACCAACACCACCACCGCCTACCACCACCACCACCACCACCACCACCACCTACCACCACCACCACCTACCGCCACCACCACCTACCACCACCACCACCACCACCACCACCTACCATCAATAGCATCAACGAACTGGGTGTAAGCGAAATGTCTGTAGTATTTAATTCTCCCCTCGCTTTCTCTTCTTTCTCTTACTGTTCTATTTTGTCTCCTCTTCGTCTCTTTTATCCTTCATCTCTCCATTTTAGTTCCTTTCCTGTCTCTATTATTTTCTCTCGTCTCTTGTTTGCTTTTCCTTTTTTCTCTTTCTTTTTATTTGCTCTAATTATCTCTCTTCTCCTAATTCTCTCATTCACACCTCTTTTCTTGTCTTCTTTCTCGTCTCTATATCTCTCTTTTCGTCTCTCTTCTCCTCCTTTTGTCTATTATCTCTCCTTTATCTCTCATTTTTCGTTTTTCTCTTCTATCTTATCCCCTCTTATTCTTTTTTCTATTCTTATCTCTTATTTACTATAGTGTCTCTTCTGTCTCTCTTCTCGTCTTACCTCTACCTTAATATCTCTCCTGTTATCGTCTCCCATCTCTATTCTCCCAGTTTCTGTCGTCTTTATTTTCTTTTTCTTCTCTATTGTTAGTTCGCTTTCTTATATTTTATCTCATTCTTATTGTTTCTCTTTCTTTCTTTTGTCTGTTATCTCTCTCTCTCCTTATTATTCTTGTCGTCTATATTCTTCTCTTTCTCTCATTTATCTCCCCGTGTCTCAATTATCTCCCCGTGTCTCTCACTTGTCTTCCCGTGTCTCTCACTTACCTCCCCGTGTCTCCCCCTTATCACTTATCTCTTATCTCCCCGTGTCTCCCCCTTATCTCTTATCTCCCCGTGTCTCCCTTATCTCTTACCTCCCCGTGTCTCCCCCTTATCTCTTATCTCCCCGTGTCTCCCTTATCTCTTACCTCCCCGTGTCTCCCCCTTATCTCTTACCTCCCCGTGTCTCCCCCTTATCTCTTATCTCCCCGTGTCTCCCCCTTATCTCTTATCTCCCCGTGTCTCCCCCTTATCTCTTATCTCCCCGTGTCTCACTTATCTCCACTGTCCTGTGAGACTTTTCAGCGTCTCAATATTTATTCCTCTCCTACGTTTTCTGCTTGGAATTATGGGATGGCCATTTCTTGTCGGGGACCTTCTCAACTGTCCTATCCCTCGGGCCTTCGGGAGCACCTCTCGGGTCCTTTCCTTCCGGCCCTCGGTGTGCCCTCTTAGGTTCTTCCCGTCGGGCCCTCGGGTCGGGTCCCTTGAAACACTTTCTCGGGTCCTTCTCTTGGATTCTTCCCTCGGTCTTGAACGCCAAGAGATAATGTGCGTTGACTGCCGGTGGGTGAACGCGTGAAAGCATCTAAAAAAAATGCGTTGATTATGAACCTCTGTTTGTCTTCATAAATCTGCGTTGACTGTTAGCTTTCATTGTATGTGTTGACTGTTAGCCTCCGTTATGTGCGTTGACTGTTAGCTTCCATTGTATGCGTTGACTGTTAGCCTCCGTTATGTGCGTTGGCTGTTAGCTTCAGTTGTGTGCGTTGACTGTTAGAGGAAGGGAAAAAAAAAAGCCTAACATGAGAAATATATCCATTCCAAAAAAAAATAAAAAATATAACGAGGGAATATATTTCAATAAGAAAATTAACGTCAAGAAAAATATCCCAATTTAATAGCGTGGGACTTGAAATATATAAAAATAAACGTGGTTATAGTTGAAGAAATATATCTCAATAAGACAGCTGGAGAGGTGAAATATATCTCTCACTAAGTTGAATACCAAGACACATGTTTGAGGAAGAAATTTTAGGAAAAATATATCTATAACATGAAGTAAATTTAAGATACAGAAATAAATCGTCAAAAGAAATTTGTAAGATCAAGAAATAGATTATTTCTAAAGTTCCGTAAGATATATTTCTCTGGTTATTATTGTTTTTTCATTTATTTGATTTTGTGTTTCACGTTTCACTTAGCATTTCCTTTGACTGACTTTTATATAGGGTCTTGGTGCTGTCTGTCTGTCTGTCTGTCTGTCTGTCTCAGTCGGTATATATGTCTATCTGTTTGTCTATTTGTCTGTCAACCAGTAGTATCCAGTACTATCGGGCTGTTAGTAACCAGACTTGATGTATGATTTCGTCCGTATAAACAAACTGATGGATGCTATCAGTTGTGAGCCTCTAGTCTGTCGTTCTGGGAGTCCTCTGGTCCTCGGAAGGTCGTCAGGTGTGGGGGGTCGTCAGGTGTGGGAGTCGTCAGGTGTGGGGGGTCGTCAGATGTGGGGGTCGTCAGGTGTGGGAGTCGTCAGGTGTGGGGGTCAACAGATGTGGGGGTCAACAGGTGTGTGACTTAGTGCTCGGTGGTGGGAGACAGCTGTTGTATGCCATCCATTGCAATTGTTTCGTGTTCCGTTTCACTCGTGTTCCGTATCAATAAGTGTTCCAGCGAAGAGACTTAAAATAGACAAATATCTTATTGTTCCGTTTTTATTTCCAGAAGTTTCAGGTCGTTGCTTTGTTATTCTCACTATCTCTCTCTGCCTGTGTCATATATCTCATTATATCTATCTACCTGTCATATTATCTCTCATATCTCTCTCTCTCTCTCTTTCTCTTCTGTCATATATCTCATTATCTCTCCCATATTCCCCCTCTCTCCCACTTTCCCCTCTCTCCCACATTCCCCTCTCTCCCACATTTCCCTCTCTCCCACTTTGCCCTCTCTCCCACGTTCCTCCTTCATCCCTCCGCGAGGAATTATTATTTAATTAACACATAACAGATGCAGGCAGCAGCGGTGTTGGAGTGGGAGGAAGAGGAGGAGGAGGAGGAAGAGGGGGAAGAGGGAGAGAAGTTTGTGGAAGGTCAATTGTGGGTTAAAAACGTCGTTGAGTTCAAAGTTGATATAGTTGTTCCGGGTCAACAGACTCGTTCCGGGTCAACATAGTCGTCTTTCTTGATCAAACATATTCGTTCCAGGTCAAAAAGTCATTCCGGGTCATTCAAGGTCAAGCAAAACGGGGAGTTCTGGTCGACTTTAATATCAAGGTTACTAGTGATCCTCTCTCGATGCGGAGGGTACAACTGTCCTTACTGGCGCCACCCCAACTCGGCTGACCATGTGGTACAACAGATCCGAACAGTCACTGGGGCAGTCCAGCACTTGGGGGGGGGGGTAAAAATTATATAAAAATGAACAGCGTTACATTTCAGTATAATTACACAATATAATACAACACAATACAATACTCTCACAGTTTAACAAAGTCGTTCCAGGTCAACAAAGTCGTTCCTGTTCACAGTTGACAAGGCCTCATGTTTGATCCTTCAGGCCTGACTTTCACCTCCTGGCGAAGCGATTCCTTTTACTTAATCTGTAAAGAATTTATTCATGTTTGGTTGTCCTCAGAGATCTAACTGAGGTGAGAGATGGGAAGGAGAAGAGAGAGGACGATAATGTAGAAGGGATAAAAGAGGGGGAGAAAGAGGAGGAGGAGAAGACAAGAGTACAGAAGAGGAGACGAGATAAAGGAAGGGGAAAAAGAAAAAGATGAGAAATAGGAGGAGGAGGAAGAGAAAGTGGAAGATGTAGAGGTGGAGGAGAGAAGAGAAGAGGACAGTGGAGGCAGAGGAGGAGGAGGAGGAGGAGGAGGAGGAAGAGAGGAGGAGGAGGAGGAGGAGGTCAGAAGCTCATTTAAGTCTGTCGTGTTTGCTTGTTTGCCAGAGAAGGTCGTGATCCATTCCTTCTGTTGACATAGCTGCTTGCAAGTAATGACTTTGTTCGATGCTTTTGTTGTATTGCCTCTTGTTGGACCCACGAGTGTGCTGGTCCCACGAGTGTGCTGGTCCCACGAGTGTGTTGGTCCCACGAGTGTGTTGGACCCACGAGTGTGCTGGTCCCACGAGTGTGTTGGTCCCACGAGTGTGTTGGTCCCATGAGTGTGTTGGACAAAGACGAGATAAGCTTATATTAGGACTCCTAGTTTCGGCACTAGGGATTAACTAGCCTGGCCAAATGTCCTTATTAGTGTCAGGACATAAAGCTCACTGTATACAGTAGGATACACTGTATTAACGCCCATAATGCGAGGATTTCTACCGAAGTGTCAGGTGAATCTTGAATTTGTTTGTAGGTATACAGCATTTGTCTGCATTTGTCTTTTAGATGTAAATTCTAGTGTGTGTGTGTGTGTGTGTGTGTGTGTGTGCGTGTGTGTGTGTGTGTGTGTGTGCGCAGCTGCTCTACACTGCTTGGTACCTCGTTATTATCAAAAGTTATTTTGTCTTTTCTCCGTAACATAAATATTGCCAAAATTTTTTACTGATGGAGCTGTTGTTATGCTTCAAGTTAATGTGTTTATAAAAAGATGACCTTATGTACTATACG
Organism: Homarus gammarus; assembly: GCA_958450375.1. NCBI lineage: Eukaryota > Metazoa > Arthropoda > Malacostraca > Decapoda > Nephropidae > Homarus > Homarus gammarus. The sequence continues at coordinate 624,588 of CAUDMG010000334.1, forward strand.
TCCTTTGGGCCGGAGGGGAACTGAAGCACACAGTATTTACCTTGTGTGTATTATTGTAAAGTAAACGATCGGGAAGACGACAGTGAATTGTCATTTGATAATTGGTGTTCTGGACAACAATAGATAACGACCAAGGAATAGCTCGTTATAGTTTGCTCATAGATGTGGGTTATGTTGTTGGTAATTCTTTATTTCAGGTTTAGGCTCCCATAGTCATTGTTCATTTTCAGGATGTATACTGATATTACCTTGGTATATGATGGTCGTTATTGTTTTTTATCGTCACAAAGTATTTCTTACTCTACAGAATGTTTACAGATTACCAGTTCCTGTTTCTTATATGCACTGAGCTTCTGCTTCATCCTTGTACCCTGTGTGATCTCTTTCATATTATTAATCTTCTTAGACTCTTAGAGGAAGTTACTAATACACACACTCTCTCTCTTGCAGGTGACGGGTGTGGTGGGCCGCGCGGAGACGCTGTCCTCTCTCTTCTTCCTGGGGGCGCTAGTGGCGTACTCAGGGGCGACGGCGCGGCAAGTGCGGGGTCCCCGAGGGGCGAGAGTGGCCACAGACTGGCGCCTCCTGCTGCTGGCCATGATCCTGGCCACCACCGCCATGCTCTGTAAGGAACAAGGCATCACCGTTATCGCCATCTGCGCCGTGTACGAGCTCTTCATCGTTCAGAAGGTAAGTCGTGATAAGTGACAGTTCTTACATTCGAGGCAAAAGGAATCGCTGGTACAGACAGGAGTCGTCTCAACACATCAGAGAGAGTCGTGTGAGTGAGAGGAGGTCCAGTATCTCCAGGTCGCCAAACTCTTGGTTCTCACTACTGGAAATAGTTTGAGACTTGGAGAACGAGATGTTTGCAGAGGGAATAAGGAGGGGTGGGTGAAGGAGGGGTGGGTGAAGGAGGGGTGGGTGAAGGAGGGGTAGGTGAAGGAGGGGGTGGGTGAAGGAGGGGTGGGAGAAGGAGGGGTGGGTGAAGGAGGGGTGGGTGAAGGAGGGGTGGGGGGAGATGGATGAAACAGGTGAAGAGAGGGAATTAGAGGGAGATAATGACGTAATGACTGTGGTGTTGGTGCTGAGGAGGAGAAGGAAGAAGACTAGGTAGGGAGAAGGAGGAGGAAGAGATAGAAGAAGGGGAAATGAGGAAGAGTGGAAGGAGGTAGTAGAGGGAGAGAAGGAAGAAGGGGAACGAATTGATCCGGAGGAGGAAGGATAGTCTCAAGAAGAGGTGGCGATGGTGAGAGAAGAGATGATGAAACCTGAAGGAAACGGGAATAGGAATGAAGTGGAAAGAAAGTATAAAAAATGGAAGGGTATTGGAAGAGGAGGAAGTAGAGAAAGAAAAGGAAGGAAGAGGAGGAAAACGTTATACGAAGAAGAGGGCAAAACAAAGAAATAAATTGGGTTGTTAAAGAAGAAGAAGGTGGTAGTGGTGTTGATGATAATTAAGTAATGATAGTGGTGATAATAGTGATAAACTGATTATTAAAGGGTAGTAATTATGATGATGGTGATACGGAAAGATATGAGTGGAAAAAAATATTACTTAGACCTATTAGAGGTTCGAGTCTGGGAGCTGTGTTATATCGCAGACAAATTAGGAGTCAATAGGATGTTGTTTACGGGACACACGAGAAGACGTATAGCCCCAGCACGTGTCTTAAAAGTCCCCTGGGGTCGTGTGTGGTCATGATCCCGAACACAACAGCGGCGGTGGTGAATAATGTGTTGCCTGTCCTTCTGCATCACGTGTATAATGTATCGTTTGTTCTCCAGCCAGCCAGGGAAAACTTGCAAGACATTGAGACATCACGATTGTAAAGAGAGATTCCAAAGCCGAATTTTATGACCCCCGCCTCATGGTCCCCCCCCCCCCCCCCTATTTACCTCGTCGACAACAAATTTGTTGAGAAACTCGTGACCTCTACGACCAGCGATAAATTGACCCGGAATAAGAGATTCCGAGTTGGAAATCCTGCGGGGAACGATAAATTAAGGTGGGCAACGGTCCGTGTGACAGTGGGCAAACAGCGACTCACCGCCCATTGATCTCGCCGCCCGCCCGCCGCCCTGCCGCCCCTCTGCCGCCGCCCGCACCCGCACACACCTGGTGAGATGTTGGAGAGGTGAAGGGGTGGAGTGAGGAGGGACCATGGCGCATGACCACGACAAGATACAAGACGGTAAGGAGGGAGGAACGTCTTGAGATGTGAGAACCGTGTGAGGGCGATCTTCAGAACCCGGAGCAACGAAAAGAGAAGAGGAAACTGATACTAAAGAGGAACAGAAGAAGAGAAGGTGTAAATATGAACGTAGAAAAGAAGCGGAAGAGAAAGAGTGGGTAAGCGTGCGAGATGGTTCAGCTTCTAGTTTTCCAAAGACTCTTCCGACAATTCTTTTTCCACGATACAGAAAAAAAAAAAATATGAAATCGCATAATAACTATCGGTTGGGTAGAGTCTTAGGACAAAATCATCTCCATATTGTCTAGCAGTATTTTTGTCATAGATTAAATACACTAGTAAGAGACAGTCTCCTAACTCCAGGTATTGGTGACAGATTAACTTACGAGTTTCTCAAGGTATCTCACCTGTGGTCGGCGAGGCAAGGTAGTGGTGTAGGAAGCAGCCTCTTAAGTGACTGGGATGAAGAAATGGAGAACTGAAGAAAGCAGTGGGCAGGCAGGCCGTGAAGATAAAGTGAGGGAATGGAAACTGGCGACGAAAATGCAACATAGAAATAGAAGATAAAGAAAGGAATTGACACGGAAGAAAGTGAACAGGAAGGGAAACAATGAATAAAGAAGGAGAAAGAAATCAAGTTAAGGAAAGGGAAGATGAGAAACAGCAGATAAAGAAGTAGAGGTGAATAGAAGCAAGATAAACTGGGGTGGGAAGGGAAACGGTAGATAAGAGGGGAGATGTGTGATAGGAGGCGTGGAGGAAGATTTTGGACAGAGGAGAGATAGAGGGAGGAGGAGGAGGAAGAGAGCTGAGTCAGAATTAATGTCTTTCTCACTCCTGTAACTGTGTAAGATAGTCCCTTTTCTCTCTCTCACTCTTTTTCATTTTCCCTCTCTCTCTCTCTCTCTCGTTCGTCCTTGGGGGTGTAGTTGGGGGAGCCGTGGAGCTTTAAGAGTTCAAGGTTCGATGTCGTGTTATCTGCCAGTGGGTGACGAACCAGTTGGTCCCATCGACCGTGGTTCACGTGATGACACACTCGCTGCACCCAAGGCTCAAGTGGTCCTTTACAAATTAAATTTTTTCTCGAGTTCCTACTAATTGTATTTTTCGTTTCTTCCAATTAAGGTTTTTATTGTATTATATTTGTCCGTATATGGAGTTATTTCAGGGTTTGAAAGCGTGTTCGTGGCTTCTCTGTTGCGAACCTTGAAAGTGAAGGTCAGAGAGCGTAAGCAATCATTTGTATAATGTCAGCTTGTGTACCTTTAAAATTGTATATGATGGATCCCAAAGACCACCAGTGCCATCATGTCGGCTGTGAACCTTTAAGGTGACCTTCTAAACAATGTGCAAAAATCCATTGGCGCGTCATTAACGCCTCATGTAGACACAAAGGTTCCTCAGTGTCGTGGCACCTTTGAACCCCCTAGACGATCCCGTAAAAATGAAGATGAAAGAGCCTGTCTTACTTAAGGTAGTCTCGGTACACTTTCTGCGCCATCTTTGATACGTTTTACATCATTTGTTAAGGGTAATTATTTAATTACGAACCTTTGTGAATTTATTTGTTTGTCGTAACTGAAATGAGACAGATTAATGCTTTCTCACATCTGTTCGAGGGAAAATTTTAAGGGAAAATTTTATCTTACGAAACATTGAGATTTTTTTTTTGTGTCAAAGTCAAAGCTTTCAAACAGCTATAGTTACGAGAAAAAAATACCTTAGAAACCTTTGAGAATCCTTCCTCTGGTCTCTGCTCTGCTCAGGACGAAAAGAGAAGAGATCCCCAACGCAGACTTAAAGAACATGGCTTCGATTCCCTATATAAGGATTCTTGGACGGATTCTTTAGATCAAACACGACAGCGGGGAGTCAGCGGAGGTAGGACTTACGGGGGAGGGAGGGAGGGATGGGGATGATGGTCTGGAATGGGAATAGGAATGTGAAGAGAGAAGTTGGAATTGGGGTATTGGGAATGTCAAGAGGATTAGGGAATAGGAGATGTATCGTATATCGGACTGGTGGTTTATGAGGTAGTTTGGTACCGGTAATGTATGACAGGTAGTTTGGTACCGGTAATGTATGACAGGTAGTTTGGTACCGGTAATGTATAACAGGTAGTGGAGGGGACAGGTAGAAGGGTACAGGTAGAAAGGTACAGGTAGAAGGGTACAGTCGAAGGGCTCAACGAAGGGGCTAACGAGATTTTGACGTGTAGGTTGATGGCTCTGGAGCAAGACAGTGCTAAGATCTCCGCTGGGAAATATGAGAAACGCGAGGAAGAGCATCACTGGATTGAGAAGATGATGAGAGGGGGAGGAGGAGGAGGTTGATGCTGCAACAGGGGGAGGACGAGAAGGAGAGCCTTTTGAGGAAGAACATGGGGGAGATGTTCGTGTTGGGGAGAATAGTGTCGTGGGGGAGAGGGAAGATGAGGGAGAGAGGGTGGAGTGGGGGAGGGGAGGGAATAATATTGTAGGAGAGAGGGAGAAGAGAGTGAGAGGTGTGGATGTGGGTGAGGATGGGTTGATTGAGGGGAGGTGGGGTGTGGGTGCATGGGGAGGGAATGTGGGTGTGAGAGGCTTTGAGATACGGAATTATGAGTGTGGAGAGGGATGAGAGGGAGGGAGAAATGACCTAACATATTGACCCTTGATATAGTGTATACAGTAATTGAATGTTAGTGCAACTGTATAAAATGTGTGTGTGTGTGTGTGTGTGTGTGTGTGTGTGTGTGAAGACATACATACATAGTGTACGTATATTTAAGTGCTTATATACTTATGCAGGCAGAGAAACTAATCTGACATATTGAGAGATGGGAAGGAAGGGATTATGCTAAAACAGGGGATTGGAAGACAGGAACTAAGGCTAAGACAGAGAGAGGGAGAGAATGAGAAGGATGAATTAGAGTGAAACGGAGAGAGAGAGAGAGAGAGAGAGAGAGAGAGAGAGAGAGAGAGAGAGAGAGAGAGAGAGAGGACACTACTTCCCACTATCAGTCAGAGATAAGGCTGTCAGGAGCCTGCCGGCCTCCCGTCTCCAGCTATCATTAGGCCAGATTATGCAAATTCTTGGAAATGGATGGGTGTCGTTGCCATGTTCTTCCTCCTCCCCCCCCCCCCCCCACTTGTCCTTCCTCCTCGTCCCGTTTCCATATTCCTTCTCCTCCTCCTCCTTCCATTTTTATTGTCATCTTCCTTCCCCCCTTCCTCTTTATCCGTATCGTTCTTTCTCCACCTCTATCATCATCATCATCATCTTTCCTTGTCCCCTTATTTATCACTTGTTGGTTCATTTTCCTCATATGATTTATCGTCTCATCTTTTATTCTTTCTTTCTTCACCTCTCTATCTCTCCCTTTCTCATCCATCCACATCGTCTATTTTCTCCCTCCACCTCTTTCTCTTTTTGCTCTTCTTTCTCTCCTTCACTCCATCCTTTTCCTCTTTCCTTCATTTTCCTCTCAGTCCTCCTCCTCCTCCTCCTCGTCTTCCTTGTCGTATACATCCTCTTCCTCCCCATTCTACCACTTTTCCCCTTCCTTCTCCTTATTTTGCCTCCCCTCTCTTTTCCCCTCTTCTTCTTCCTCCTCCATGCTATTCTACCCCTCTCCTTTCTCCCTCTCTTTCTCCTCCTCATTCTACCTCTTTCCTATCTTCCTCTTATCCTTCTCACCTCCAATCTTTCATGACTCACTTCTTCTTCTTCTTCTTCTTCTTCTTCTTCTTCTTCTTCTACCTCTCACCTGTCCTCCTCCTCTTCTCCTGCAACCTCTCATACCTCCCTCTCTTCTTCTTTCACCACCTCCTCACTCTAACTCTCTCCTCTTCCTCTCCTCTCTTCTAACCTCTCATGACTCTCTCTCCACTTCCCCCTCCTCCTCTCTTTCCCCATTCTACCTCTGTCCTGTCTTTCTCTTATCCTCCTCTCCTCCAACCTCCTTCTCCTCCACTGTACTTCATACGCCTCGCTGAAAATTCAATGCATCCAATAGTTGAAGATCGCAAGATATAAAGTTATTCAATAAATATCAAGGAATATCGGGAAGTATCATCATGGTGACTGGTTCTTGAAGACCAGTATAGCTCAACGAGGAAGAAACTCGCTCGTGATCGTCTGTTTCAATATAGGAAGAGGGTAAGACAAGTGATTACCCTGAGGTTTTGCCATGGCGGCCATCTTGAAGGTGAAATGTTAAAAGAAATATATCGGGGGAACTTTTTTCTTGGTCGTTGCGCCTTCAAGATGAGTCGGTTGGTGAGGTGGAAGGGTGGTGTCGACGGGTGTACGATGGTACGGCTGGTGGTTCCTTCGACATCGAAAGTTACACTGATGGCGGCTGTTTTGAATGTGGAATAGCAAAGACTTGAAGAGAGTCGTCATGGTCATTGCATCAAGTTGGTTCAAGGCAGAAGACTCGTGCTGCTGACTTCTCTCGCAGTATATAACGATACAGCATGTCGTTACTGTGCCATCCAGAATTATAACTATGGCAGCTATTTTGAATATGGAAGAATATATTGTATTGAAAATCATCGAACTATCTTGGTTATTATGTCTTTGAAAAATATCTAGGAAGAAATATATTATTTAAGTTTATTTCAGTATATGGCAAGTGATTACTGTGCCATCCAGAATTACGATCATGGCGGCTATTTTGAAACTGTTGTTACTGCTATAGTCATTAATATACCTCCAGCCCTGTTTTGCTTACTACTCACGAATCATTTAGACATACACTTGGGTTGTCACCAATCATATAGGTGTGAAAAGTGTGATCAAGGAGACTTTGTGTCTTAGTGCATTATGGCTCGGGGTCTGTGGTCTTAAAGTGCCCGAGTTGTGGTTGTGTACTTATATACTTTCACAATCCCTCTGTCTGTAATTATATTTGTACCTGCACTGTTAAGTGTATATACTCGCTACAAAAAAATATCTGCAATTTTTTTTGGCTAGACAATATGAGACAACGGACTAAGTAATTTGACAACCTTACCGAGACAACAGGAGCCGCAGTGTCTGTTTTGAAATTCACAATTTTTGAAGCATTAAATACACTTATAAAATTGTACCTGTACCCGAACCAGGTGTATTATAATTTAATATATTGAAATACTCTTGATAATTCAACACTCTCGCCTCTCATCCTCAGTCCTCGTTGTGTTGTGTTGTGTTGGTGGAGGTGAACAACACGCCGGTAGGTAATACACAACTCTTACAATGTATCCTGGTGCAGGTCCTCGATCTCATCATTGTTTCAAGTCTCACTCTTGTCTTGGTATGTTCCTCCCCCCCCCTCCCCTCCGCTGCTCCTTGATTGGCCCAATACCAGTTGAGGAATCCATTGGGGGGGGGAGGGGGGGATAGGGTGGGGAGAAGAGGAGAGGGGTAGGGGAGGGAGGGGGAGGAGGAGGGGTCACTCTACCATCAGGAGCGGGAGATGGTGGACGAATTTCGGGTTCATTTGACCCGGGCGCAGCAAAGGAGACGTTTCGCGGCGAATTTATAACCCAAGTCTCCCATCTGCTTCCTTCTTCCCCCCCCTACACGTTCATCACCTCTCCTCGCCTCTTTCTCTCAATTTCCAACCCACGCCTCTCCACTCTACCTCCTCCCACTCCCTCCTACCACTCCCTCCTACCCCAACCTCCTCCCGCCCCCCTCTTACCCTCTTTTACCTCTACCTCCTCTTCCCCCTACCTCCTCTTCCCCCTACCTCCTCTTCCCCCTACCTCCTCTTCCCAAGGAAACTAGGAAGAAATAAAGGCTTTATTGGAGGCGACTAGACGGGGGGGAGGGAGAGTCATGGTGAGGAACGACGTGTGGAAAACCTGGCTAACTCTTGGTTGTCTCTGGTTGAAAGTGTTGTCACATCGGCGAAATGGAAAACTTATTGGGGGGGGACGAGAGAGAGGGGGAAGGGGAGGGGACGAGAGGGAGGGGGGAGGGGAGGGGACGAGAGAGAGGGGGAAGGGAGGGGACGAGAGGGAGGGGGGAGGGGAGGGGACGAGAGGGAGGGGGAGGGGAGGACGAGAGAGAGGGGAGAGAGGGGGGGAGGGGACGAGAGAGAGGGGGGGAGGGGAGGGGACGAGAGAGAGGGGGGGAGGGGAGGACGAGAGGAGGGAAGGAGGGAGGACTGGTGTAAAAGGTGGTAAGAGGGAAGGAGGGTTAGTGAAAAAGGTGGAAGAAATATTTCAGAGGAAGAAGGAGCAGTGAAGAGAGAAGGAACTTCATCTCCCTCTCTCTCTCTCTCTCTCTCTCTCTCTCTCTCTCTCTCTCTCTGGTCTGTATCATCTGTTTGTCTGTATCTGTCTATGTCTGTCTTTTTGTCTTGTGCGTCTGTCTTTTACTGTATCTCCCTCCCTCCCTTCCCCCCTCCCTCCCTCCCTTCCCCCCTCCTCCCCACCCCCCTCCCTTCCTCCCACCCTTCCCCCTCCCTTCCCCCCTCCCTTCCCCCCTCCTCCCCACCCCCCTCCCTGACCCCTCTCCTCCCCACCCCCCTCCCTGACCCCTCTCTCCCTCCCTCCCTTGTAACTTCTCCCCAGTTTCCGTCCTTGTCCCCGTTCATTATCGTGTCTCCGTCTCTGTCCTTCCTGGTTCACTCTTCCATCCTCACCGGTTCCTCTGCCTCTCGTCCTCTCCTTTATTTTCCTATTTTTCTCCCTCCCATGTGTGGCACCTTGACTAAGTGGTGGTGTGGTGGTGGTATGGTGGTGGTGTGGTTGTGTGATGGTATGGCTGTGGTGGTCTGATGGTGGGGTTGTGTGGTGGTGGTTGTTGTCTGGTGGTAGGGTCGTGTGGTGCTCTGCTGGTGTGGTTGTGTGGTGGTGGTTGTTGTCTGGTGGTAGGGTCGTGTGGTGCTCTGCTGGTGGGGCTGTGTGGTCGTTCCTTGTTCAGACATAAAACAACATGGGAGTCAAAAACCTTGAATTTGAGGATTTTTCTAAAAGTTGGAATACTTGGAAATCTCAAAAAATCCGGTACCTTTTCTTCTCGACCTCTCCTCTCCTCTCCTCCTTTCACTTAACCCATTGTAATTGTAACTCCTGAACATTTTATACATTGTAAAAAATGTCTCTCATGAGGTGAAACACTGTTCAAGGGTCAGATAGTTGTTGTTCTAAGTCAGTGTGCGGCGGCCGAGTGGCTACAACCCTCATCGCTTTGACTTTTCAGGTGGTTCACTGACCTGTCTTCAAGTGGTATTCACAAGCAAGATGTTTATTATCCTTGACCGGTACTCTGAGTGAGACAGCTTGGCCTCGTGACCGCTTCTCGGGAGGTACTCTTGAGTGAGACAGCTTGGCCTCGTGACCGCTTCTCAGGAACTTGCATTTAAACTTTGTGTTCCTGGAAAATTTCTTCATATATTTAACTTCTCTCAGAAAGTATAAAGATAATTCTGCTCTGGAAACATTGGCATAATATTTGTTATTTAGTTCATAAGGAAAGATATGATGTATTCCTTCCTTCATCTGTTAAAATAACTTTATGGGGATCTTTTAAGATACTCACTCTGGAAACTCCAAAAATATGGCAAACACTCTTACAAAATTCGACAGACAAAATAATAACATTCACAAAGAATTCCACAAAATTCTCACATTTTTAAAGAATTACACAAAATACTTAATTCTTCAAAATTTCACATTCTTAAAAAATTCCATAAAAATACACATTCTAAAAATTTAACAAAAAAACTCATTCAAAACTTTATACAAACTTTTACTCATTGAAAAATCTATTTCAATACTGCAACTTTGTTACTATTACTTTCTTCAAAACTGAACTTTTAAGATAATTAAGTTTTACTTTCTGATAATTTTAACTTTTCTTAACTTGACTACAAGCTGGTCAAATTACCCTCCACTTTTAAGAAATTTCCCTTCACTATCCTCCCAACCCGACAAGTTTCCCTCCACCTCCCCCTAGACTCGACAAACTTCCCTCCCAACCCGACAAATTTCCCTCCACCAACCTGGCAACTTCAGGCGACTACCCTCCTGTCTTCTTACTCAGGTCATGGAAGGAAAAACTCAGCCCTTTTGTTTATTTAGTCGAGTTTGTCGCGTCGTTCTCTGATCATCTTCTTATCTCCCTCTTCTCCTTCCATCTCTCTTCTTCTCCTTGCTTCTCTTCTTCTCCTTCAATTCTCATTTCTTTCCTTTCCTCGTCTCTCACCCTTTATTCTCCCTACTATTACCTGGACACACACACACACACACACTAACACACACACACTAACACACACTAACACACACACACACACACACACACTAACACACACACACACACACTAACCAAAAGTGCAGAAGGACCAGCCTAGTTATAATGGGTCCTAGGGTTAATAGGTCCTAGTATTATGGATCCTAGTTATAATGGGTCCTAGGGTTAATAGGTCTTAGTATTAATGGGTTCTAGTATTAATGGGCACTAGTTATAATGGGTCCTAATTATAATGGATCCTACTTATAATGGATCCTAGTTATAATGGGCCATAGTAATATTGGGTATTAGTCTTCACGAGGCCCAATCTTAATGGGCCCAGTCCCCATAGGCCCTAGTCTTAATTGGCACCAGTCTTAATTGGCACCAGTCTAGCCAAGCCAAGCCAAACCATCAGGAATTGGGGTCCATTAGCACTGGGGTCTATTAGTACTGGGGTCTATTAGTACTGGGGTCTATTAGTACTGGGGTCTATTAGTACTGGGGTCTATTATTACTGGGGTTTATTAGCACTGGGGTCTATTAGTACTGGGGTCTATTAGTACTGGGTTCTATTAGTACTGGGGTCTATTAGTACTGGGGTCTATTAGTACTGGCGTCTATTATTACTGGGGTCTATTAGCACTGGGGTCTATTAGCACTGGGGTCTATTAGTACTGGGGTCTATTAGTAATGGGACCTTATTATTAATGGAGTCTATTAATACGAGGTCTATTAGCACTCGGGTCTATTAGTAATGGGATCTATGAGCACTGGGGCTTATTAGTGTTTGGACCCTAATTTACCTCAGTGGCAGGAACCCATTAGTCAAGTCACTGTTCCTCCCCAGCGAGACCAGTGGTGGCTCCTGCAGGTTACCAGAGTTACTAGTGTTGAAGCCTTGTGTGTGAGAGAGAGAGAGAGAGAGAGAGAGAGAGTTGAAGCGTGAAGGTGTGGAAGTCTGGTGAATTTAGATTCGTGTGTATGTCAGCCTCCCTCCCCGCCCCCTCCCCAGGCAGCTAACACCGCCCCCCCCCCCCCTCACCCCAGCCCGTCTGTAAATATATATTTTTTCTTTTCAACTTGGAGTAACATTAATGAAAATAGTATTCTCTTTCTCTCTCTCTCTCTCTCTCTCTCTCTCTCTCTCTCTCTCTCTCTCTCTCTCTCTCTCTCTCTCTCTCTCTTCCATTATCATGTTTTCTTTCAGAGTTTCTTCTTCTTCTCTTCTTCTCAGTTTCTATAATTCGTTCTTTGCTTTTTTTTATGGCTACTTTCATCTGTCGCTTTCTTTATTAGTATTTCTTTCATTATAACTTTCTTTCCTCTCAAATCCTTCTTTCGTTCAACATTTCTTCTGGTTCTTCTCCAGTTTTGTAATTACACTTTTTTTTTTGCTTACTTTCTTTCGTCACTTTCTTCAAGACTTTCTTTTCTCCCCCTTTTTATCGCTTTCTCGTATCTTCATTCACCTCTTTTTTTCCTTCCTCTTTCTCTTTCCTTCTCCTCTTCCTCTTTATTTTTCTTCCTCCTTCCTCTTCCCCATCTTTTCCCTTTCTCCTATTCCCCCTTCCTCCTATTTCACATTCCTCTTCCTCCTTCCCACTCTTCTTCTTCTTCATCCTCTGCCCTATCCTCCTTCTCCCCTATCATCCTCTTCATCCCCTATCCTCTTCTTCCTCCCCATTACCTCTTCCTCCTTTCTCTTCCTCCTCCTCCTCCTTCGTCATCTATACTTTCTTACTTTATGCCTCCTCCCAGTTATTCTCTTCAGGGTCTCTCGATAACATTTACTCTCTATGCTTCATTTCCCTTTTATCGTCTTCTCAATCACCTCCTTCTCACGTCTCACTGCTGTTCACTTCTTCTACAAACACTTTGATTTCTCTCTCTCTCTCTCTCTCTCTCTCTCTCTCTCTCTCTCTCTCTCTCTCTCTCTTGTGTGGATGAGATAAAACAGGATTACACGATCTTTCTTCTTCTTTATTTCTTTTCTTCCACATTTTATTGTTATTCTTTCGTCTTTATCTTGTAACTTTTCTTCTTTCCTTGTTTCTTTAGTCTTTCTTCTCTGTTCGTTTTGTCATTTACCTTCGTGTGAGTTTTTTATTTATTGTGTTTCTTCATTTTTCCTGTATTCTGTTTTTCTTTTACTTATTATTATTATTATTATTATTATTATTATTATTATTATTATTTTCCATAACAAATTAAGGTATAGTAAAATTAAATATATCAGGACCTGAAATACAAATAAATTAGAAAATACCTGAGAAAATTAATGATAAATCAGGGTTTAAAAAAAAACAAATAAATAAGAGGAGATGAAAAGAAAAGAAATTCTCTACATTATGTAAAAAAATGTCCAGAAAATCAAACTGTTCCTTCATCTGTTATTTCCCTTTTTCTCTTATTGCCTCTCGTTTTGTGTTTTTATTTTCCTCTATTCCATTTTCTATCTCTTTCTTCCCCTTTTCCTCATTTTATTTCCGTTCTTCCCTTTTTTATTTTTATTTATTTTTATCTAATTTCCTCGTTTTCTTTATATTCCATCGTTTTTTTGTATTATATGTTATTCCTCCTTACGTTGTATCTTCCTGTTCTTGGATATCACAGGGGGGGTTGGGGGTGGGGAGGAGGGGTTCAACTGTGCTGGGGGGAGAGGGGGAGTGGGGTGGGGGGGAGGGGGAGTGGGGTGGGGGTGGGTGGGGGGTTAAGGTTCTACTCAGGGTGTCGACCAGTCTTGTCTATATTGTTCAAGGGGAGAAAATTGGTCGTGTGACGTGCGGTGAATACTCGAATCTGGTTGACGTACACACACACACGAGAGAGAGAGAGAGAGAGAGAGAGAGAGAGAGAGAGAGAGGCCTATGTACGTCCAACAGTAAACCCCGTAGCCTGCAAAAACTCTCTCTCTCTCTCTCTCTCTCTCTGTAAGGAAGAACATTTTTTCTTCGGTATAAATAAAGTCTTCGGTATTGTTCTCATGAAGACAATAAAATAAAGACAATATCATGATAAAGAGAGAACGTGGGCATAGTGAGGTGGATGACACAGAAAGGCATATTAAAGGCATTAAAGATTTACGTGGCAGTAAAGCATAGATGGGTGACATTGTGGCATAAAAGTGATTGAGGTTGTGGCATAAAAGTGATTGGGGTTGTGGCATAGCAGTGGGAGTGGCGTTATGGCATAGCTATAAGTGACGCTGTGGCATAGAAGTGAGAGTGGGGCTGTGGCATAGTGAGGTATAGAACCGTGAGTGACAATGAAGAACAGAAGTATGAGTGACAAAATTATATACAAAAGTTTTAGTGAGTAACATTAACTTTGTGAGACATATGAGTAAGGGAGTGAGTCATAAAGATTTGTGAGTAAAATGGAGTAAAATAGTGAGTCATGAAATAGCGACATTGAGAGAAAACAAGAAAGTAGATACGAAAGTGAGCCATAAAGTCGTGATTTAATGCTTACAAAAATAAATTTGGTAACAGTTTGAAGCATAAAAGGTTAATAACGTGAATATATTTCCAAATCTGTGAGTGGCTAGAGGTGAGACATTAAATTATTATGTATAAGACAGGTGACGAGACATGACAAAATTTAGACAGGTGCTGAGGCATAAAAACATGACTGACTAGTGCTGAGGCATAAAAAACATGACTGACTAGTGCTGAGGCATAAAAAACATGTGAGTGGTTAGTGGTGAAGCATAAAAACGTATGAGTGACTGGGGCTGAGGCATAAAAAATGTGTTGAGTGACAGATGAACGAAGCATAAAATGTTTGAGTGACCTTGGCAGGGACATAAAAGCAAGTGATAGACAGGTGACGAGGCATAAAAAATCCTATAGGAGACAGGGACTGAGACATAAAAGGAACGTGAGTGTCTCAAGGTAAGATATACAGAAACTTATATGTGAGTTACTTGACGAGGCATAAAAAAAAATACATGTGATAGACAAGAATTAACAACAAATACTAATACCAACGAATGAGACAAAAAAAAATGCAAATAACACGAATAAAAGAGAAAACAGATAAAAAAATGGAAGGTGTAAATGAAAGTAAAAATAGAATTACCCCAAATAATGAAAGTCTGGACAATGGATAGAGTGAGGGTGAGGTTTGGTATGTAAATCAGTGTGAGAGAGAGAGAGAGAGAGAGAGAGAGAGAGGGGTGAGGGGAGAGAGAGAGAGAGGTGAGGGGGGGGGGGGTGGAGAAGAATGGCTGGTCGACTGATATACGTGAGGGAGAGAGAGGAGTGAGTGAGGGAGGTGAATGAGGGAGTGACGTCATGGTGGCTGGCGGGTGTGTGTGGAGGGTGTAAGAGCCACTTGGCGGAGTTGAGGAGCCACTTGAGACAGGAACAAGGTAGGTGTGTGTTGTCATTACTGCGCTGCCCGCTTCTGACCACTACCAGGGGCCCCGGGGTTTGTTCTGTGGGCCCTTTATCACTACCTGGGGCCCCAGTGTTTGTTCTGTGGGCCCTTTATCACTACCAGGGGCCCCAGTGTTTGTTCTGTGGGCCCTTTATCACTACCAGGGGCCCCAGTGTTTGTTCTGTGGGTCCTTTGCCGCATAGCTCTGCCAGGGCCCTCATCATCCTGGGCTTATGAACGTGGCCTCCTATTCTAGTTTGGGATCCCGCGAGTCCGGCGTCTGTTGAGGGGCGGGAGGAAGAGAAAGGAACCATGCTTTCTCTTGTGTGGGGGGGGGGGAGGGGGGTCTTGTGCTACCATATGTCTTGTCTGATCTCTCTGTCTATATGTTTACCTGTTCGTATGTATGTCTGTCTACTATCTGTCTACCAATGCACAGAAATCGCACAAATATTTTCTGGTTTAGTGGCCAATGTGATGAAACTCCTTAGGTTAGGTTAGGTTAGGTTTTGAGTATTTTTAGTGAATATAAATTTCAGAAGATTGTTCTAATTTTGTGGGATTTTGAATGTTTTTTTGTTTATGTTGTATGTTGTTTATGTTGCATACTGTATGTTGTTTTAATTTAGAAACCGATTCTGTAAAGGATATAGAAACCGAACTTTTTTGAATCGTATGTATGTATGTATGTATGTATGTATGTATGTCTTGGCCGAGCTCCAGTACTTGAGGTTACACCCATTATTAACCCCTTGAGTACTATGAATGAACCCTTGAACTCGGTGATTATCATTATGAATACATTGTCATAGTACTGAAGGTGTTAGGTGTACATTTAACTCCTTTATAGGTCGTTAGTGTACCTATACCACATTAATTATAACAAACTCACCTGAGGCCCAGGTACACCATACATTAAGGTCATTAGTAGTTGTAAGCATTATTATTATTATTATTATTATTATTATTATTATTATTATTTGTAGTATTATTATTGTTGTTGTTGTTGTTGTTGTTGTTTGTATTATTATTATTATTATATTATTATTAGTAGTATTGATTATAAAAAATAAAATAAATAATAATAATAATAATAATTCATATAAATTATTTTCATGATAGTTATAATAAAAAATAATAATAGTAATGATAATACTACTACTACTACTAATAATAATAATAATTACAATATTTAAGATAATAGTAAAAGTAAGGTATAATGAAAATAATAATAGCAATGATAATAATAATCATCATGATCATCATAATTAAAGTAGTCAAGATAATAATTATAATAACCATCACCATCATCATCATCACCATCATCACCATCACCATCATCATCATCACCATCATCATCACCATCATCATCACCATCATCATCATAGTGTCATTCCCCCAGAGAATAGATACATACACACTACTCTCACATTACGATATATAATACATAATTTTCTTCATAAAAGCCAAGATACAGTATTTCTCTGTTACACTGTCGGCACTGCAATGGTCTCCTTAACGAACCACTACTATCTAAATTAATATCAACGGAATATGAGTGTATCAGTTTATTATCAAATGCAAGAATAATGATTATATTGGTAACGATTGTATTGGTAACGATTGTATTGGTAACTATTCTATTGGTAACGATTGTATTGGTAACGATTGTATTGGTAACGATTGTATTGGTAACGATTGTATTGGTAACGATTGAGATATTGCGTGTAGTGTCGGGTACTATTACTTGGCGGCCCCTGCGTTCAAACCCGGCCCGCCACCACCACCGCCGCTATCCACACCTCCCCCGCTATCCACACCTCCTCCGCTATCCACACCTCCTCCGCTATCCACACCTCCGCTGCCCCGCCGTCACCCGCCCCACGCTGCCACTATCACCATCATTATCACCTATCTGGGCTCCTCCTCCTCCTTTGATTTCTTTCCTGTTTATCGTCCATATTTGTTCCTCCTTTCACTACTATGACACTTTTCTTCTTATTTCTCTCTCTCTCTCTCTCTCTCTCTCTCTCTCTCTCTCTCTCTCTCTCTCTCTCTCCATAGTGCTATATGTGTTATACTATACTGCATGTGTACCTATAGTTAATATCAACACCCGTATATAAATCGTATATTAATATAAATTACGGTGTATGTATTTATTCATATGTATATACGACCTTCATTAGCTCCAGGTTATAACGGTGGATTGATATTCGATTTAGTATTTATTATAAAGTTAAATGACTTCAACAATAACCGTCAGCTGATGGATGTTAATGATGTCATGATGTACTGTGATATAACGGTATAGTGAAGTATAATAGATCTGATGACACTATGAGCTGACGACACTATGATCTGACGACACTATGATCTGACGACACTGTGATCTGACGACACTATGATCTGACGACACTGTGATCTGATGACACTATGATCTGACGACACTATGATCTGACGACACTATGATCTGATGACACTATGATCTGACGACACTATGATCTGACGACACTATGATCTGACGACACTATGATCTGACGACACTATGAGCTGACGACACTATGATCTGACGACACTGTGATCTGACGACACTATGATCTGATGACACTATGATCTGATGACACTATGAGCTGACGACACTATGATCTGACGACACTATGATCTGACGACACTGTGATCTGACGACACTATGATCTGATGACACTATGATCTGATGACACTATGATCTGATGACACTATGAGCTGACGACACTATGATCTGACGACACTATGATCTGATGACACTATGATATGATGACACTATGAGCTGACGACACTATGATCTGACGACACTATGATCTGATGACACTATGATATGATGACACTGTGATCTGACGACACTATGATCTGACGACACTATGATCTGACGACACTGTGATCTGATGACACTATGATCTGATGACACTATGATCTGACGACACTATGATCTGAATTATGGTGATATTAAAGTGGATCCCATACGCCTGACGGTTAGTTTGAGGCAGTGCGGATATAGCACACTGGACACCAAGCTTCCGTTACACAGGGAGGCAATGTGGCCGGCACTGCACTCGACCACCTACACTTCCTCAACTATAAGTCAGTTACCCATTCACAATTGGATCGACTTGGGGTGCCCTGCCAATGCTCTATCCACTCACCCACTGGAAAAATCACCACTTAATGATACGAAATGACATAATATGAAAAAAAATATGAAAGGTGAAAAAATTCTTAGATATATAATTGATGTTTGATAATGATGACACACAAACACATTTCTCAATAAAGGCGAAAGAGCGACAGAAAGAATTGAAATTGATTGTGAAAAATAGCAAAAAAAAAAAATCGATATGATATCTGGATTAAGTAATTTGTTGTTAATGATAAAATTGAACCCCTCTCCCGTGCCCCCTCTCTTCCCTACCCCCTCCCCCCCCTCCCCCTCTCTCTACCATGTTCCTAAGTGCTCATGTGGGCGCTGAAGTCAGTCCCTAATTACCCGTGACACCCTGACAGTACACTACTACCATCACTGTTGTCCCCGGGGCTAATGATTTCCCTTGCTTTTATCTCTGTACTCGTGTGTGTGTGTGTGTGTGTGTGTGTAATTCGGGTTTTTGTCTTCGTTTTCTTTGTGTTTTGACTTATTCGTATCTTGTGTTTTATTTTGTTTCAAATTTTAGCTCCGTAAAGGTGTATTAAAAGGTGTTAATGGTTGAAGAGTAAATGTGGCAGTGACGTAATACTGGTTAACAATTACGTCATACCTTCTGTGGCTTGATATAACTACAATAAAATGATATTCAGTGAATTTAACCAAGGTCAGGTGACAAGGCCATGAGAAGCCTGTTTCCAGTAGAGGTCCTTAATACCGACAGCATCTGGTGTTGTGAGGGCCAGGCGGTCATCCATCCAGGTACTAACCAGACCCAATGGTTAACTTCGCTGACCGGACAAGAAGCGGTGTTCCCAACGTGGTACAACTGACGTCATACATTGAGAAAGTGACGTGGTACTGTGAATGGCAAACAGGTAATGACGTTATACTTTGTGCCGGTCGCCATATTGACTAAGAATTGTTATGACGTCAGGTGATGAGACGGTGAACATAAAAGCCGATAAGGAAAGGAAGGAAAGGCGTGATAAAGAAGAGAAACCGGGAGACGAGATGAATGGCTAGGAGACTCTTGCGTGGGGAGATGGTCTTAAAGATGGCGGTACAATGGTGAGAGAGAGAGAGAGAGAGAGAGAGAGAGAGAGAGAGAGAGAGAGAGAGAGAATTTATACCGAAGCAAAAAAAAAAAAACACTATGAACATCGAAGAGGAAAAACACATAGAAGATAAGAAGCAGGACATAAGGGTAACCATTATAAAAACAAAATGGTAAGACCGTAACTCACAGTGATTTGTTGAATGAATTACAAATAAAAGGTAAAACCGATTTACCAGTCAATATTCCTGTTGGGTTTTCAAAAGTGGGAACTCCTATACCACATCCAGCAAGGGGAGGGAGTCGGCAGGGCTTCTCCTACATTCCCATTCCAATTCCCGAAGTGGGAATTGGAATGGTATTCAAAATTGGGAAGAGGGAGTCTGGAGTCCAACTATATAGGAGGATTTTTTTTCCATGAATTGGAATGGGAATTGGTAGCTATAATTTGCTATTTACATAAGCTGGAATGGGAACCAGACTGTTAATTTGGAGCCGGTATTTGTTATTTACTTGGGTTGAAATGGGAATGGAAACTGGGATTAGGAATGTAAGTGAGACTGGAAATTGGGAATCTACTACCTACGTGGAATTGGGAATTAATATAAGGAGGTCGATGATGATGGGGAGGTAAAGAAGAAGACGAAGAAGAAGAAGAGGGAGAGTAAAGAGTAGATAAAGAACGAAGGAATTAGAGAAAGAAGATTGAAATATAAGAGAAACGACGACTAATGAATACTTAATAATGACAAGTAAACAACAACAACAACAACAATAAATTTTTGAAGATAATAGCAACGACAAAAAAAAAATTACATTAAATATAAAATACAACAAATAATTGAGAAAAAAAATAAAGACAAGAATAAAAATTGATCGCAGAGAAGCATAATAAATAAAGAGGAAGGAGAGACAAAAGAAGAAAAAGAAAGGTAGAAGAATAACAATAAGAATGAGTGGTCAAGTAGTCCACGTTATGAATGGTTGTGGGAAGCGTAGGAGAGAGAGAGAGAGAGATTGTGAAGAAATATTCGTATGAGGAGGAGAGAAGGATGTGTATATCACTGAGGGGGAAGAGGAGGAGGAAGCAATAAATAACGGAGATAAAAGTGGGTGAAAAGAAAACGACAAAGGTTTCTTGAGTATTAATTATAGGAGGAAAAAGTAGTGCATGGAGAGAGAGAGAGAGAGAGAGTAATTAAAGAAAAGAGATAAAAGAGAAAGAGAGAGAAAAATAAAAATTCCTACCTATTTTAATGAGGAAATTCCAACCTCTATATACAACCTTAATTAAAATCACTTAAAACATTAATGAATTATAACAGGTAATTGTTTACATGTGATTAGTGAAGGTGATCTGTTGTGGCTCAGTTGTCAATGTGTGTATAGGAA